>JANAVB010013597.1:28286658-28629158 GCA_029216955.1 Iris pallida
TCCCCTATACCCTTCCCGGAGTCGCATCCTCCCAACACTCTACTCTGCTCCTTTCAGATCTGCCAAGCCAGGTCACACTCGAAGAAGATGTGTCTAATAGATTCTTGCTCCAGACTGCACAACACACACTTGGGATCTGGAATCGGCACTCCAAAAGAACACAAACGATCCCTAGTCAAAAGGCGACCCAAAAGGAGCTTGTAGATACAAAGGTGCATCTTCCTGGCCAGACCCTTGTACCATACGAACTCATAGTCAGGACTCTGAGGAAAAGCGCGCCGGATGAGATTGTAGCAACTCCGGAATTGGAACTCCCCAGTTCCCAGAGACACTCCAGTCGGCTCCCAAATCCACCGATCAGCAGGCAAGTCCGGATTAATGGCAATAGTACTAATGATCCCACCCAGCTCCACAGTAAATCGATAAGACTCCGGCCTCCACTCCCCGTCGCGAATGATCCGACTACACGTCAGGCCCCGCCTGTCCTCCTGGTGTGTCTGAGCCCCCCTAATGTCCAATAGCGAGCGCCGATCTATCCAAGGATCCCGCCAGAGATCCGTTCCAGACCCATCCTTCATGACCTTCCTGATAGCAGATTTAAGAACCCCCCTGTGGCGCAGGACAGTCTTGAACGTGACGGAGTGATTGTTGTCAGTAGCACGCGTCCAAAAGTTGTCCTGCTTCACGTATCTGCTATGCATCCAGGTAGCCCAGAGAGACCTCTCATTGATGAATTTCCATGCCAGCTTAAGCGCGGAGGCCTCCCTAATCTCCAGCAATGACCTAAGCCCCACTCCTCCCTCCTTCCGGGGACGACAGAGCTGTTCCCAAGAGATCGCATGAATATCCCTCCGCCAAATGAAATCTGCACAGATTCGATCCACTTTCCTAACAGTGGCAATAGGAAGGAGGATGGATTGCAGCCAGAAGTGAGCAACAGCCGTAATCACCGATCTAACCAGCTCGATGCGTCCTCCAAATGACAATCCCGAGGCTTGCCAACCTTCCACTCTCCTCTGGACATACTCCATCAAACTATGGCAGTCTTGATCCCGCGTATAGTTGACCGTGAGAGGAACTCCCAAGTAGCGCACCGGAAGATCACTCCGCTCGATACCCAGCACGTCAGCCCGCTCCTCCTTCTGGGGACATAAGGAGCTGAAGTACACTCGGCTTTTCTCCCCGTTCAGCTGAAGGCCCGAGAGGGAATGCAACTCTCCCATAATATCTGCCAGCGTCTGCATACCCTCCGTCGAAGGCTGGATAAACACCAAGAGATCATCAGCATAAATGAGGTGGGTAACTGGGGGAACCACCCTCCGGAACAATGGAACCAGTCTCCCTCGGTGCACTGCTAAATCCATCAGGCATGTGAAGTATTCCATAACAAGCGTGAACAGGTAAGGAGACAGGGGGTCGCCTTGCCTAAGCCCACGATTGCTCTGGAAGTACCCATAGGAGATGCCCTGGATAAGGACAGAAAGTGGGGGACGTGATGCACTCCCGGATCAGAGCAACCCATTGGTCCCCAAAACCCATGGCGGACATCAGATGGCAGAGGAAGTCTCGATTGACCATGTCATACGTCTTCCTCAGATTCAGTTTCACGCAAGCCTTCTCTCCTCCGAGTTTGCTAAAGCCCCTCACCATCTCATGAGCCAGGAGGCTCTGCTCAGCAATCGACCTCCCCTTGATAAACGCAGCCTGGTTCGGAGATACCAAGTCCTGTATGATCCCCTCCATCCGTCGGCACATAAGGTGCGTAATTATCTTATAAAGATAATTACAGCACGCAATAGGTCTGAAGTCCGCCAGCGCTGTCGCTCCCTCATTCTTAGGCACCAAGGTCAGGAAGGTGTGGTTCAGCTCTTTCAGCAGCTTCCCTTTGGTGAAGAATTCATGTACCACCTCCAAGACCTGATGCTTCAGAGTGTCCCAGTGGCGTTTGTAGAACCCACTGCTAAAACCATCCGGTCCAGGAGCCTTGTTGGGATCCGCCTGCTTGACAATAGCTTCCACCTCTTCCAATGTAACAGGTACAAGAAGAATGCTATTCCCAACCGGAGTCATCAATCTCTTCGTAACTATCTCTGGGAACACGGACAGGTAGTCAGTCTGAAAATATAACTCAGAGTAGTACCTGACCGCCTCGCCCTGGATCGCAGCCGGCCCCCCCACAAGATTGCCATCCACATCCTGAAGCTGGGAGATGTGATTCCTATGCTGTCTGGTCCGGATGACATCATAGAAGAACTTGGAGCACCGGTCACCGTCCTTGAGCCAGGAGCATTTGGCACGCTGAGCCGTGCTAATCTCCTTCTGCATCCTCAAGATGTTGACTTCTGCGATCAGCTCCTTCTCTCTTGCCGCCAGGTCCCCATTGAGCATGTCAGCTTGCATGTCTTGCTGGATAGCCCGCAACTCCACCTCCTTATCGTCTAAGGAAGTCTTAGGCAACCCCTTCACCCATCTCCGAAGAACCTGCTTTGTGGCCTTGAGACGACGAACCAAGCGGAACTAAGCCGTCCCCTCATGTCCGCTAGTAAGCCCCTCTGAGACAGCCTCCCGGTAACCCTCCGAGAGGTACCAACTGTTGTTGTACCTAAAAGGACGGGACTTCCTAGGAGACCGAGAAGTGAAGCCAACCCGGATGGGAGAATGATCGCTCGTCCCAGCAGCCAGGCCCTCCGCCGGAGTGTTGGGGAAATGTCGGAACCATTCCCCGTTACCCAGAGCTCGATCAAGCTGACACGCAACCCTGTTCCGGATTGCTTTGTTATGCCAAGTCCAGATGAAACCAGAGCGAGATAACCCCTGGAGCCCCGCCTGGAGGAGGCATCTCTGAAAATCATATAGGTTAGAATCTGGAACTGGTCGACCACCCACCTTCTCCCCTCGGAGCAGAAGGGCATTGAAGTCCCCGATCATAAGAAGAGGAAGGGACGACGACTCTGCTGCAGCAGCGACACGGGAGATGTCACTCCACAGGGACTCCCTTCTCCGTCTGTCGTTGTGGCCGTAGACCGCCCCCAGTAAGAACTGAAAGCCACCCTTGTTTGAGAAGTAAATGGCAATCAACTGCTCCGACATCAAGAGCAAATCTCCATCCCAGCTCTTCGAGTTCCATCTAACCCAGATCCTGGCCATGTCACACAGAGCCAGGATGTGCAGTTGGGCCCAATGGGATGGGGTCCTCCGAGCAAGAGTCTTTTTACCTTTAATCTTGGTGTCTAACAGAACAGAGATGTCACATTTCTCTCTGAGCACCACCCCACAAATCTCTCTCCACCTCCCTAGCGAACACGCCCCCCTCACGTTCCAGACGATAATAGCTATTAATTAATGAGAGGGTGGATCCCCCGAGGAAACACCCTGATCGGCACCTGGGGAATGCGCCGCACCCATCGCTAAAAGATCCTCCTCCATCCCGGTCGGGATGGTCTGCTGAGGAATAACCTGAGAGAGTACCAACGCCCAGGAAGGATTGTCAACACACACCGCCTCCTCTCTGTCAGTAGGATGCCTCCCCTCCCTGGAGGAGCCGTCACTCAGCGGCCCGACAACACGTCTCTTCCTACAGTAAACCTGTCCCTCAGCCGATCCGCCACCCCCTCGCGCCTCTATCCCCGACGCCGCCATGCCTCTAGTGACAATACTACTCTGCCCCTGGGAAGTGGACAACGCCCCACTCGTGGGAGCAAGCTGGGTAGAGACAGTGAGGCTCGTCCCACCCTCACTCACTGGATGAGTATCCTCTCCCACCAAGGCCTCCTCTCCACTGTCAACTCCGAACTCCATGTCACAGGGTGAGTCTGGAGCCACACTCAGGGGAACAGTAGGCTCTACCTGAGATCCCACCGCCGTACAAGCACTGGCCAGATGTCCGAAACAGGAACAGCGTGAACAGGTAGGTGGGACCCATTCATATTCCACCTTCTGGGTAAGTACCTCTCCAGAAGGAATCTCATATTCCACCACCTTCGGTAGCTCCCCCCCAGCCCGAATCTCCACAAAAATCCTGGCGTACATCAATCTAGACCGAAAGGCAGTAGCTTCATCCGCCTTGATCGGGGTGCCCACCAAGCTCGCCAGACGCATCAACAATGGTATACTCCAAAACCGGACAGGGAACTCAGAAAAGCGAATCCATACTGGTATGGCATTCAGAACTTTCCGCTCACATCGAAGCTCCGGGGTCCATTCCTTTAGGATGATAAGCCTGACGTCAAACGTCCAGGGGCCGCCCTGAAGGACCCTAGCGACATCCTCCGCAAGTCCGAACTTCACATAATAGAAGCCGTTCTCGCGGGCAAAGAACTTCATACTCCCCTTAGGCTGCCAGACCCGCGCTGCATAACCCCGGATCTGTCCGTAGAACGGCTTATTGCCTAGGACGTACAGAACCAGAGTGTTCTCCCAGTATGCTGTCACCTTCTCTATCTCCTCCGCAGGGAACGAGGCCCGAAAATCCCTCCCTGTCTTGATTGGCGGCACATACTCCATCGAAGAGGGAGTTTTCAGCCCCCCAGGTTTGCAGATGTCTGCCCAAGAACTTCCAGCCGACCGTGAGTTCGCCCCCTGTGGCCTGGGGACCCCCTTGTCACGCCCCGCCCCCGTAGGAGCGATCGTCCTCGCTAAGGCGTGATGCCGCACGAGCCTAGATTGCGCTCGTGCAAGGCGGGTTCCATAACGGCCGATTTCAGCGGCTGCGACGGGGTCGTCGCACAGAAGTCCCGAGCAGAGACATTGAATAATAGCAGCGGAATTTAGAAAGCAAACACAAGTCATTTCAAAACACTCTTTTATTGATATTGAAACAAAGGTTACAATGGGCGCAAGGCCAAGATTACAATTCTCTCAAGCTCACTCAAGCTCACATTACAAGTCACTCAGCTCTCTCTCTCATCTCTCAATACAAGTCTTGACTCCAGCGGAAGCTTCGGAAGGCGATGTCCATACATTATGTCCCGTATAAGTCTTTTCTCCATGCGACCGCACGCTTCGAATCGCCAAAGAACTCCGTGCCTCGACGCATCCAAGCGAGCTCCGCGCCACGAGCTTCTACCTGTGCCTGCACATGTAAACTATGTGGGTGTCATTACTCAACTGTACTGGTGGAATGAGCTTCTCGCCCACCCATACAAAACCAACACGTTTACTTTACTTTGTGCAACATAGTCCCCTTTTTTATTGTCTTTCTACTCTTGCCTTAGGATCAGTTTTAGGACCGACGCCTTGGCCTATTCTGTGTCTCTAAACCATTCCATGCTTGCAACATTATCGTTAACCTATCGAGTCGTGTTTGCCTTTCGGCCAAAATCAGAGACGCAGCTACATGATAGACTCATTTTTCCATGTGACCGTGCTACAAAACCCATATTGAGGCCGTGCCTCGTATCTCACTATGACTAAACCATATCGCCGCTTCGCGGCCCGTGCTACTTTGATCACCGACCGACCCAATCAAGACTTGTGAATCTTAGTGTCACTCAACCAACTTTGCCTTGCGGCGGTTTCCCGAATTAAACTCACACAAATCAACCAACTGATGCAACTTATATGCCGACAACTCAAGACTCGACGCCACATCTCGTGCCGAAGCACGTTGCCTATGTTGTAGCCATTCTTAAGCCCAAACATTTGTAATCTAACTTGTATACACATTCAACAACTCAACTCAATCCAAAGGCACTCACGCGGATTTGCCGCCATGCCGACTCATCTATATGATTTGGTCACTGACTCCCAGAGCCATGGTGGACTCCTTTTTAGCTGAGTATAGGATGGACCGGTTTGGGTAGCTAGCCCTAATCCGCGTCCACCGAATACTTTGCCCCAGGCGCAGCTATTTAGGCTCCCAGAGCCATAGTTGTTTCCTTAGGCCGCATCGGTCCCGTGACGCCACAGGTTGCCGTGCGGGGAAACTCTACCTTGTCGACAAGTTGTTCATGACCATGCAAGACTCGACTCAAACTGACGTCTCACACAGTCATTGTACCTCCAGTGTTACCATCTCTTTCAGGGCTAAATTCAATACTTCTCACATCTGAGATCTTGCCTCGACGACCCGTAGTCGCAAGCATTCTTCTTTCTTGCCCTATCATTTTACTCAACTCAAGAACTATTTGCAACACTTTCCAAACTCAATGAATCAACCGTGGCCCGTGCCTGAAAACACTAAGTCCGTGATATTGTGCCTTAAACCAACTTGAACTCTACGCGACGCCACCGCCCAAGACATACTCTATGTGACGGGCTTGAAACCGTAAGACTAAGTTGTCATACCCAGTCGTAGAACTCGTAGGACCGTGCTTGGAATGACATAGGTCGACCACCATCACTTTGCCTAACTTAATCAAGCCTACAACTTAACCCAATAGACGAGCAAAGACTATGCCAAGCCTTGCATTACGGAAACGTGCATGCTTTATCGAGCATTTACGCGGGCGACGCCTATGACTTAGGCTAATTCACAGATTGTGTCGAAGACCAACTTTCCTTCTCCCAAGCCACGGGACGAAGGACCGAGTGTCATTTTCAAAGCACGCCGTGCACCAACTCTAAGCCGACCATTGGACCTTTCCATATTCTAACTCAATTCGACCGTCGGGATTATTCCCTTTAGCTATGTGGATTCGTCACTTTTATTATCAAGCCTCCTTGTGCAAGTTGAAAACATGCGATTTATTATGTGAAGGCTAAGATGAGGCAAGTTCACCGAAACTACCCCACCTGAGCAAGCGGTCGCCTCGACCGAGCGATGTCTCCGAGTAGCCGTTGCAAGGCTAAGTCCGAACGCCGTCGGCGTTTCGATTCTTCCGATTGACTGAGCGGGACGGGGCACTACATCATACACCACTCAGAAAAAGTTTCGTCCTCGAAACTAACTGAGTACTTACTTATCGACTTAACACTTGTTTCATCATTCGAGGACTCTCGCACGTACTACTCCTATGCGTTCACTCAAATCCGAGCCATGCTCGTGCTACCCTCAATCCTTTCTTCAAAACTTACGATCTTAAAATCCTCGACACTTCCCCATTCCTCAAATCTCACTTGAATTCAATGTATCACTTAGTATGGATCGTGCACATATCTTAGGCGTCCCTAAAATACATGCATTTCAACCAAGCCTCGTGATAGCGAATCTCCCATCACTACTCGAGTCGGATCGTGCACATATTCGGACGTCCCTGATATACGTGCATGTCAACCGAGACTCGCGAGTGGTGCCTCCATAAACTCTACCACTTCGCACTAGGACGTTTGCCTAACCGCTAGGCTATGTCTTTCTGTCAGTATTGGAATCATAGTTCCCAAACAACAATATCAACACTGACCCCATCCTAAGGTCAAACCAAGTTGATAGTACGAAGTTTTCTACCCAAGCTCGCATCACTCCGATTTCTAAACATCGAGCATCGATTCCCTACTCACATCCCAACATTTCGTCGCACGGGGTCTGAGTCATTCAGCAAAGCCATCCTACGACAACTTACGTTCAACCAATTCCACGACATCTCAATATCGCTTGTTCAACAAACCATCTTCGCATAGTCTATCTCTTCGAACACGTTCGACATAATCCGTCTATCCCTTCCAAGTCAAGCACGTTACGACATAATCCATCGCTAAACCGTAATTCACATTTCATATTCCCTAAGTCATTCATCCCAACTCATGTATTCGATCATGAGGTCGTCTAGCTTAACAATATGTTGCGCCCCGATCTCACGCGATTCAGATTATCCACGGTGGGCATGAATCACCATGCACGCTCCCGCGGGATAGTCATCCTCATCGAGACGTAACTCTTGTTTTGGTGTCTAGACTAATTCATTCTCGATGCGCGGAATGGACCTACTCAATCCTCAAGTTTATTTTATTCATCAATCGCAAGTCTAAACATTCTCGAATTTTCCTTTGCATCAAACCGACAAGTCGAGACAATCAAAGTTGCCACGTCCTGATTTTCCGAGTTCGATCATTCCCGCGACATGAATCACCATGTCAACGCTCACGCGGAATGATCGCCCCAAATCCGACGCAACGCATGTGCGAGGCTAGAGTTGCGCTCGCGCAAGACAAGAATATCGACGCTGTGGTTATCCGCATAACCATCAAGATACTTTCATTTTCATCCAACATTCCTATTAATCAAAATCCTAAGTAATCCACCCAACCGAACAACAACACTTGCACGATCGTCATTCGCCGAGTCAGAGTACCCCCGAGTTGTCGCATATCGATCTTTGATATGCCTCAATACCATCGACGATATGCGTAACCTGACAATCTTCCTTTGCAACCAATTTCGAGTCGTACGAATGATGCTATAGTCCGACTGGATAATCTCCTCGACATTCAAATTCAAGTTCGATCATTATCCCTCGAATCATTCACAACATCGATTTTCCTCAAACCAAATTCACATATCGTTCATCCGTTTATCTTAAGTCATCGACCAATGTATTTTCTCAATTCGCATCATTCCTTTATCAATCGATCGACATCCCTGAGGCTATCGCATACACCACTCAGGGATGAAGTCATTCAACAAATCCTCAACTTATCATTCGAATCAAAATCGACTTCCTCAAATTTTCTGTTCGAACCATTCCTCAAATTCCAAGCACGCTCATCTATATCGTATCGACGTTATCGTCGCTCGATAGCACCCCTATCGATAGTCGACTCACTTTACTCAATCGAGTTCAACTCATTCTTGCTCGACACTATTCAATTTCCGCACTCGACTTTTCTAAGGTCGACGCAACTTTGGTGTATATGCCTAGCCCGACTTAGCCAACCGTGCTTACGCAAACCATCTTTTGTTTCTTGTCAAAAACTGTTCTCCTATGTTTTGTAAAATAGTTAGACTTATTGTATGGACATCCCGTGGAACAATTGAGAGAGAGCGCACCAACGATATCAACTTTGCGGAAGCAATGATTCAGAGTTTGCGGAAACAACGGAGTTAAAGAATTTAATCGGTAGTCCAAGGACGTAAAGCCGTGCTCTGATACCATTATGTCACGCCCCGCCCCCGTAGGAGCGATCGTCCTCGCTAAGGCGTGATGCCGCACGAGCCTAGATTGCGCTCGTGCAAGGCGGGTTCCATAACGGCCGATTTCAGCGGCTGCGACGGGGTCGTCGCACAGAAGTCCCGAGCAGAGACATTGAATAATAGCAGCGGAATTTAGAAAGCAAACACAAGTCATTTCAAAACACTCTTTTATTGATATTGAAACAAAGGTTACAATGGACGCAAGGCCAAGATTACAATTCTCTCAAGCTCACTCAAGCTCACATTACAAGTCACTCAGCTTTCTCTCTCTCATCTCTCAATACAAGTCTTGACTCCAGTGGAAGCTTCGGAAGGCGATGTCCATACATTATGTCCCGTATAAGTCTTTTCTCCATGCGGCCGCACGTTTCGAATCGCCAAGGAACTCCGTGCCTCGACGCATCCAAGCGAGCTCCGCGCCACGAGCTTCTACCTGTGCCTGCACATGTAAACTATGTGGGTGTCAGTACTCAACTGTACTGGTGGAATGAGCTCCTCGCCCACCCATACAAAACCAACACGTTTACTTTACTTTGTGCAACATAGTCCCCTTTTTGATTGTCTTTCTACTCTTGCCTTAGGATCAGTTTTAGGACCGACGCCTTGGCCTATTCTGTGTCTCTAAACCATTCCATGCTTGCAACATTATCGTTAACCTATCGAGTCGTGTTTGCCTTTCGGCCAAAATCAGAGACGCAGCTACATGATAGACTCATTTTTTCATGTGACCGTGCTACAAAACCCATATTGAGACCGTGCCTCGTATCTCACTATGACTTAACCATATCGCCGCTTCGCGGCCCGTGCTACTTTGATCACCGACCGACCCAATCAAGACTTGTGAATCTTAGTGTCACTCAACCAACTTTGCCTTGCGGCGGTTTCCCGAATTAAACTCACACAAATCAACCAACTGATGCAACTTATATGCCGACAACTCAAGACTCGACGCCACATCTCGTGCCGAAGCACGTTGCCTATGTTGTAGCCATTCTTAAGCCCAAACATTTGTAATCTAACTTGTATACACATTCAACAACTCAACTCAATCCAAAGGCACTCACGCGGATTTGCCGCCATGCCGACTCATCTATATGATTTGGTCACTGACTCCCAGAGCCATGGTAGACTCCTTTTTAGCTGAGTATAGGATGGACCGGTTTGGGTAGCTAGCCCTAATCCGCGTCCACCGAATACTTTGCCCCAGGCGCAGCTATTTAGGCTCCCAGAGCCATAGTTGTTTCCTTAGGCCGCATCGGTCTCGTGACGCCACAGGTTGCCGTGCGGGAAAACTCTACCTTGTCGACAAGTTGTCCATGACCATGCAAGACTCGACTCAAACTGACGTCTCACACAGTCATTGTACCTCCAGTGTTACCATCTCTTTCAGGGCTAAATTCAATACTTCTCACATCTGAGATCTTGCCTCGACGACCCGTAGTCGCGAGCATTCTTCTTTCTTGCCCTATCATTTTACTCAACTCAAGAACAACTATTTGCAACACTTTCCAAACTCAATGAATCAACCGTGGCCCGTGCCTGAAAACACTAAGTCCGTGACATTGTGCCTTAAACCAACTTGAACTCTACGCGATGCCACCGCCCAAGACATACTCTATGTGACGGGCTTGAAACCGTAAGACTAAGTTGTCATACCCAGTCGTAGAACTCGCAGGACCGTGCTTGGAATGACATAGGTCGACCACCATCACTTTGCCTAACTTAATCAAGCCTACAACTTAACCCAATGGACGAGCAAAGACTATGCCAAGCCTTGCATTACGGAAACGTGCATGCTTTATCGAGCATTTACGCGGGCGACGCCTATGACTTAGGCTAATTCACAGATTGTGTCGAATACCAACTTTCCTTCTCCCAAGCCACGGGACGAAGGACCGAGTGTCATTTTCAAAGCACGCCGTGCACCAACTCTAAGCCGACCATTGGACCTTTCCATATTCTAACTCAATTCGACCGTCGGAATTATTCCCTTTAGCTATGTGGATTCGTCACTTTTATTATCAAGCCTACTTGTGTAAGTTGAAAACATGCGATTTATTATGTGAAGGCTAAGATGAGGCAAGTTCACCGAAACTATCCCACCTGAGCAAGCGGTCGCCTCGACCGAGCGATGTCTCCGAGTAGCCGTTGCAAGGCTAAGTCCGAACGCCGTCGGCGTTTCGATTCTTCCGATTGACTGAGCGGGACGGGACACTACACCCCTCCGGGGAGGGAGCCCGATGCCCCAGATCGCTTATATCAACCACCTTACTCTTCCCCTTATCCGCCGCGGTCGCCTTCGGCCGCCAGCCCACCGACCTCCCTGAAGTCACCATAAGGCCACGGGCCGATGGCCGTACCCCTGACCCGCCCTGCCGCCTATCCGCAGGATGTCGATCCCTAACATGTCCCTGTCCTCCTCCTACCTTACCCCCGGTCTTCACCACAAGGCGACGCGTAACCGTCGTCTAACCTCCTCCCTCCATCTGACTCCCCTGGGATCCAGATCCTGCTCCAAATTCGAAGTTAGGGGCGTTTGAGCCACCCCGCAGGATCTGATCCCCTTCCGAACCTGAAACCAACCCTGCCGCTGCAGAAGGGGGTGCACCGTCGCACGACACAGGCCCGGGGAATCCGCCCGCCCCCCCAACACTGATCCCGCCTCCCCTCCCCCATCGCTTGTGGGGCTCCGCCGCCCGCCGCTTCTCTGGGGGGTCCGCCCGACCCTCCCCCTCTTTGATCCCCCCCACCGCCGGGGGGGGCGCTGCCGTTCGCAACATCACCGGGGGGTCCGCCCAACCCCCCCCCCCCCCCCGCCATAGTCCCCGACACCCCCCCCCCGACGCCTGGGAGCTCCACCACCGACCGGGGGGGCAAGCCCCCCCCCTTCTTCCCCGAGGCCCTAACCCCGCCGGCGAGGGGGTCAGGTGGCCGCGGGGGAGGAGCCCTAGCCGCCGCACGCAGATCGCCTCCCGCGCGCAGATCGCCTCCCGCAGCCATCTCAAATTATATTATATATATATATATATATATATATATATATATATATATATATATATATATATATATATGTGTGTGTGTGTGTGTGTGTGTGTGTGTGTTTTTGACATCTAGCTAACATACTAAATCCATATCAGCTAAGTAATATATCCAATACTAAACGGAGCTTAACTTATATTAATTTACTATAATTACCTTCGTGTATACTAGGCCACATACATCCATTCGAAACTTATGATTTAACATATATAAGTTATATATATGTTATGCTTCTAAGTTGGTATTAAAAAGAAATGACTCTTTCATGACTGATTTTGCAATTTACTAGAAAGAGGAAGGCTTAAAGTATAGTTTACCTATTATAACTTATCAACAGAGAAAGAGCAGTCTTTGCGTTCCTTTATTAAAGAAGAAGATTCTTTCCTTTATTAAAGAAGAAGAGAGAGAAGACTCTCTTATCAACAAAGAAAGAGTTGTCTTCTCGTTCCTTTATTAAAGAAGATTCTTTACTTTATTAAAGAAAAAGAGAGAGAGAAGACTCTCAAGTTCTTCTCCGGGAAGGGGTTTCATTCCTGGGGCTTACCGTGGGAAGAGGAATGGGCACGGCAAAAACGTCGGCGGCCGAATGTTCGACGTGCTGTTGGATCTGGGGGCGTCGCCTACTCGTCCGACGAGCTTGATCGGAGTAGAAGGTGTGTGGGTCGTCGTTGCAGGGTCACGAAAGGTGTAGGTAGGCTACCCTTTTTTAACCGCACCCAATCTGCCGACTAGGGACCGCCTAGCCGCCTAGGGTTTCCGAGTCGGCCGACTAAGCCGATTCATGCCTGCAACAATTTCTTCAACGTCCAACCCCCTAATCAAGTCGACTGGGGCCGATTGCCGACTAGTCCCCGGCTAGTCGGCCGCCCAGCCCGACTTTTGCAACACTGGTCCTAACAATGCATTAAGTTGCAAATTGTTTCACTGCAGATACCATCCAATGGGTTATGAAACTTCGCCTCAACAAGGAAATCATAAACTTTAGGGAAAATATGGTGCAACCAATCTAAGACACAAAAAGAATTGTGCCGCTTATGAAAAATAAGCATATGAGGCAAGTCGTGCAGATGAAAATAATTGGTCCGCAGCATCAGGGACCCTACATATTTTGGGACCTAAATGTAATATCAATAATAACTACATGTAGCTAATTATAAATGTTAGTACTATCAACAAAAATGCTTGCTAAATTTCTTGAAAGTCACCAGAAAGGCCTTGTCAACTGCTAATGCCTTTCAAGTTTACATATACAGACTAATAATCCAAAATAAAGCTAGTTATGGCATTCAAATCAAAATAATCTCTAGACTGCATGTAAAGCTAGAAGTGCACGAGAACAATGTCATACAAAATTCAGAATGGGTGCTGACCAGAAATTCTTTGATGTATTCGGACTGGAAGATTCATTTGTCTGTCCCTGAAACAACAAATTTTTGGAAGCATTCCTTGGAAAAGAATACGGCGCATTCGAAATAATTTGATTGTCATTCTCTTCTGCTGCTGCAGCTGCTGCAGAACCATGAGAAACTGCCATCGTTACAGAATCAGCAGCATAGCAACCATCAAGGTTTCCCATAGTCCATTCAATTACTTTTTTGACTTCTGCAGCACGCGTTAAATGTGCCTGTATTCACTAAAAGATGATAAATTATATTACAGCATATGTGGATAGACAAGATGTATGTGACTGCATACTAAATGGGAAAAAAGTGCATAAACAATATTTAAACACACAATCTCGCCAACGTCGACATCATGTTACTCTATACTTCTATAGTCTATCACTTTATCACATTAGTACACTATTACATATGTTGATGTTGGAGCAGCACTCATATCGACCAACTAAAGGAAAATATAAGAATCATGAGTATACCAAAATATGCTTAGTATCTTGACAGGTTTATAGATATCATGATTGCATCATGAGATCCTAAGTCTTAACAAGTTCTCGATAGATGATGTATATTATCTCCAAAAGAAATATGAAAGTAAAGTCTAAGCTGCAAAAAACAGTATTTTAGGCCATAACCACAAAGGTACAACATATGACAACAAAAGCGCAACCCCATCATATAGGTGTAGGCTAAAAATTGTTAAAGACCCTGCCACTACACCATAACTTCAAAATTGTAGCGAGGGTTCATGATTAAATCATTAACATTATCATCATCCAAATCAAAATGGGATCGGTTATGGAGCATAAGAAAGCTCCATACAAGATTTGACAAAGATGTATTGCATGACCGGTTGTCGACCTAACGTCAACCCTCTACGTTCCCATGTAGCTATGAGCATGTGAGGGTCATGCCATAAAACCTAGGTGGGCAGTTTGGCAAGTAGGTAGACCCACCTTTTGGGTTGCAGTTTAATCTCATGCAACCAAGGAGCACCCTCTAAGTTTCCGTAGACTATAAAGAGTCTGGACGAAGAACTAAGACGATACAACTTGTTGTAGGGAATTGCATTCATCTCTATGATACATTACGTCAAAGAGTTAAAGAATGACAATCCCAATAGGGTTCAGGATAAAATATTTATATTATTCCAGCTGATTGAATACTCGTTTAAGGCTGGGAGCTGAGATAGTGCAGCAGTATAATCTTTTATAACATTTGCTTAAATCGTACACCATTAAGATTTGAACCTGGGATGCTTTGATACTATATTAAAATGTTGCCACTACACCGCAACTCCAGAGTTGTAGTGAGGGTTCAGGGTAAAATATTTATATTGTTCCAACATAATCATAATTGTATGCAAGAAGACTCCCATTAGGAATTTAGTGCGTTGAACTCTACTATCAATCCATAATTCTGCTGTGGCAATATCTTAGTTCAGACTGGTATAAGCAAAGAGGAGACAGCCTCTTCTTTGTAGAGGGAAAGAACAAAAAGGAGAGCAGGGCGAAGTTGCAGATTTTTCCATGTATGAGTGTGTTTGGAAGCGGTGGTAGACTAGCGGCATTTAAGGGTTTCATAAACTGTTCATGGATAAAAGTAACAGACTAACGAAGGTCGCCTTACCTGTACAACCTTGTAGATAGCAATTAAAAGTTGAACAAAACTTTCAGGACAAAGGTTCCTCAACTTGCTTGCCAGTGACAAACCTCGACCTGAGCCATGTAGAAGATCAATTTGGTGAAGTGAGGATAAACTTCAAGAAAAGATCCCCTAAGAGTATTGAATTCTAGAAAATACACAGTAAATGTGACCAAACCATCTGCATCCACAACTTGTTCTCCAGTAACCAGATCAGACTCTAACGGCCGAGCTAGCAAAATTGGAAGCAACTCTGCAACTGTACTTTTAATGGCAGCCTTCATTTCGGTAATGAGTATATCGCGGTAAATCCTTAGAACGGCAGGAAGTCTTGCCTAAAATGAATATGTAAATTAAATCAAAATATGCTAATATATATATATATATATATATATATATATATATATATATATATAGTTCAGTAGCATATAGAAACTTAGGCAATCCCACTTTTCCATCAGATACAAGATGCAGAGCAGGGAGAGGACAAGTTATAGACATTAGAAAATAAACTAGGTCGATAATTGAAAGGTTCTTCATACAATCATAAATTAGAGTACAGTGTATATTATGCTAGTAAGAACTATGTAGCTGCTATAGTCAAAATGGCTTCAAACATCTAGTAGTGTAACAGTATCAAATTGTCCAACTTTCAGCGGCTTGAATAGATCACGATTATCATGCAAGTCTTCTCTCATCAGAATCAGTTGGACTATGGAAGACTAGAAAGTTCGATGATAAAGTTCTATGACAGGTTTGAAGCCAACGTCAACCCTCTAAAGTTAGTGACAATTGCTAGCCAAGGTAGCAGTCAGCAAGAGAGTCATGCCAGAAAACCCAAAAGGCTATATTAGGTAATTAGACTAATTTTCAATATAAGCTCATCCAACCATGAAGACCTTTCAAGTCCACCTAGAGTGGACGGCTAGGTAAGATGGCATGTTTTACTATAGGCTAATCTCTAGGAGACAAGCCAAAGGGTGAAAAGGGTAAATGTCCCAACAAAGGAGTAAATAGACATAAAGGAAAAGAAATATATCATTTTAGTTTATGCCTTGGACTCTCCAAAAACCAACAGTAATTCTATCAGCAAGTCAAAGTTCACTTGAGAGCTGAAAGCTATAAAACAAAAACACATGCCTAAAATGATAGTTTAGTTAAGACAACATAAAGATACTAATAAAGTAATTTACAAAAAAAATTAATAGGCCAGTTAAGGTAGTGGAACTCTCACTGTTCTGAGCAAACCAATGATGAGAGGGAGAAGACGGTCTCGTAAAATAGAGGTTTCATCATCATCAAACTTTACCTGCAGATAAATGAAACACACTAACTAATTTGCCCCATGAATAGTTGACACAAAAAATATAAAGAAAAAAGCAGCAAGATGTATGACATCACTGTCAAAGTGCAGAGAACTTCAGACTGGACTGTGGATAGATTTAAAAAAAAAGTAATTATGATAACAAAAATATTGCACAACCTTGAAAACATTGCAAACCAAGGAACAATAAAAAAAAAAGATAACGATAATGTGCATGGATTGGAATAATTTAGGGCTTAAAATGTTTCAAAATCTTAGTTCCACATTCATAATATTCCAAATTTTGGACAGGGAAAAGTCAAAACAGAAACTTAACAATATACTACTTCACTACTATATGCTAGAATTTAGTGATTATTATTATACTTGTTATCACTACTCTAGTACCATATAAATCAAATGTGTCGTATTTTGCTCAGACAAGGAATCAACCTCAAAGGGGAATAGAGTTAAGAATCTAACTGCAAACAAACAGCTACACCGATGCCAATGACATATTAAATGAACGTAGAAGGGGTTCACTAGTAATGAATTTAACTATTGTTGATAAGAAGAATAAAAGTCAAGAAAACAAAGCAACAGCAGGAAGTACCTAAAGAACAGTTCTTGAGGTCAAATAATGGTTAAATTAGAATAGCAACCAAGACAACAAAGACGACCTTTTTGCAACGATGGGTTTCTAGCATATGACTTGTAAGTGAGTCATTTTTATTTATTTGTTTGTTTTCTTCTTCAAAAAGGCACTGATTGGAGTATGAAATTGCGAAACAACTCTAGTCAAAGAGGCTAATATAGGAGGTTTTCAAATATTGGGAAACGAATGCTTAGCGAAATTTACCTTAAGTAATTTTGCTGTAATAGTTGTAAAAAACAGGAGTATAGTAATACATCAGCCAATGCAAGAAATATTTTGTATTTGCAGCAAACTTGATGGATTATGTGCTAGAAACTGTATGAGAACTAAGAAAAACTCTTTCTTAGAATTATTGATGTTTAAACTTATGCATTACCAAATAGAAAATTCATATGTAAAAAATTACTTATACAATAAAGCTACATAATCTTGCCATAAATTCAGGTTCAAAATTCATAATTAGAAGCAAAGTACTGCCATCCATAACTATGAGCAACGTAAATAAATTTATGGGAAAAGAACAGTAAGGAAGAGTGAGAATTATCAGAAATTTCAGTTGCGCCAATTACAGTTATTTGAGAAAACCCTCATTAAATTTTAAACCCAACCTTTGTAACAAATATATCCTCCTATTTCCAAATAGACGCTGTAAACATCTATTGAAACATATTTCAACCAGAATTTGCTAAAGCCACTAAAAAAAACAAAAGTTGTACGCCCTTCATAGTTTATAGCCAACTTTGTTCAGGAATCCAAAAAAATTGCTTAGGTTCACAGTATCGGAATCAGTATCGGACCCTTCGTATGAGTATCGGGATCCGGTATCAGCAGTATCAGTGGTATCGGATCAGAGGGATCGGAATATTTGATTTATTTATTTTTGGGTATCAGAAAGCAAATAAGTATTAATAAATTATTAAAAAAAAAACTGAGAGAAATATTTTACACATTTAGGAATAATTTTAAGTATTTTTTGTATTGTTTCCTACTAATTTTAAAGTTGAATCAAAAAAAAGTCAACCTAGCTGATTGGTTTACCTCTGTAAATGAGTTTTCTTCATTTACATGCTTATTATGCTTTTACACCCTTGTTGATTGGCCTTTTTCGTTCAATTTTCTCTACCAAATTGACTGGGAAAAAGACCCCCAATATTGGTATCGGTCAGTATCATCAACGGTCCGTATCGGATCGGGACATGCCAAACTATATCGGTATCGTCCGATATTGCAAACTATAAAAATTTGTTCCATTACCTCTACAACAGTTTACAAAGATAGTTGTCAACAAATAAAAACGAGCGCAGGTTCAGCATTCTAACATCATCTAATATATATTTGTTATTTAAAGTATAGAACTTAGAGTCTCACTCTGTTCAACAAATTGGCAAACAGGGGACATAGTAACACATTGAGGTTAAGTAAAGCCCCAACTGGTCAGCAGGACAAATAAATAATAAAAAATAACTCAGAAAGTTGTCAAAACAAAGATGAAAACATACTTCTTCAATGACATTGATGAAATTATGAGGGCTTGTTTTCGCTCTTGACAAAATCATAGAATCCACAGCTCTTGCATCATGTATAGCTGCACGCACAAATTCTGCCGATAGAATGCTACAAGAATGAATATTATCAAGTTAAGATACATGCCAGATATCACACATCTAAGAGACTTCATACTTTCTGGAGATAAACATTGTGTGTTAGTGCATGCAAAGTAACATCTGTAACATGATGAACAAAGTTCTACACATTTGAGGTAAAGAAAAAATTCTTGAATAATTTGGAATTGTCTTATCCGCAGAGAAACCTATGCAGCTTATAGTAGTTCATCCTCAAACAATTGAGGATCTTGCCTACAAGGGTGTGCAAGAGAGAAGCACATATAAGCAACAATAATACAAAGTTAGGAATTTCATAAATTCAAAAAGAATATGAAAACACTTTTTAACTTTTCTAGTTAGCACAGCTTTTCATCTCCAAGTAAATGCCTCCCTTTTGCTGTCCCCGTAGTTAGCTTGTCATCGAGGACATTTCTTCCTCTATGATTAACTATGGCTTGTGAGAATCTCCCTCTCTTTTTCCAGTAACTGTTCCCTACTACCTTACAGAAACTAACTTCAGAAATTGACCACTTGTAATCCTCTCCTTCAGTAAGTTACTTTTTTATTCTCAACAATTGCCATGAATTAGCCAGGGACCTTTTACCTTGTAGTTTTTGAATTAGTTTATATTTTAATTCCTACTGAGGTGGATAGATAATTATTAGCTTCTTAGTTAGTTAGCTTGTTAGCTTGATAGATAGTTTATCTATCTTTAAGATATCTCCTTTCTTATCTTTACAAAGGCACAAAGGATGTAAATTTGTATCTATCGTATCTAATAAAATCATCAAATTCTCTCTTCATATTTATCTTCTTTTAGATGGTATCAGAGCCTCCATCCATCCTTCGCCGATTGACAGCTCCAAGCATCCCGCAAAAGCTAATAATATCTATCCACTTCAACAATTCCATCAATCATGCAACTTCTCTTTGTTTAGATATCCACTCTTGCTAAAATAAATTTGACTTTGAAATACTTAAGATTCCAACACAATGGCACTTAAGGATTCCATTGTTCTTATACCTGCTAGTAAGTGTACCATCCAAGTCACTTCTTGTGGTTCATTCATTACAAAAACCTTCCATAAGTTTCTTTATTAATTCTTATTTTACAATTATTACCAATGACTCTTGAACTTCTATTTCATTCAGTGCTTGCTCCAACAGATATGGTGTACAACACCTAATCTTGAACTATGTGTAACGTAGTTTTCCCACATCACACAATCCAACCTTTGTAAAGACTGGTGTCCAATGTTCTAGATAAAATAATAAATCTACACATTCTTCTACCAGAGTTATTGGTCCCTATTCAAGTCAGTGCATAGAAGATAATGTTGTCTTTTACAAATTAAATAATTACATCTGCATATTATGGTTTCCAAATGATAACAATCCTCAAATCAAGTTGCCATTGAAGCAAAGCTGTGATAACTAGAATAAAAACTCTTGAGAAACATGAGCAATCATGTGCAGAAACACATCTAATACTGGAGTATTGTGTTAAAAGCATGAGATAAAAGGCAAAGTAATATAAGCAAGACATTTTCACAAATGAACCTGTTCACTGAATCTAATGATGTTGCCAATCGATCCCGAAGGTGACGGAAACAATGAAGACCAGCAAGCTCGTCAGTGTCCTGTTATCAAATGAAAAGATTACTACAAAGCATTCAACAGAAGAAAGGTTATTTCAATCAATGTTGTAATACGCCTAATATATATTGATAGGTCAATTGCTTCTAGTTCCAGAATTACAGATAGTCCGTACTTGTGATGCTCAAACTGGCATTACAGGAGCAGAACCTGTGTGTGGATCACTGATTCTCCACACATGTACACAAATCAATAACCAAACACTCTTTCATGATTTGAAGTTTCATCCAAGTCCGACATGTTCAAGCCATTCCCGGTCAGTTTCAAACGGAACAAAACCTCATCCAGAAAATCAGGCAGGGGGAGGCTGTACTTCTATGCCCTATAGCAGGACTACTCTATGCAGGAACATTGAGCCTCTTTGCTATTCTCACCTTCCTCTCCTAGATCAAAACACAAGCAAGGAAGAGAGCGTGACTACGTATTGACAAGTTGGATCAAAGTAGTTTTGAAGTATTCTGATCTCCCCCAAATAAAGAGTGCATCTATCAGTAGAGTGCCAAGGACCTTTTCCATCTTACATTGTCCACTTAAAGAAAGTGATTCCCCACAAGAAAATAAATTGATATGAAGCAAGCCCGCATAACCTCTTAAGATATTATAAATTAAGTTACACTAGTAAGTTCTCAACATAGCATCACAATACAATTGTTCAGTTCTAAGTTTTTATATATTTAATTTACCTTTGTAAGAAAATAAAATGTGTTGCACCATTATTCAAATTTGATATGATGCAGCAGTATAGGGTAATAGTTCAGTTCAACTATGATACATATGATAGAGAGCTTAATAGTATATTGCAAATTATCGAAAAGAAACTCTACATTGCATCATGACTTAGAAATATGACACCAGTACAATAAATCTGTTGATTATGTAATAACTAAAGCATCGTATACATGTACAACAAACAACAACAACAAACGCTTTATCCTAAACTTTTTGAGGTAGGCTGTTTGAATCCTCTTCTTCCCTTCGGCTCTTTTAAGGGCGGTGTCCACTGTAACACTAACAAAATCATATCCTTCTTTAAAACTTTAAATCATGTTTGTCTAGGCCCATGGTAGTCAAAGGCGTGGCCTGAGACACGCCCCGCAGCAGTTGTGCCTCGCACCTCACGAGACGTCCAGGCGCACCTTTCAGTAAAGCGCAACCAAGAAAAGGCACGTCTTTCAGCAAGGTGCAACCAAGAAAAAACGTGCCTAGGCACGCCTTATGAATTTTTATTTATTTGTTTATTTATTGTTTACAAAAAAGTTTAAGGCATGGAGATAGCTCTTACATCATACAAGTGGGAGGGAGGTAGTCCTTTTTCACGGTTACCAAAGTTGGCTGCAGTTGAACTGTTAGAACTAAAATTTACTAAAAGCGTAGTAGGGAGAGCACAAATTCTTGTTAGTTCTATTGATTGTTATTGTTGTTATATTAGTTTACCTCGTTATGTTTTAACATATTTTTTGTTGGTTTTAATATGTTATTTTGGTTTATTTCTTACATTATTAATTTATTTATTTATGTATTTTTTTATTTTTTTGTCTCGCTTCGCTAGGACGTGTGCTTTAAGTGCGTCTTGCGTCTCGGACGATATGAACCATCTGCAAGTGCGTCTTTGACTACCTTGTCTAGGCCTACCTCTAGTTATAGCAGCTCCGAGCCATCTGCGCCTCAAGTGCGCCTTTGACTACCTTGTCTAGGCCTACCTCTAGTTATAGCAGCTCCATTAACTACTACTATTTCTCCTTACAGAAGCACCTATTGGTATACTTTGCACATCGTATGCACGACTAAATAATATTATAATGCATGTTCTTCGATGTTGCTTCAAATTGATTTATGTGGTTTAACATGTTAATTTTGTTCTTCTTGGCTTAGGAGTCGTTATTGAGGTTGCTAGTAGAACCCGCATAAAACTCCATATTGGATGCTTTTAGAGAAGCTTCTAATGAAGTTAGGTTAGGGTTGAAGAAGGCAAAAAAATTAACTAAGTCTATCCATACAATAAAATTATGGAAGTCATACTAATTAAGAGTAGACTTCCCGAAACATAATATTACAAATAACCACCACATGCAATACGACCACTCGGCAAAATAGGCCATTAACCTCATTTCAGGTTGCGAAGTATGAAATTCTTTATGCGTATCCTAGTTCACGAGGGATAAGCGATGACCTTTCTTACAAAGATACCTCGATAAAGGTTATTAACAATGTTATAGGGACGCAGAATGGTGTATGTATCTCTATCGTGTATGTAGCTGTATCCATATAGGAAACATAGGTGACTACTATGGTACCTATCCAAAAATGTTTGTATCTCGTATCCATATTGTACTATGGTGTCCATATTTGTATATCTGTAAAATGTAGTCACTAACTAACCTTGAGCCAAAAAAGACGGGCAATAAGTTTGACCAGCTCATTGTTTAGGCTAAGCATAGACCAAAATCAAGTTAATTGATTTGAAACCTTTGGGACAACCACTTTGCATGTAGTATAAGCTTTTGAGGATATGTGGACCAGTGAATCTTTGACTCGCCGGTCAGGGTAAGAAGATGGAATTGCTAGAACAAAATACTTCATGTATTGGGGATGGTCATATTTTTATGCTTTTTCAGTTGTGCTGATAACTTGAATTCTTATTGATGATTTGATGTGTTATCTAACAATAGAATCATAAGTTAAAATTAATGCAGCAGTTATTTACTTCAGCTTGATTTAAGATTCAGAAACTGAAATGAGCTAAAGATGTGATGTGTTTAAAATATCTTTGTGGCCCAATTGCATAAATCTGTGTTGTACGTGTCAGTACCTGATAATACAAGTCATATTAGAACAGTTTTGACAGTAAACAATGTGATCGTTATTTGTGATAATTTATGCCAAAATAAACAAGGGACCACCATGCTGAGCATGTATATCAGGTCTTCTTATCAGGTAAGGATAAGCTATCTAAAGCAAGAATGGGTAACATAAAATCAGAAATTGTTTGTGATACACAATAAATATATTCAAGCATACTGGGAATGCCATAGGCCAATATGAATGCTTAAACCAGGTATATCAGAACTCACTCAAGAGTCGATACAAGGAGCATGATCCCAAACTGCAAAGAGTAGATTTCTGCACTCTTGGATGATTCATTGCAGTGATTCAACAATTTCATCAGAACTTACCACTGGGTCCACTCTTAAAGAGTCATTAGTAATCACAGATAAATGCAAACAAACAAAGCAGTAAGCAGGTAGATACTAGTATTGATATTTACCCAATCTGCATAATATTCTTTTAACTAAGAACACATAGGTATATAGGCAAAATATAAGCAACTAGATAAATAAAATAAGTATTTATTATCTCCAGTACAAACAAAAAATTACCAGCAAATGTTGCAAGTCATCAGTGACATCCAGAGCACCAGAACAATCTGCAGCTGCCACAAGCTGCAAGGATAAAATTGATCTGTTCATTGCACATGCATTCATGGTTCCGGGAATAGAAGATCCTAGTTTACATCAATTGAAAGAAGAATGCTCTACGTATTCACATTCAACTAGTTAGTATTGATGTCCCTGAAAATTGCTATGCAAATAAATTAACAGATCGTAACAAATCCTTGTGATATAACTTAACAGCACATGAGCATAGTAAAAAAAAGCTACTGACCGACAGCAGTTTATACAATTGTGAACCATTGCAAAAGAAATGGTAACTGTTTGATAGTAATTCCTTATCCAATAAGGCCAACACAGCGACGTCTCAGGCCCGCTTTTCTCAGACTCTTAAACAACTGTTTCATGTGTCTTGAAAGCATTTTTCTGCACTTCAGTAAGTATACAATACATGTAAGCTGCTCCTAAACTAGTTATTAGAGATAAAGTTAAACACACAAGTCCATTGCAGAAAATATCTAGGGGAGTGGAGCAGCTACCACACAAAGAATTTCTGTTTTGTACAATAAAAACTAGCAAGACCACCACCACTACCACCACATCCCCCACCCCATGCACACAAAACGCAGGGAGGGTTTGCAAATTCCCTGTCTGCACACAACTAAGAGACACGACTTCAACATCATGCATTATTTTGGAAAGAATACGATATTACCTCCTCCAAAGCTTTACAGATAACAATTATCACTCGTGAGATATAATAGCTGTAACTTGTCTCGACTTTGGGTATGAAAATGAAGGCTGCTAGGACAAGGATATAACACGTGACTAGAGCATATGAGCATGTACAGAAAAAGCATGGATGTGTTGGGTGCACATGTAGCCATCAAGATGTAAAAACTTCAAAACAAAAACAAAAAAAAGAAAGATATAATTGAAGCAAATATGTAAAAATGAAAGAACTTGTGTACAGTCATGTTGAAATTTTAATATTCACAATACAGAGGGATACTCGGTAGAGTTCTCATCAGACTGAAATGTTTCAGATACAACAGTGACCTTCCAAAACATGCCAGAGAGCATGAAAAATGGTTACTTTGTGGAATAAAGAGAGATTATTATATTTATATGTTTAAAATAAAATATCATTCTATTTATATGTTAATCTTGCTTATTGACAACTCTGATTTTACTGTTAAAAATATTCATGTGAAGTAGCAAGTGTAATACAACAGTCTTTTTGTCATACTTAATCAGATGAATTTGATACACAAAAGTCCTTACCATTTTCCTTATTCATCTACATTTCTACAAATTCATAAAGTAGGGACTACTAATGGGTTACACCTAGGATGCATAATTTAAACTGTGTAAAGTAGGCCTCTATGCTTCCAAACATCATAAATCATCCTTTCATTCACCTTTCAAGTGAGGGTATTGATGTTATTTGGCGACAACTTGGTGCCGAAAGGAGTTATATGCAAATTGCTTGAAAAAGATGTTAACATTTGTACTTTGCATGTGAATTGGAGTGAAACAACATTTATGTAAAACTGTTAATGAGGTTTTATGTGCTAAAATCTTTACTAAAAAGTAATATCATAGTGCAATGAGGCTCCCACGGATGCAGGATCTGGTAAAAGAAGATATATGCAGCCTTACCCCCAATTGTTTTTTGAGAATCTGTTTCAGCGAGAGCCTTAAACCCATTTTTATTTAGAGTCCCTTTTAGTGACAAAGGTTTTAAGCATCCACTCATACGATAGAAAACACAAAAATTACCAAAACCAACCGATTTAAAACAACCGAAGCCCCAGAAAATGTCAAAACCAACACTCATATCCAAATTGAATTTCCGGACCTTGCTTTCAACTATTTTTATCGAGTAATATAACATTTTAGTGTGTGGTCTCTATGCTCTACAGACACATATATAACACGATACAACATACGGCGACAAGGACCCAAAGCCGACTTGTGTCTCTTGATGTGATTTTATACGGTACATGTACTATGGACATTGCCAATTTCGGAGTGTCCATGGTTCCTGGTACTGTTCTTCTATGTGCTCTTGCTCTCAAAAGGACTAGAAGTCATATTTCATCTGCTTTCAACTCCTTGATAACACTATGTCATTATAGCTCCATGTTTGAATAGCTTTTACCCTTCCTCAGGTTTGTTCCTATGGCCTGTACAAATTTTCTTCATTCTAAGTTTCATGTACTACAACTAGAAGACATTTCACAATGGTTAACAAAATTTAAAGAGCAATCAGAACAGGCCGTCAACCTGAAATTTCTTGGCCATCATCATGTGCACATCAACTGCAAATCATTATATTGCCTGGATATCTTATCTGTCTCTCCAGGAAAATAAATATCTCCAGAAAAAAAAATTCAGTTCAATACTTTTTTTTCTCCACTCGGACTAATCCACCTACTCAACTTCTTGTATTTAAAGCGAGTCGTGTATCTACTCCAATGATACTATTGTTCCGTACCATTATGGACGAAGATCCGGGGCTAGTTTGGCTCCCATTTGAAACGGCAAACAACAAAGGGGAAGTGGCAACCGGAAAAAGTCAAATACCAAAATGGAAACTGGATTTTATTTGGTTGGTAGTTTTAAATGACAAGCACATATGACGGTTCAGAAGTACAAATGACTGAGAAGTACATTTGATATAGAATAACATTTTTAGATTATTTTGTTCATAAACAATTGGAGTCCTACTACTTGGCATGGCTTTGATCGTATCTATGATCTTGGTTTCCAAATACATTATCGTAATGCCCATCAGTTGAATTACTTTTCCGGTGAAGTTATCACTTTACGAACAAGTACAAATTCTATATCAATTTCAATATATATATGTGTGTGTGTGTGGAAAAAGGTAATTTTTATTCTGGCCCGAAGGCCTTACAAACTTTGTCAGAAGACGACATCCCTGGCCCGAAGGCCATATCATTGCCCGAAGGCCTCCTCCTCAAATTTCAAACTTATGAGAAACATTCCTCTCGGATCCTATTTTCTAGCCCCACTACCCGCACGTAACCCCCCAACACTAATTCCCTCACCATTATCTCCCTCGTACGCTCATTCTGCAGAAACAGAAACTCACAGAAGCTTTTATCTCTCACCCAAAATCTTCACAAATAAATCCATAACTTCCTCCTCCCTCCACCAAATCAAAATCTGAGACCACCGTCGCGTTCGTCTCGTCGTCCTCTCCGAATCCAGACCCCACTCCCCCACCTTCCGAGCCCTCCGCCCGGCGTCCGTCGTCTCCCGTGCGCGTGCCCCGTCGTCGCGTATTCGCCGTGTGCGTGCACGTACCCGTGCTCATCGATCCCGGCGTTGTTCCGAGTCCGAGGCCTCCCCTCGGTACTCCTTCGTGCAAGCCTTGGGTAACCTCTCCCCTTTCACCTTCTGTTGTAGTTCACAGGAATCAATATGACTTTCTGGCCTTAGAATAGGTTCTGTGAATGGTTGATAAGGTTTTGTAGATTAATATTAGTTTCTGTAGATTGTTATTTAGTTTCTGTGTGTTATTAATAGCAATGTTGGTAATAAATTCCTTTTAGGAAACTTTGTTTATGTTGCATAATCTTTAATTAATTTAAATGTGGATTTATGAATTAGATTATTTAATTTTGTGGTATAAACTTGGTTGTATGTATATCTAAAAACCTAGAAATCATTTAGTAGATTATTTACAAAAGTCTTTATTTTTATCTAGGCATTAGTTAATAAATAGTGGATTAGAATTATTATTCTTTAAGTAAAAGTTTTGTTAGTAAATATATAATAAAAATTATTTTCAAATAGATAATGATATATATATTATAAATTCTCTTTTAAATGTTTTTAAATCAAAAAGGTTTTCGGTAAATAGATTAATAAAGAAGCTAATTAATTTCTATAAAACGAATTATGTGTTAAAATGATTATTTTTTTAAATGGTATTTAGTAATAAAATCCGAAATCTTTTATAATAGCTTAAGACCATTATTTTGGTAAGAAAATGTATTTTATGCATTAATTGCTATTTTAATAATTAAAGGTGATTTTCTATGTTATTTACGATATTGATTAAAAGATATAATTTTAAGGAAAACCATTTTTTGTTAAATAATTAATCTCGATAAATAAATTTACTTTCAAATATTTTTAGATAAATCTATTTCCTACAAAATTACTAATTTCAAAGAAATACATTTTTAAGTAATTTTCCTTAATAATTATTTATTTACGACAAAACCTATATTTACTTAAACGGTTATATATTAATTTTAGATTTGTAACAAAATATATCTTTATGTACAAATGGTTTCCAATTAGGATCACCAACCTGTAGACTTGGCCTAGTTTTGTACCTTAGATATAGGACGTAATTCTGGTTACTAAAACTGGCGTTACGATCTTGTAGGTTCGGATCTGTAAACCCTAGCAGTCACTTTCTGGTTGCTGCCAAGTCAAGGAATGCTCTGAGGCAAGTTTCATATCTATTCCATGTCTGCGTTTTATTTTGATAATTAAATGTATGCATTAGTTAGTTACATGTAGTATAGTTACACTGATTCACCGTGGATTCCCTCTCGGACTCCACATAGGTTGAGAGATTGTTGGATGGCTATCTTGACATGTTATTGATTATTGATTCTTGACTCATTGGCTTGGAGATTGCTTGGGGGAGTAGTTGTCACGTCCTGCTCCCGTAGGAGCGATCGTCCTCGCTAAGGCGTGATGCCGCACGAGCCTAGAATTCGCTCGTGCAAGACGAGTTCCATAACGGCCGATTCCAGCGGCTGCGACGGGTCGTCGCACAGAAGTCCCATGCAGAGACATTGAATATTAGCAGCGGAATTTGAAGCAAAACACAAGTCATTTCAAAAACACTCTTTTATTGATATTGAAACAAAGGTTACAATGGGCGCAAGGCCAAGATTACAAGTCTCTCAAGTTCACTCTTCTCACATTACAAGTCACTCAGCTCTCTCTCATCTCTCAATTACAAGTCTTGATCCAGCGGAAGCTTCGAAAGGCGACGTCCATACATTATGTCCCGTATAAGTCTTGACTCCATGCGGCCGCACGCTTCGAATCGCCAAGGAACTCCGTGCCTCGACGCATCCAAGCGAGCTCCGTGCCACGAGCTTCTACCTGTGCCTGCACATGAAAACTATGTGGGTGTCAGTACTCAACTGTACTAGTGGAATGAGCTCCTCGTCCACCCATACAAACCCAACACGTTTGATTTACTTTGTGCAACATAGCCACTTCTTATCAATTGTCTTTCTAGTCTTGCCTTAGGATTATTTTAGGACCGACGCCTTGGCCTATTTTGTGCCTCAATACCATCCCGTGCTTGCAACAACAACGTTAGCCCATACCTTGCCTCTAGACCCTTTTTGTGCCAACAACGTTAACCTATCAAGTCGTGTTTGTCTTTCGGCCCAAAATCATAGACGCAACTACGCGATAAGGCTCCATTCCCGTGTGACCGTGCTGTAAGTCCTTGCTGAGGCCGTGCCTCGCAACTCAATGAGACTCAATCATATCGCCGCTTCGCGGCCCTTGCCGCCTCGCGGCCCTTGCCGCCTCGCGGCCCTTTGCTACTAAATCATCAACTGACCCATCCAACTTATGAACTAAGTGTCACTCGACCAACTTTGCCTTGCGGCACCTCCTGACTTAAACTCAAGACAACTCAATCATAACATGCAACTCATATGCCGACAACATAAGACTCGACGCCACATCTCGTGCCGAAGCACGTCGCCTATGTTGTAGCCATTCTTAGGCCCAAACACTTGTGTTCCAATCATACACACATTCAACTAGACTAAATCCAAAGGCACACACACGGATTGCCGCTCGTGCCGACCCATCTATATGAATTGGTCACTAACACCACAAGCTATCGTGGACTTATAGCCTTGTTATTCGAAGACCCTTTCATCGCAAGTAGCTAGCCCCGAAGAAAGTTCCCGAATAACCCGAGCGGTTCGTCCAGCTACGGCTATACCGTGTTTCCCTCCTGAACGACGCGGTCCCTCGGCGCCCAGGGTTGCCGCTCGTGGAAACTTTTCCTTGTCGACAAGTTGTCCAATGACCATGCAAGACTCGACTCAAACTGACGTCTCACACAGTCATTCCTCTTCCAATGTTACCATCTCTTACAAACCAATATCAAGACTTCTATCCTTGAGATCCCTCGACGACCCACGGTCGCGAGCCTTCTCCCTTTATGCTCCTTGAGATCCCTCGACGACCCACGGTCGCGAGCCTTCTCCCTTAATGCTCCTTGAGATCCCTCGACGACCCACGGCCGCGAGCCTTCTCCCTGTTACCATATCATTTCATTCAACTCAATGCCTATTCGATAGTCCTTCCTCCAAAACTCATTAAATCAACCGTGGTTCATGCCTTAAACACTAAGTCCGTGCATCGTGCCTTAAGCCAATCGTGCTCTACGCAACACTCCTGCCCAAGTCGACGGGCCTTGAGACCGTAAGACTATGTGGTTACACCCAACCGTAGAACTCGTAGGACCATGCTTGCTACCACTCTGATAGCCTAACATAACTTGCCTGACTTAAACGCACAACGACTCGACGAGCAAAGGCTAAGTCAAGCCTCGCATTGCGGAAATATGCCGTGCATGCGTTCGACTTCCGAACGACCAAGTCATTTGGACGCCTAGACTTACGCCAGCAGCCGTGCGACGCAACTTAACTCATAGGGCGGGTCAAGGCTATGCCAAGCCTTGGACGATGGGACCGTGCATGCTTTATGAAGCATTTATGCGGACGACGCCTATGACTTAGGTTACGATTCATGACTTCGCCTACTCAACCAACTTTCCTTCTCCCAAACCACGGGACGAAGGACCGAGTGTCATTTTCAAAGCACACCGTGCACCAACTCTAAGCCGACCGTTGGACCTTTCCATGTTCTAACTCAATTCGACCTGTCGGGATTATTCCCTTTAGCTATGTGAATTCGTATTATCAAGCCTACTTGTGCAAGTTGAAAACATGCGATTTATTATGTGAAGGCTAAGATGAGGCAAGTTCACCGAAACTACCCCACCTGAGCGAGCGTTCGCCTCGACCGAGCGATGTCTTCGAGCAGCCGTTTGTAAGGCTAAGTCCGAACGCCGTTGGCGTTCCTATTCCTCCGATTGACTGAGCGGGACGGGGCACTACAGTAGTATAACGTCTGTGACCAAAGCCAAATCTCGTTCGTTTCTCGTCTAGCGCTAACCCCTACCACACAGGAGGTTGAGCCGTACCATATATTATTCGTTTTGGCCAAAACGTTAGTATACATATTGCCTCTATACTAGCCGGTCACAGGCCATGTTATATACTCAAACACTAGCTTAGAATTACATCATTCTGGACATTGACATCATCTTGCTTGTTGGTCTTTTACTATTAAATACAAAAAATATATTGTTTCTTTAACTGTCTCGCACTTTACATTTATTATTAATTTAGAATTGCTAGATGTGGATAAAATATGTTCTTGCTCCCTCCTGACTGGAGACCCAACATTTTTAGGTGATTGCGACGAAGAGGAGCTGTCTTACTGCACTTTCTACGGGACAAACTTGGGTCCCGCAGAGGCTGAACCAGGAACCCCTGAACCCTAGAATGTTGGCTTAGCACTTTCCTTTTCTTTCCTTTTCAGAATCTTTTGTTATAAAATGAATATTGTTGTTGTTTGTTTTATTTTCAGACTTTTTCCAGTTGAATAAAATGTTTTATTTCCGTTAGATATTTCTACATGTTGTGTTTCACTGCTTGATACAGCTTACTGCCGCCGTCTCACAACGTTGCAGGCTGGACATGATCCGACTAGATCCACTACATTGGGATCGTGTCATGACATATTTTTAGTGGTGGCCCATGCAGGTCGGTTCTGTAAATTGGTCTGGTCAACTTAGTCTAGACCAACATGTAGTTCTGTAACTTGACATAGGTCTAGATGGGACTTTAGGAAAATAGACTCTAGAAACAACCAGAACACCTAGATAGATTAGTTTTACCCTGTCACAACATAGGACCGAAATTATTTATTTATAATATCTATTTTTGCTTGCTTATAGTTTCGTAGGTTACCTTACTTATGTTTATACCTAAACCTTACCCAGATTAGACCAATTATATGATGGTATATTTTACTGCCTATATTATTTTCTAGATTTTATATATATTTTAGTGTCCCATGGCTTCCGGGGATTATTTTCCTCCATATCCTTATCAGATTCTAGCATTCCATAGGATCTATACTCTTTCGCTATTTGTGGATTAATATTAGATTTTTCAATCCCCTTCTTCAGCAAACCTATTTCTAATTTCTCTATTAGTTTGATCAAATCTTACTTCTCTATATTTACTTAGAATCTAGATCCATTCACTATTTAGAGTTTCAAAATTCTCCTTTAGCAAACCTAATAAACTCTTATCTACCTAAAGTATTTCTACGACTAGTGTATTCAACCATTTGTCTTGATCTTATTTCCAATTGACTTTCTCAGAATCAATCATGTACCGTATTCTTCTGGAACCATAAAGCCCTAAGGTTAATTGTTAACAAAAAAATTGGTTCAACTTAGCTGGTTCACAAATCTTCCAAAGGAATTATTTTTCAAAAATAAATTCCAATATTGATTGATATTTTCCTAAGTTATTCCAAAGACCGAGAGTATTTTCATTTGTTGATTTCCTCCACTAAGTAACTTCTTGATCAATTCAAGGCCTAGAAAACTTCTAAACTCAATCCTTGAGTACCATGAAGCAGGAACGATCAGAGAATTGATTCTATTCTATTATTGAATTTCTTTTAGTCATTGGAAAACTTTTGAATCGTTGAGCTATCCCTTTGAAATTCCCATGGACAAAGTTGGAAAAATATTCAGTGACCTAATATGGTTTCGCACATATGCGTTGCAACCATTCATCTGAATTATGGAAACTGCGAGTTTACTGCAGCCAGTTGCGCACTGGCGAGGCATAGACTCTAAGTTGAAGTGATTTCAGGTGTTTATAGGTTTTCGGATATTATTGAGACTATGTCCTAAATGCATCATATTTGTCTCCTATGTTGTTCAGCCAGAAAATGAATAAAGTTGATAATTACTCGGTAACCTATAATTATTTCTATAATTATTCAAGTTATGGAACCAAAAATTCACTGCAGTCAGGTGCACACTGGCGAGGCATGAATTTGAGGCAAAGTGACTTCGAATATATTTGGTTCCCGAATATTATTAAGACTATATCCATACCATGGTTGTCTTTTTAGCACCATCAAATTATTCTGACTTTTGCCCGATTAGAGGATTTGTATTTCTAGCGGTTGTCTCTGTTTTCATAAATCTTTTATCGCAAGCCTGAAGGAATAGATTTCCTATGAAATTCTACTTGATCTTCCGAGAACTTATTAGGACCATATCGATCTCTATTAGCTCAATCTCTTTCCTGGTTCAACTTTAGTGCGTTGCATATGTTTTGTTACATATTTTGGAAGCTATAGATAGTTGTGGATAGCTTTATATATTAAATAGTTGATATACATCTTATGGATGACTATATGTATATATTATATAGCTATATGCGGGAGAAACATAGGTTGTTACCTATCTCATTTCTAGTAAGGACATCTTTGGAATCAATATTAGTTAGCTAAAGGGTAGAAAGGTAGAAGAATAACTTGAGTAAGCTACACTTGAGAGAGTGGTATATTTTAACTTGTGGCTTATTGGGTTAGAACCGTTAGTAGTGCTCACTAGTGCCTAAACCTCATTCAAACAAATGAAGGTATTTGACGACTTTGAATTTTATGATTAAAGAAGAGTTATGGAAGATAGAGAAAGACGTAGGTAGAGTTAGCGACGAAAGTCTAAGATTTGGTAAGATTTTCCCATGGAGGAAGTGAATTTGGATAATATATAAACATGAGAATATGAGGATTAAGTAAAGGAAACTTGACGGAAATCAACTTTTATGATTAGATGACTATTGTACCCAGAAGGGACGAATATAACCATGGAAGGAATATCACAAGCAATGGAATGATAGGTTCTAGAGAAGGAATAAGCAGTGAGAAATTGAGATAAGACTATTGGCATGCAACTTTGGAAAGAAGCAATTGTGTTTGCAATTTCTACCACATTGGAGACTCATATTAGTTATGGTAAAAATAATTGAGATTGTGATATTTTTGCTAATGTTTTGGATGAGAACGATTGACATGTGCATGGTTAAAGATTAAAATTTGATTAGTGATTATAATTTGGTCAATTGATTTCAAGAATTGGAAATTCTCGAATATAGATCATGGATCAACTTTCTAAGGATTTACTATAACAAGTGAAGATTGTGACTTTGATGTAGTCAGTTTTGGAAGAATGACTGACAATAAGAAATTGAGGTCTGTAAAATAACTTGATCGAGAGAAATACTTGAAATTTGAAATACATTTGGCATACGAGTTACATACAACGACGGATAGAAATTTGATCTAGATGATTTGTGATTCCAAATAGATTTAGTTTTAATACCTTGGAAGCTGCCTTAGTTTTCTGTAGATACTGGGAGTTTAGCTAGTTTAGCGAATTAGAATTTGATTTTTGTATGGGTATTAGTAAGATGGTTATCTTGTAAGTCATTTTTTTTACATATCCTATCTTCTGACCGTTGAAATAGTGATACGATATTCTTTCTATCCCCTTTGATCATCACTTAGTCCTCAATGGAAATATCTTATTCGATTACATTCCTATCATAGCTATATTATTCTAATCACCCTCGTTATCCTACTATCATACAACTTGTTGATTTTTCTGAGTCACAAACCTTATACCCAATTCCAATTTGATTTGGAATTTTTAGTCCCTCATCTTAGAAGATTTCATTATATTATTTCTCAATAAACTGTTGGCGTTCGTTTCTTTCTTGCATTTTCTGTTTCACGAGACCTCATCTGATTTTTCACCTATTTTATGATCATTTGATTATATTTTAATCGTACCTAGATTTTACTCATGCCTAAAATAATTTTGATCACCACAATATTCCAACTCTATCTCAGATCATATATAGATAATTCTAATCGTGTCTATATTTTATCATTGTACCTGGTGATCATGCCTAGAATTCGATTGTGCCTGATGATTTTAAAATCCCGTTTTTTGGCAAGGCTAAGTGATTTTAATTGTACCCCGGCCCTTATCTTTCAAATTTCGAGGACGAAATTTTCTAAGGAGGGAAGGTTGTGAAGCCCATGATTTGTAAATAATTAATATATGCATGCTTTATTATTATTTTTAATTGTGAGCCTTTTAGCTAGTTTTGTTTGAGTCTTAGTCTTGACCCAACCCCTTGGCCCAAGCCCATTTTCAACCCTTGAAGTTCAAATTTCAAACTTATGAGAAACATTCCTCTCGGATCCTATTTTCTAGCCCCACTACCCGCACGTAACCCCCCAACACTAATTCCCTCACCACTATCTCCCTCGTACGCTCATTCTACAGAAACAGAAACTCACAGAAGCTTTTCTCTCTCACCCAAAACCTTCACAAATAAATCCATAACTTCCTCCTCCCTCCGCCAAATCAAAATCCGAGACCACCGTCGCGTTCGTCTCGTCGTTCTCTCCGAATCCAAACCCCACTCCCCCACCTTCTGAGTACTCCGCCCGGCGTCCGTCGTCTCCCGTGCGCGTGCCCCGTCGCCGCGTATTCGTCATGTGCGTGCACGTACCCGTGGGTAACCTCTCCCCTTTCACCTTCTGTTGTAGTTCACAGGAACCAATATGACTTTCTGGCCTTAGAATGGGTTCTGTGAATGGTTGATAAGGTTCTGTAGATTAATATTAGTTTTTGTAGATTGTTATTTAGTTTCTGTGTGTTATTAATAGCAATGTTGGTAATAAATTACTTTTAGGAAACTTTGTTTATGTTGCATAATCTTTAATTAATTTAAATGTGGATTTATGAATTAGATTATTTAATTACTAAAAACATATATATTTATGAAATTAGTAATTTTGTAGGAAATAGATTTAAATAGATTTAATTACTAAAAGACCAACTTTGTTTATGTTTCATATCTATTCCATGTCTGCGTTTTATTTTGATAATTAAATGAATGCATCAGTTAGTTACATGTAGTATAGTTACACCGATTCACCGTGGATTCCCTCTCGGACTCCACATAGGTTGATGGATTGCTGGATGGCTATCTTGACATGTTAGTTATTGATTATTGACTCATTGACTTGGGGATTGCTTGGGGTAGTATAACGTCTGTGACCAAAGCCAAATCTCGCTCGTTTCTCGTCTCGCGCTAACCCCTACCACACAGGGAGTTGAGCCGTATCGTATACAATTCGTTTTGGCCAAAACGTTAGTATACATATTGCCTCAATCCCAGCCGGTCACGTGCCCTGTTATATACTCAAATACTAGCTTAGAATTGCATCATTCTGGACATTGACATCATCTTGCTTGTTGGTCTTTTTACTATTAAATACAAAAAAAATATTATTTCTTTAACTGTCTCGCACTTTACATTTATTATTAATTTAGAATTGTTAGATATGGATGAAATATGTTCTTGCTCCCTCCTGACTGGAGACCCAACATTTTTAGGTGACTGCGACGAAGAGGAGCTGCCTTACTGCACTTTCTACGGTACATACTTGGGTCCCGCAGAGGCTGAACCAGGACCCCCTGGACCCTAGAATGTTGGCTTAGCACTTTCCTTTTCAGAATCTATTGTAATAAAATGAATATTGTTGTTTGTTTTATTTCCAGACTTTTTCCAATCGAAAAAAATGTTTTATTTCCGTTAGATGTTGCAGAAACGGCCGATTTGAGCTAGGCCACAGAGTCGCACAGAGTGTCCCCATTTGCAGCAGAAAGTAAATGAACACAAGTAGAAGCGAATTCAAACTCTTTTATTGATATTCAACAAGTTTACAAGCGGCGCTAGGCCGAGTTTACAAGTCTCTCAAGCTCTCTCTCTGAAACATAAAAGGCGTGACAAGTGGCTTACAAGATGGAATGATTCATGGCGATGTTCCGATACATTATGTCCTGTATATGGTGCTTCAGCTCCTTGCAACGCTCCAAGGCTCCAGAGATAGCTCCGCGCCTTAGCACGTTCGAGGGAAGCTCCGCACCCGATGACGTCTCCTGCATCCTGCAAGCAGACTGTGGGGTTATCAGTACATTGTTATGCACTGGTGGGGAGGCTAGCTCGCCCACAATGCAATCATTACCAAACACGTTCAATTTACTCTTGTGCACCGTCTATCATTCATTGTCTTTCTAATCTTGCCTTAGGATCAGTTTCATGGCATATTTCGTAACCTATCTCGTGTTGCCGAATTCAAGTATCTGCATGGAAATGCATGCACGACTTATCCATACTTACCGTCCGGCCTTCCCTGTCCAGAGTAAACCAAGTTGGTCAACAATTCATATGTAATAACTTAACGTGATTCATGTAAACATTCAATGTTAAAGGCGTGTCCCTGCCTCAGGTTCTAGCACGTCGTGGGCATGTTCTAACACGTCGTAGGCACGTTATCAAACACGTCGTAGGCATGTTCAGAGTGTTACATTTCAAGCATGTTCAGGAGTGTTACATTTCGGGCGTGTTCAGAGTGTTACATTTCAGGCATATTCAGGATGTTACATTTCCAGCATGTTCAGGACGTTACATTTCAAGCATGTTCAGGATGTTACATTTCCAGCATGTTCAGGACGTTACATTTCAAGCATATTCAGGACGTTACATTTCCAGCATGTTCAGGACGTTACATTTCAAGCATGTTCAGGAGGCACTTCCTTTAGTTAACTTAGATTACTTGTTTCAATGCAAGGACTTGCACGTGGATTGCCACCAGCATAGTCCACTTAATCTACATGCATGGGTCGCTGGCATCACAAGCCATTTTGGACATCACGTGGGCATTCTCACCTATCGAAACGTGATGGCTGGTACACCTTGATAGTCTCTTGAAATGCCTGGCATTACGTCTCTTTGAGTGGCCTAGCCCCCACTCAAAGCAGCCCGCAAGCCCCATGTCTAATTTCGCCTAGGCCGGCCACGGTATTCCCCTCCATCGCCCGTGCCGCAGAATCCTTCCTCATGACGGCCACGGTATTCCCCCCCATCGCCCGTGCCGTTTGTCCACGACCATTTCGTATTGACTTGTCATTTAACTTAACGGCTGTCTTTAGCCATAATGCGTTATCGACCAGGTTGGCGTCCGTGCAGCGCGGGTAGCGAGCCCCGTTGCACGTGCCCGTCATACCTATCGCTAACGTCTTTCATGTCTTTCTTTCACTTGTTCGTACATTCATTCATTCTTCACGTATTCATGTCATTCATTCGTGGATTCATTCATTCACTTATTCGTTCATTTATTCATTCATTATGCAACTCCCCGTGCGGGAGTCGCCTTGGCGACCCATCGGTCCCGAAGTCTTCCAATGTTGCTATACTCTACTCGGAACGACTATGTCGATAGTCTTCCGTTTCTTTGTTGTAAACCGTTTATTGTTTCATTGTTGATCGCATAGGAAACTTGCATGTAAGCTTGTGCCTTAGCACGAACGTAGAGCGCGGTACGAGAGTTTCTATATTTGCCGAGTTCTTTTCCATGTTCTAAACAAGCATACAAGATGGGGATTATTCCCTTAGCTAGGTGCGTTGAGTCATTCATTTATTAGCATGCGCGATGTTATCGTCTAGCGATTCTAGCAATAGTGTCCATATTGTTATGTGTCTAGACTAAGCAGAGACGGGTTCATCGGAGCCACCCACCTTAGCGATGTTCGCATCGGCCGAGCGATACTCCGAGCGCGCCTTTGAAAGTCTAAGTCTGGATTCATCTTGACGGGCCAATGTAAGCCTTGCATCGATTCTTCATCTGGTCGATGCCAACTCTTCGGGTCGACGGCTCGTTCGAGTCGTTGCACTTGCCGTTTGAATCGGCGTTCCGCTAGGGCGGAGCGGGTCATTACATAATACACCACTCAAAATAAGTCTCGTCCTCGAGACTTCCTGAGTGCATGTCATCCTACCATTCCTTAACTCGTGTCGTCGCGTTTCTTAGACAATCCCTATCGAATGGCTTTACCACTCGATGGCACCGAACTATACTCGATACCTTTCTAAGTTCCGTGTCGCATACGTTTGGTCGATTTTATTGAATAACTTTTCCTTCATTTTAGAGTTGATGGTACTTATTCAATTCAAGTGTTTCTTCGTCTTGGTTGCTATTTCTTCGTGTCATGGGACTGAAATGGTCGTACGAGGCACGTTGTAATTCGTCAAATGCGCGGGTCGTGGGCTGAGGCAAACTCACTTTCGTTTATTTCGGTCATCGAGATGACCTGATTCACTTCTCAAGCGTTCTTGTCCACGAAATCAGTATGATTTCTTAGCGGAGTCGACCAAGTCTAAGTAATTTTCGTCCGATTCAAGACCAAGTATTGCACCATCATCGAGTATATCTTCCTATCAATGGTTCAATTCGTTATACCAACTTTACTTGCACGATATCGATTCCATATCATTCACTTCTTTAGGGCTAATCTCGTCGTCGTTCACGCACACTCTGCCTACACGTTTCTTTGATTCCGAGCCACGCTCGTACTAGTATCATTCCTTTCTTTTAACACGATTTCAAGTTCTCGACACTCTTCCATTCCTCAAGTCATGCTTGAACTCAACGTATCACTTGGCTGGATCGTGCACGCATTCCAGGCGTCCCCAAATTACATGCATTCAGCCAAGCCGCATGATAGAGAATTCGTCATTCTCACTCGAGTCGCATCGTGCACATACTCAGGCGTCCCTGAAATATATGCATGTCAGCCGAATCTCGTGAGCAGGGTTTCCTATTCTTGCATCATTCAATCCATCCATGTCAATCCTCAAGATCAATCTTTTGATTGCTAACACTTGAAACAGGGCGTCTCGCCTAACCGCTAGGCCATTTCTCAAGGCTAAGTCAATGCCAGGATTGGAATCATAGTTCCCCAACAATAATGCCAACACTGACCCCAATCCTAGGGTCAAACCAAAGTCGGTAGTACGGGATTTTCTACCCAAGCTCGCGTCACTCAGATCTCTAAACATCGAGCACGATCACCTATTCGCATCAATGCATTCGTTGCACGTATTCGAATCCATTCAACTCACCAATTCTAACCAATTCATGTATTCGATCACGAGGTCGTCGAGCTTTGACAATATGTTGCGCCCCAATCTCACGCGAGTCCAATTATCCACGGTGGTTCATGAATCACCATGCAACGCTCCCGCGGAATAATCATTCTCATCGGGGAGTAACTCTTGCTTGCGTCTAGACTAATTCATTCTCGATACGCGGATTGGACCTACGCAATCCTCAAGCTCAATCATCAAGCACACCAAGTCATTCTCAAGTCCACCTTCGCGTCAAACCACAAGTCGAAACACACAAATTGCCACGTCATGCTAGTTCAATCACCCCTGTTGTATGAATCACCATACCAGCGCTCACGCGGAGTAATCGCCCTAATCGGCACGACGCATGTGCGAGGCTGGAGTTGCGCTCGCATAAGACAAGAACGTCAAGTTGTAGTTATCGACGAAGTAAATCCAACATTTCATTTCCATCCAAGTCAAAATCTCTATTCGATAGTCCGATCGTCATTCATTCAACAGAAAATCCTCGAGCCACGTCTATATTTTCCTCGACACGTTTCAATATCCCGAGTATAGCATCCGTCAGAACAATGACATTTGCACGATCGTCATTCGCCGAGTCAGAGTACCCCCGAGTTATCGCATATCGATCTTTGATACGCCTCAATACCATCGACGATATGCGTAACCTGACGATCTTCCTTTGCAACCAATTTCGAGTCGTGCGACTGATGCTATTGTCCGAACTGGATATTCCACAATTTTCTCGATATTCAAGATCAAGTTCGATCGCTATTCCTCAAGCTCGTTTCAAGATCGTTGTTAAAAACTCAAGTCACATTTCATTTGAATCAATCCGAAATCGTACGTGCGATCCTCTAAGTTTCCTCGATCAAGACCATTCATTGTTCCGAATCATTTTCTAACACGCGTTGTCCATTGACAAGTTGTCCGAACGACATCCTGTTCGGAACATTCGAAGTCACGACCAACTAAGCGTGACGCGTTCTAAGGCTTTGCGCGATCTCATCGCTTCGCCGACATACTCGTTCGATCCGTAAATCCTTTAGTCTCGCTCGAACAATTTTTATAACGTCCATACACCACTCAGGGTTCGAGCCACTCGACTAGTCGTCGACACTCATTCTTATTCTTCTCCGAACCTATCACATATACCACTCGGGTTCAAGTCGTTCTATCAATCCTCAAAAGATCATTCGATTCCCAATCGACATGTTCAATCGTGCGTTTACTCGTTCCTCACAGTCTAAATCAATCTTCCGTGCACGCCTAAGCGTGAACTCGATAGCGTTCCTATCGATATACACTCTAAGTGTAGCTTCGTTCCCGACCGAACGATACTTGATATCGCTCGCAACTCGATTGCACCAAAAGTCGAGGTACGCGACACGCGGACTAAGTTGTGCCGTATAACCCTCTCGTGTAGACTATATTCCGAGTTTGCACGCTCAATTGCTAGGGTCATCGTAGGACTAGTTAGGCATGCACGCGACATGTTAACTTTAGCACGTGTTTTCATTCAAGACAAGTTGACACCGTTCGGCACAAAGGCCTACCGATGCATTCGGCGATAGCCTATCAATGCGTTCGATTGAACGCCTGAACGAGCTTTTGAAAATATTAGACTTATTGTATGGAGCTTTTGAAAACATTTTATTCGATTGGGAAAAGTCTGAAAATAAAACAAACAACAATATTCAATTTATTACAATAGATTCTGAAAAGGAAAGTGCTAAGCCAACATTCTAGGGTCCAGGGGTTCCTGGTTCAGCCTCTGCGGGACCCATTTTATTACAATAGATTCTGAGAAGGAAAGTGCTAAGCCAACATTCTAGGGTTCAGGGGTTCCTGGTTCAGCCTCTGCGGGACCCAAGTATGTCCCGTAGAAAGTGCAGTAAGGCAGTTCGAAGCTGTATCAAGCAGTGAAACACAACATGCAGAAACATCTAACGGAAATAAAATATTTTATTCGATTGGGAAAAGTCTGGAAATAAAACAAACAACAATATTTATTTTATTATAATAGATTCTGAAAAGGAAAGTGCTAAGCCAACATTCTAGGATTCAGGGGTTCCTGGTTCAGCCTCTGCGGGACCCAAGTATGTCCCGTAGAAAGTGCAGTAAGGCAGGCAGCTCTTCGTCGCAGTCACCTAAAAATGTTGGGTCTCCAGTCATGAGGGAGCAAGAACATATTTTATCCACATCTAGCAATTCTAAATTAATAATAAATGTAAAGTGCGAGACAGTTAAAGAAACAATATATTTTTTTGTATTTAATAGTAAAAAGACCAACAAGCAAGATGATGTCAATGTCCAGAATGATGCAATTCTAAGCTAGTGTTTGAGTATATAACAGGGCATGTGACCGGCTGGGATTGAGGCAATATGTATACTAACGTTTTGGCCAAAACGAATAGTATACGATACGGCTCAACCCCCTGTGTGGTAGGGGTTAGCGCGAGACGAAAAACGAACGAGATTTGGCTTTGGTTACAGACGTTATACTACTCCCCCAAGCAATCTCCAAGTCAATGAGTCAATAATCAATAATCAATAACTAACATGTCAAGATAGCCATCCAGCAATCCATCAACCTATGTGGAGTCCGAGAGGGAATCAACGGTGAATCAGTGTAACTATACTACATGTAACTAACTAATGCATACATTTAATTATCAAAATAAAACGCAGACATGGAATAGATATGAAACTTGCCACAGAGTATTCCTTGACTTGGCAGCAACCATAAAGTGACTGCTAGGGTTTACAGATCCGAACCTACAAGATCGTAACTGTCACACCCCAGAACCAGAATACTGGAGAGCGGGGGCAGACACAGCCAGCTACGTATATTGAAATGGATTTCCATCTCGCTATACGGTCACGGCTGTCTAGATACATGAGGGTTTATCTACAAGCCGGCAGTCTCTTAAGGTCATGAACAAGCCTATTGTCTCAATCACAAGCAAGTAAGTAAAAGTTACAAGATGTATGATCATTAAATATACAATAGTAAGGCGTCCCAAACATTACATATTCAGCTGATCATGAAGCTAGTCGTTACAAAATGTCAGGACTAGCAAGAGTTTAGTCATACATGATCAACCCTAGGATCTGTCAATCATGTTACAGCCCGTAGGCAGACAGTAAGTAAGTGCAATCGAGCTAAACAGGTGCTCGTCGGCTAAACGCCTCAAAAGAATATTTTTACAATAGAGTGGGAGAGTCAAAAATAACCCACTCGTTGCCCTGGTTACGCCTGGTGTTCACCATCGGGCTGGAAAAGCAGTAGATCCTCTGGAGCTGCTCCGAAATCTGGCCATACAAAACCAGCTGGGTCAGATCCCAGAAAGAGCAAGTGCCACAAAGGAAGCTTCACTTAGGAACTAAAACCAGCAATCAGCACAAGGTATAAATAAAAGTAAGAACTGGAAATAAAGAAAATACATCAGGATGATATACGACGAGATAACCATGGAACTATTCAGATAACCAGGTTACAACCCGTAAACCAAACAAGGACCGGGGTTGTAACTCTTCGTCTGAACAGAGCTTGGAATTCTCACCATTTATCGGTAAAATAAATACAGGCATTCAGGTCATGTAGTAATCTGGAACATAATCAGGACAAGACTAGACTGGTTAGACTCCATCCAATCATTTCACGGCCAAGCAAGAATTACGGCTTGATACTTTAACTAACTAGGGTTGTCACAAGCCTAATTACTAACAAGATGCAGTGAGATTACTCCACAGCCACAAGCCCTGCAGACCATCCAGGTTATCCGGGTTAAAAGATTAGGGTTGAATTCAGGTGGGTACATCGTCCAGGAAACGAATGTACCCTTAGGTAGCTTGAAGGGTGCAACACATGACAGTGTGCTGGAAATGTGCCCTACTCGACGGCAGGCTACAGATCCCAAGGCGTGCCCAGGTAACGGGATTGCCTGTAGCTGTGAGATCTCTTTATGACTAATGTATTAATCTAGTTATTAGCCTTAGTTCATTTTAGTAGGTACTCCTGACCGTGGTACTCAGGAGTCCCCTCCTAGACATAATGCAAGACAGGACTGGATTAGTTGTACAAGCACAATCACCCACGGTGTCCGAATTAATTATACAGGTCATGTCATGTCAGGTAGCCATCGCAACAGCTGCTCAAGATATATCATGTCAAGTGTACTTGTCAGGAGTGCGCCACGACGGACCACTATCATGTCATGTCAGGTTACTTGTCAAGAGTGCACCACTACGGGTCACTATCAGGTCGTGCTCCATTATCAATTCCAAACATATCAAATAAATTCATGATTCCAAGTTCAGGATAAAAAGCGTAAGGATATAAAATGGACGTAAAATATCTAATAAAATATCAATATACAGAGCTATAAGAGAGCCAGGCGGCTAAGGCACATGCGGCCAGGATGGATCTCATGCGGCCGGGGAAAGATTCATGCGGGTCGGGGGAACTAAGGACCCATGCGGCCAAGACAAGGGGGCACATGCGGCTGGAAGGGAGCAAGGACGCATGCGGCCAAGGGGACGAGGGCGCATGCGGCTAAGGATGTACATGGCCCCATGCGGCTGAGATCAATCGAATCCATACAGCGCAGGGTTCAAAACCCATGCGGCTGGAATCAATTGGATCCATGCGGCTCAGGTCAATCGAGTCCATGCGGCTCAATCAATCGAGTCCATGCGGCTCAATCAACCGAGTCCATGCGGCTCAATCCATCGAGTCCATGCAGCACAGGTAGAAGCGGAGCTTATGCGGAAGCGGGGTCACGCGCCTATGCGGCTGCGACTCAAGTGGGGGGGGGGGGCTCATGCGGCTAAGATAATTTATGCGGCTCAGAAGAGTACAAGGGCGCATATGCGGCCAAGGGGGAATGAGCCCATGCGGCTCAGGAAGTGAGATCCAGCCTATGCGGCTGAGAGTCTCATGCGGCCGAATCACTTGCCGCATGAATTGTCATGCGGTCAAGTCAAGTCTAAGCACAGTTCATCTTCTCCAAATTTCTGAGAGGAAGAACACCATGAAAGCCAAGTTCTCAAGCTCCACAACTCCATCATCCGGAGCCCAAATCCGAACTTCCTTAGGTCAAAATGGGGTAGAACGAGCTACTCTACAACATAGAACCATCAAAACTCAGAAATAACAAGATTAAGTAGATCAAAACCCAAGAAATCCGAAAATAATGCAATTCTAGATCTACAAGAATCTAGCCATGGGAATTAAAAATGCCAAGTTCTAAAGTGTTTTAGAATGCTGTGAAGAAGAGAATGGAACAATAAAATTTGAGTTCCTCCATGAAGCAAGATGCACTTGCCTAGACCTCTCTCTCCTCTCTCTGGTAGGTAAGAAGTAATGGGGAATAAGAAGATGAGTAAATGAAGAGAGAGAAAGGAGAAGGGTTAATAAATGGTAGTGGTGGTGGTAGGTAGGGGGTTCACCCCTTGGTTCATGATGAACCAAGAGCAATCCCAAACCGAACCAAGCCAACCCAAACCAAGAATAAACCAAGCCCAGGGAGGAAATGCTAAGCCAGGAATTCATGCAATACAAGAATAAATACGTACACGTATTCCAGAAATACGTAATACGAACCACAGGCATTACAGTAACGCCAGCTTTAGTAACCAGAATTACGCCCTAAATCTAAGGTACAAAACTAGGCCAAGTCTTACAGGTTGGTGATCCTAATTGGAAACCATTTGTACATAAAGATAGATTTTGTTACAAATCTAAAATTAATATATAACCGTTTAAGTAAATATAGGTTTTGTCGTAAATAAATAATTATTAAGGAAAATTACTTAAAAATGTATTTCTTTGAAATTAGTAATTTTGTAGGAAAATAGATTTATCTAAAAATATTTGAAAGTAGAATTTATTTATCGAGATTAATTATTTAACAAAAATGGTTTTCCTTAAAACTATATCTTTTAATCATTTCCGTAAATAACATAGAAAATCACCTTTAACTATTAAAATAGCAATAAATGCATAAAATACATTTTCTTACCAAAAAAAAAAAGTTTTAAGCTATTATAAAAGATTTCGGATTTTATTACTTAATACCATTTACCAAAATAATCATTTTAACACATAATTCGTTTTATAGAAATTAATTAGCTTCTTTATTAATCTATTTACCAAAAACCTTTTTGATTTAAAAACATTTAAAAGAGAATTTATAATATATATATATATATATATATAATTATCTATTTGAAAATAATTTTATTATATATTTACTAACAAAACTTTTACTTAAAGAATAATAATTCTAATCCACTATTTATTAACTAATGCCTAGATGAAAATAAAGACTTTTGTAAATAATCTACTAAATGATTTCTAGGTTTTTAGATATACATACAACCAAGTTTATACCACAAAATTAAATAATCTAATTCATAAATCCACATTTAAATTAATTAAAGATTATGCAACCTAAACAAAGTTTCATAAAAGGAATTTATTACCAACATTGCTAATATTAATCTACAGAAACTAATATTAATCTACAGAACCTTATCAATCATTCACAGAACCTATTCTAAGGCCAGAAAGTCATATTGAATTTTGTGAACTACAACAGAAGGTGAAAGGGGAGAGGTTACCCAAGGCTTGCATGAAGGAGTACCGAGGGGAGGCCTCGGACTCGGAACAACATCGGGATCGATGAGCACGGGTAAGTGCACGCACATGGCGAATACGCGGCGACGGGACACGCGCACGGGAGACGACGGACGTTGGGCGGAGGGCGCGCGGGAGGTGCCGGGGACGGGCTCGGAAGGTGGGGGAGTGGGGTCTAGATTCGGAGAGGACGACGATGGTGGTCTCGAATTTTGATTTGGTGGAGGGAGGAGGAAGTTATGGATTTATTTGTGAAGGTTTTGGGTGAGAGAGAAAAGCTTCTGTGAGTTTCTGTTTCTGCAGAATGAGCGTACGAGGGAGATAATGGTGAGGGAATTAGTATTGGGGGGTTACGTGCGGGTAGTGGGGCTAGAAAATAGGATCCGAGAGGAATGTTTCTCATAAGTTTGAAATTTGAACTTCAAGGGTTGGCAATGGACTTGGGCCAAGGAGTTGGGTCAAGACTAGGACTCAAACAAAACTAGCTAAAAGGCTCACAATTAAAAATAATAATAAAGCATGCATATATTAATTATTTACAAATCATGGGCTTCACAACCTTCCCTCCTTAGAAAATTTCGTCCTAGAAATTTCAAGATGAGGGCCGGGTACAATCATGCAATCATGCCTCAAACCAGTCATGGTATATTTCCTCAATAGCCTTATGCCTAACTAGGCTAGCTGTCCCATAGCAAATCCATCCAGTACAATATCTTCATCAATCTTTTTCACTATTCTCAATTAACATTCTTCCCTCCTTAGAAACATGGTCACTCTCCAAAATTATGGATTTCTGCTTTCATCCCTGAATTGTCAATTACCATCATCGTCTTAGAAAATTTGTCTTTCAACATTTTCATACTAAACACATACAATATCTCCTGCAACATATTATGTACTTCCTTCAGCTTGTCAATATATATATCCAAATTTTAATTCTAAAACATACCACTACATGTGTTCTAATTATATTCTTATACATCTTATTCACTCTTGACCAAAATATCATAATTTGGTACACTTCATATTGTCATAATACTCTAGTATCAAGTCTCAATAACCCAATATCACATTTAAAATCCAACATCACCTTTCAATACTCCAATTTGTCATGATCTATAAATTTTTATCATTCCTTACTCATATGTGATCACTCTATAATTTATTTAGACGTCCATTTTCACCAACATGTATATATCTTGTTTCTAAATCCTCATTTTACATATTTGATCCCGAAATCTCAACAAAATTTAATTATCATGTTTTAAGCTCGAATCCTTCATCTTGATTTTACTATATCATTTTGACCAAACTTTTCTCTGTTCATAATATATCTTATTACATCTCCCAACCTTGTATTATTTACTATTCCTCTATCTCTGGTTTCTGATTTATAATCTTTTGCACCCTTCAATTCATACGATTGTCATCCTTAATTAGTTACACCTTAAGTCCAAAATTTCTTATTTTGGTCGTCCTTTATATATCTTTTGATTCATCGCACATCTTCCTAAAGTGCATCTCCATGCTTATGATTTAACAATCTCTAATCTACAATATCAATTTGCTTGGTATTCACATCATTAATTATCCCTTTCTTGATTCAAATCACAAGTGTTCATAATTATCTCATCTTTATTCCATAACTCATGTACTCTATAAATTCCTGCTATAAATCGTTCCAGATTTAAATCATCAGGCACGATCAGATTCTAGGCATGATCACTAGGTACAATGATAAAACATATGCACGATCAGAATTAGATATGAACTGAGATAGAGTTGGAATATTGTTGTGAGCAAAATCATTTTAGGCACGAGTAAAATTTAGGTACAATTAAAATACGATCATAAAAATAGGAAAAATCAAATGAGGTCTCGTGAAACAGAAAAGACAAAAAGAAACGAACGTCAATCGTTTATTGAAAAGACAAAAAATAATGGAATCTTCTGAGATGAGGGACTAAAAATTCTGAATCAAATTGGAATGGGGTATAAGGGTTTGTGACTCAGGAAAAATCAACAAGTTGTATGATAGTGGGATATCGAGGGTGATTTAGAATGATATAGCCATGATAGGAATGTAATCAGACAAGATATTACCATTGAGTACTGAGTGATGATCAAAGGGGATAGAAAGAATATCGTATCATTATTTCAACGGTCAGAAGATAGAATATGCAGGAAAAATGACTTACAAGATAACAAGCTTATTAATACCCCATGCAAAACCAATCTCAAACTCGCTAAACTAGCTGAACTCTCAGTATCTACAGAAAACTAAGGCAGCTGCCAAGGTTAAATCTATTCGGTATCAAAAATCATCTAAATCAAATTTCCATTCGTCATTGTATGTAACTCATAAGCCAAATGTATTTCAAATTTCAAGTATTTCTTTCGATCAAATTATTGTACAGACATCAATTTTCAATTATCAGCTATTCTTCCAAACTGACTACATCAAAGTCACAATCCTCACTTGTTATAGTAAATCCTTAGAATTTTTTTTGTTGATCCATGATATATATTCGAAAATTTTCAATTCTTGAAATCAATTGACCAAATTATAATCACTAATCAAATTTTAATCTTAAACCATGCACCTAACAATCGTTCTCATCAAACACATTAGCAAAATATCACAAAATCTCAATCATTCTTACCATAACTAATATGTATCTCCAATGTTTGGTAGAATTGCAAACCCAATTGTTCCTTTCCGAAGTTACATGCCAATGGTCTCATCTCAATTTCTCACTGCTTATTCCCTATCATTTCATTGCTCGTGATATTCCTTCCATGGTTATATCCGTCCCTTCTGGGTACAGTAGTCATTTGATCATAAAAGTTGATCCTCGTCAAGTGTTCCTTTACTTGATCATTATATTATTATGTTTATATATATCCAAATTCACTTCCTCCATGGAAGAACCTTACCAAATCCTAGACTTCCCTCGCTAACTCTACCTACGTTTTACTCTATCTTCCATAACTCTTCCTTTAATCATAAAATTCAAAATCGTCAGTACTTAAAGCTTCATCCAAAAGAATACCAAACTCTATTTTTTTTTCCAAAACTTAACTCCATATGTTGACAAATCCTACCTCAGTAATCTTACATAATTTCTTTCTAAAGTTGAAATCCTCAAAATTTCTTGATTCCCGAAATCCTATTATTTTATCCATGACGAGGTTTCGTTTGTCAAAATTATTCCTTGGTCACCCATGATACTTATTTATGACTCCTCTTGTCATAGTCTTCTCACATCTATCTAGAATTCTACTATGAAATTCTTAATCACAACTATATCCTAGGTTTACAAAAGAAGCATAAAAAAATGGTCAAACTAGTGTGACGGGAATGGTAATGGGTTTAACAAAATTAATACAGGAACAAGTCACAAAAAAGTAGGATATCTTGTGAAGAATACTATTCTAGAATACATGTTCGATCTTCCTCGAAATTAACTGATTTTGGAAGATGTATCTACGAAATCTCTTAACCCATTATCAGCCATATAATCTATTTAGATTTTCTATTTCCACCAACTCCAACATATTTGATCCAAAATTTTAAACCTGAGCTTTTTTTTGTACAAGGTTTAAATTCCAGTCCTTCCTCTTGATCTTACTTCATTTCTTGAATTCCTCGGATTCGACCAACCTTGATAATATTATTTCGCCTCCATTCTTTATTTCCTTGTCAATAGTATATAATATCACATTTACTTACTCTCGTAACACTTATAATTTCACAATCCTTATTTCCAAATTCTGATTTGATAAAATTCATATCCTTATTTGTCGATCATCATCCCCAATTAAATTTATACCTTAAATTCAACATTATCCGTCATTTATAAATCCTCGGTTTCATTATGCAACTCTACATTACCATCTTGATGACTTCTGATATCTTCGTATTAATTTTTTTTTACATATATCATCCTTATCCTTAAATTTCAATTCAAATCTAAATATTTTTTTTCTGTTTTCATATCCCATAAATTTTGTCTTTGATAAATGCCCAACTAATTAGTCATGTACCTATAACATCTTACTAGACTAAAAGCTTCCAGCAACTGATCCTCGAGCTTTGTTCGTGTCTTCCTAGCTCATCTCCTTAGGATTTACTATGATACCCTATTTCTGGTAACCATACATTCATGCAACTTATTTCTAGATATTACTCCTCTAGTCATACTTTGCTTATCTCCTTAATATCTAAAGACTAAATACTAGATCATCAATACTAAGTGAGAGTACAACTAAAATGTGAAGATAAACACAATAACTATTGGCCTAATGGTGGGATAAGTTTTCCATTCGCTATCCTCTGAAAGATTTGGGTACAAACATAAGCAAGGTAGCCTATAGAACTATAAGCAAGCAAAAATAGATATTTAATAGATAATTTTGATCCTACATTGTAACAGGGTGAATATAATCTAGGTGTTCTAGTTGTTTCTAGAGTCTGTTTTCCTAAAATCATACCTAGACCTAAGTCAATTTGCAGGACTGCATGCATGGTCTAGACTAAGTTGACTAGACCAATTTGCAGAATGGACCTGCATGGGCCACCACTAAAAACATGTCACGACCCGATCCCAATGTAGTGGATCTAGTCGGATCATGTCCAGCTTGTACCGTTGTGAGACGGCGGCAGTAAGCTGTATCAAGCAGTGAAACACAACATGCAGAAACATCTAACGGAAATAAAATATTTTATTCGATTGGAAAAAGTTTGGAAATAAAACAAACAACAATATTCATTTTATTACAATAGATTCTGAAAAGGAAAGTAAAGGAAAGTACTAAGCCAACATTCTAGGGTTCAGGGGTTCCTGGTTCAGCCTCTGCGGGACCCAAGTATGTCCCGTAGAAAGTGCAGTAAGGCAGCTCCTCTTCGTCGCAGTCACCTAAAAATGTTGGGCCTCCGGTCAGGAGAGAGCAAGAACATATTTCATCCACATCTAACAATTCTAAATTAATAATAAATGTAAAGTGCGAGACAGTTAAAGAAACAATATATTTTTTTTGTATTTAATAGTAAAAAGACCAACAAGCAAGATGATGTCAATGTCCAGAATGATGCAATTCTAAGCTAGTATTTGAGTATATAACAGAGTCTGTGACCGGCTGGAATAGAGGCAATATGTATACTAACGTTTTGGCCAAAACTAATAGTATACGATACGGCTCAACCCCCTGTGTGGTAGGGGTAAGTGCGAGACGAGAAACGAGCAAGATTTGGCTTTGGTCACAGACGTTATACTACTCCCCCAAGCAATCCCCAAGTCAATGAGTCAATAATCAATAATCAATAACTAACATGTCAAGATAGCCATCCAGCAATCCATCAACCTATGTGGAGTCCGAGAGGGAATCCACGGTGAATCAGTGTAACTATACTACATGTAATTAACTGATGCATATATTTAATTATCAAAATAAATGTAATGCTTGTGGTTCGTATTACGTATTTCTGGAATACGTATACGTATTTATTCTTGTATTGCATGAATTCCTGGCTTAGCATTTTCTCCCTGGGCTTGGTTTATTCTTGGTTTGGGTTGGCTTGGTTCGGTTTGGGATTGCTCTTGGTTCATCATGAACCAAGGGGTGAACCCCCTACCTACCACCACCACTACCATTTATTAACCCTTCTCCTTTCTCTCTCTTCATTTACTCATCTTCTTCTTCCCCATTACTTCTTACCTACCAGAGAGAGGAGAGAGAGGTCTACGCAAGTGCATCTTGCTTCATGGAGGAACTCAAATTTTATTGTTCCATTCTCTTCTTCACAGCATTCTAAAACACTTTAGAACTTGGCATTTTTAATTTCCATGGCTAGATTCTTGTAGATCTATAATTGCATTATTTTCGGATTTTTTGGGTTTTGATCTACTTAATCTTGTTATTTCTGAGTTTTGATGGTTCTATGTTGTAGAGTAGCTCGTTCTACCCCATTTTGACCTAAGGAAGTTCGGATTTGGGCTCCGGATGATGGAGTTGTGGAGCTTGAGAACTTGGCTCTCATGGTGTTCTTCCTCTCAGAAATTTGGAGAAGATGAACTGTGCTTAGACTTGACTTGACCGCATGACAATTCATGCGGCAAGTGATTCGGCCGCATGAGACTCTCAGCCGCATAGGCTGGATCTCACTTCCTGAGCCGCATGGGCTCATTCCCCATCGGCCGCATATGTGCCCATCTCCTTGAGCCGCATGAACTCTAGCACTTGCGGACCGCATAGGCCCTGATCTTCGAGCCGCATGAGAACCCCCAGACCCAGCCGCATGGACTTCTTAATCCGGGCCGCATGACCCTGATTAATCCCAGCCGCATATGCATCCTTTATTTCCTGAACCGCATGCGCCCTCGTCCCCCTGAGCCGCATGCGCCCTCGTCCCCCTGAGCCGCATGCGTCCCTCTTATCTTGGCCGCATGGGTTCCAGTGACCCGGGCCGCATGCGCTCACCTAATTGAGCCGCAGGTGTCTTGCCCTTCTCTTGGCCGCATGAGGTTGAGTCCCTATCAGCCGCATATGCACCCTTCACTCCCTGCCGCAGGAGCAGCCATGTTGACCCACCCGCCCGCATGCGCCTCCTTCTACACCCAGCCGCATGATACTTCACTTCCCAGCCGCAGGAGATCCATCATGGCCGCATGTGCCTTAGCCGCATGGCTCTTCTATAGCCCTGCATATTGATATTTTATTAGATATTTAACGTCCATTTTATATCCTTACGTCTTTTATCCTGAACTTGAAATCATGAATTTATTTGATATGTTTGGAATTGATAATGGAGCACGACCTGATAGTGATCCGTAGTGGTGCACTCTTGACAAGTAACCTGACATGACATGATAGTGGCCCGTCGTGGCGCACTCCTGACAAGTACACTTGACATGATATATCTTGAGCAGCTGTTGCGACGGCTACCTGACATGACATGATCTGTATAATTAATCCGGACACCGTGGGTGATTGTGCTTGTACAACTAATCCAGTCCTGTCTTGCATCATGTCTAGGAGGGGACTCCTGAGTACCACGGTCAGGAGTACCTACTAAAATGAACTAAGGCTAATAACTAGATTAATACATTAGTCATAAAGAGATCTCACAGCTACAGGCAATCCCGTTACCTGGGCACGCCTTGGGATCTGTAGCCTGCCGTCGAGTATGGCACATTTCCAGCACACTGTCATGTGTTGCACCCTTCAAGCTACCTAAGGGTACATTCGTTTCCTGGACGATGTACCCACCTGAATTCAACCCTAATCTTTTAACCCGGGTAACCTGGATGGTCTGCAGGGCTTGGGGCTTGTGGCTGTGGAGTAATCTCACTGCATCTTGTTAGTAATTAGGCTTGTGACAACCCTAGTTAGTTAAAGTATCAAGCCGTAATTCTTGCTTGGCCGTGAAATGATTGGATGGAGTCTAACCAGTCTAGTCTTGTCCTGATTCTGTTCCAGATTACTACATGACCTGAATGCCTGTATTTATTTTACCGATAAATGGTGAGAATTCCAAGCTCTGTTCAGACGAAGGGTTACAACCCCGGTCCTTGTTTGGTTTACGGGTTGTAACCTGGTTATCTGAATAGTTCCATGGTTATCTCGTCGTATATCATCCTGATGTATTTTCTTTATTTCCAGTTCTTACTTTTAATTATACCTTGTGCTGATTGCTGGTTTTAGTTCCTAAGTGAAGCTTCCTTTGTGGCACTTGCTCTTTCTGGGATCTGACCCAGCTGGTTTTGTATGGCCAGATTTCGGAGCAGCTCCAGAAGATCTACCGCTTTTCCAGCCCGATGGTGAACACCAGGCGTAACCAGGACAACGAGTGGGTTATTTTTGACTCTCCCACTCTATTGTAAAAATATTCTTTTGAGGCGTTTAGCCGACGAGCACCTGTTTAGCTCGATTGCACTTACTTACTGTCTGCCTACGGGCTGTAACATGATTGACAGATCCTAAGGTTGATCATGTATGACTAAACTCTTGCTAGTCCTGACATTTTGTAACGACTAGCTTCATGATCAGCTGAATATGTAATGTTTAGGACGCCTTACTATTGTATATTTAATGATCATACATCTTGTAACTTTTACTTACTTGCTTGTGATTGAGACAATAGGCTTGTTCATGACCTTAAGAGACTGCCGGCTTGTAGATAAACCCTCATGTATCTAGACAGCCGTGACCGTATAGCGAGATGGAAATCCATTTCAATATACGTAGCTGGCTATGTCTGCCCCCGCTCTCCAGTATTCTGGTTCTGGGGCGTGACAATAAAACGCAGACATGGAATAGATATGAAACTTGCCTCAGAGTATTCTTTGACTTGGCAGCAACCAGAAAGTGACTGCTAGGGTTTACAGATCCGAACCTACAAGATCGTAACGCCAATTTTAGTAACCAGAATTACGTCCTAAATTTAAGGTACAAAACTAGGCCAACTCTTACAGGTTGGTGATCCTAATTGGAAACCATTTGTACATAAAGATAGATTTTGTTACAAATCTAAAATTAATATACAAACATTTAAGTAAAAAATAAGGTTTTATCGTAAATAAATAATTATTAAGGAAAATTACTTAAAAATGTATTTCTTTGAAATTAGTAATTTTGTAGGAAAATAGATTTATCTAAAAATATTTGAAAATAGAATTTATTTATCGAGATTAATTATTTAACAAAAATGGTTTTCCTTAAAACTATATCTTTTAATCATTTCCGTAAATAACATAGAAAATCACCGTTAACTATTAAAATAGCAATAAATGCATAAAATACATTTTCTTACCAAAAAAAATAAATGGTTTTAAGCTATTATAAAAGATTTCGGGTTTTATTACTAAATACCATTTACCAAAATAATCATTTTAACACATAATTCGTTTTATAGAAATTAATTAGCTTCTTTATTAATCTATTTACCGAAAACCTTTTTTGATTTAAAAACATTTAAAAGAGAATTTATAATATATATATCATTATCTATTTGAAAATAATTTTATTATATATTTACTAACAAAACTTTTACTTAAAGAATAATAATTCTAATCCACTATTTATTAACTAATAACTAATGCCTAGATAATAAAGACTTTTGTAAATAACTACTAAATGATTTCTAGGTTTTTAGATATACATACAACCAAGTTTATACCACAAAATTAAATAATCTAATTCATAAATCCACATTTAAATTAATTAAAGATTATGCAACCTAAACAAAGTTTCCTAAAAAGAATTTATTACCAACAATGCTAATATTAATCTACAGAAACTAATATTAATCTACAGAACCTTATCAACCATTCACAGAACCTATTCTAAGGCCAGAAAGTCATATTGGGTTCTGTGAACTACAACAGAAAATGAAAGGGAAGAGGTTACCCAAGGCTTGCACGAAGGAGTACCGAGGAGAGGTCTCGGACTCGGAACAACGCCGGGATCGATGAGCATGGGTACGTGCACGCACACGGCGAATACGCGGCTACGGGGCACGCGCACGGGAGACGACGGACGCCGGACGGAGGGCGCGGGGGAGGCGCCGGGGACGGGCTCGGAAGGTGGGGGAGTGGGATCTGGATTCGGAGAGGACGACGAGACGAACGCAACGGTGGTCTCGGATTTGATTTGGTGGAGGGAGGAGGAAGTTATGGATTTATTTGTGAAGGTTTTGAGGGAGGAGAGAAAAGCTTCTGTGAGCTTCTGTTTCTGCAGAATGAGCGTACGAGGGAGATAATGGTGAGGGAATTAGTGTTGGGGGGTTACGTGCGGGTAGTGGGACTAGAAAATAGGATCCGAAAGGAATGTTTCTCATAAGTTTGAAATTTGAACTTCAAGGGTTGGCAATGGGCTTGGGCCAAGGGGTTGGGTCAAGACTAGGACTCAAACAAAACTAGCTAAAAGGCTCACAATTAAAAATAATAATAAAACATGCATATATTAATTATTTACACATCATGGGCTTCACAACCAGCATCACACCGCATCGGCATCTGCACCGCACCTATCCAGACCACATCCCGTCCACTCCAGGTTGTACATCAAAGAATTTAAAGTGCTTGTCCCGTTGCTCGAACCTGCAACCACTGGAGGGAATATGCCTGACTCTAACCACTTGAGCTAGAGGTCATTGGCATTATATATATATATATATATATATATATATATATATATATATATAATGAAGTAATGAACAATCAAATCCTATCTAAAATTGGAGGTCCACAGGTTATAGTGTTACTATATAAAAATTGGAGTTCCATAGGTTGTAGAGCTGCTAGTGGGCATACATATCCATCTCCCAAGGATAGAACACCGTGACGCCTGTCTTGTGAGGCCTGTCTTCGTCTTCAACCAATCTCCATTTCTCACCTCCATGTCCTTCAATAGACCTCAACAATTCAAGAGACTTCAAAGATCAAACTCTTTAGGACTTTGACATAAAATATTAGTAGAGCCTATTGAGCCTAGTTTCCTCCACCATTCTTCCACCCAAGGAGAAGAAGGCTACAACAAACACTAATCCTAACTAAAATGTCATGGGCATAAGTGGAATGGCAGCATCATTTCCTGTTTGCCTTTCCCATTGTTGCCTCCTCAAGCGTTTGGGTCTCTCCATTTTTGACGTCAACGTTTGATGAAAATGGTAAATGGTGGGAACCAAACAAGTCACCTTTGCCATTTCATCAAAACTCCGGCGGAAATGGTACAAGTTCCGTTTCAAACGGGAACCAAACTGGCCCTAGATCTTGGAGCTACAATCAACTCTCCGGCGGAAATGGTAGAAGTTATGTTTCAAATGGGAACCAAACTGGCCCTAGATCTTGGAGCTACAATCAACTCCCCGTAGCAAAACCTTGTAATCTTCCTTCACCACCTACACTCTTTCCTATATAAAAAAAATCAAGGCATACTGCTTCTTATAATGAGCTTATCTTATATATCGACTAAAGCTTGCTAACACTACCAGCCAGCTTCCGTCCTACCTTTTTTTGAAAACTCTCTCGCCCTTACCATGACCAAGACATAGGAAACAACTTCTAAAGGGTCTATTACTTGACTATCCATCATAAAATTAAGATCCATCCTTCAGATATTGTTCTCAAAGTATGGATCCGTAATTGAACCCCATTTTGCTCAGACTCAAAAAAACAATGATCATATTAAAGGTTATATCATAAGGACACTCTAAATACGTGGGCTGTGTCGTGTCGGAGATGTATCAGACGCAACCCGGATACTCCAAAACTACCTAATACACACCAAACTATGTGCGGTTTCCGTGTCGCAGTGTCCTTGTCATGTTATATCCATCTATGTGCAACATATCCCCAGTATCTACACTGGATATTTGCCTACATGTTCGGAAAAGATTTAGTGTTATAGTCTTAGTTGTGCCCATAAATTACCTTATATCAAAACTTGCAATACGAAATAACCGGCAAAGAGACCTAAAAAAACTCTGCATCGTATTACAAAAGTTGAAGATGGCGGGCGATCACACTGACCAGCTTGAGAGCGGAAAGCGCCTGCGCAACGTACAGTATGACGGCGAGCTGCTGCTGCAGCGCGACCAGCCCGCCCCTCGCGGCATTCAGCTCCCGCACCTTCATGGCGGGCCCCACGACCCCGTCCGTGATCCCCCCAACCGCCTCCCTCAGCCCCGCGATCTGCCCGCAGGCCCCGGCGATCTCCCCGTTGAGCCCCTGCAGCCGCCCCTGCGCCTCTAAGAACGACCCCGACCGCAGCGAGATCTCCCGCACCAGGTGCATCTCCACCACGTCGAGGTGCTGCGTCAGCCGCTCCTGCAGCACCGCGGCGGCGCCCCCCTCCGCCTCGAAGGCCGGGCAGGCCGAGCGGAACGTCGTGCCGTCCTCAAGCTCGAAGCCGTCCTCGAAGAACAGCGCCGGGACCTCACGGAGGCACGCGACGAGGGCGTCCCCGCGGGAGGAGGAGGAGGCGGAGAACTCGAAGATCTCGCGGCGGGAGTGGTTGCGGATGTCCTCGAAGTGGGAGAAGGGGTCGGAGACGGAGAGGAGGTAGGGGCGGAAGTCGGCGGAGGTGACTTCCGGGCCGAGCTCCGGGGGGGTCGGGAGGGGGAGGGGATCGGGGGAGGAGGAGGTGGGCCATAGGGACCAGGAGGAGGAGGAGGCGGTGGCCCCCCCGGTGAGGGGGTTGTTGAGGATGGAGGAGAGGTTCTGGATGGAAGTGGAGGCGGAAGTGGCGGAGGAAGTGGGGGAGTCGTAAGCGGATGCGGATCTTGGGGAGGCGGAGGAGGTGCGGGTGGCGATCCGGGAAGGCGCTGCTTCCATGGTGGGGGTTAGGAAGAAGGAAGCATCGGGTTGGCGGGTCCGGATCTGAGAAATGGGCGGAGATTTTAGATCGACACCTATTTGCTGACACAGAGGAAGGGGACTAAGGGAGGTTGGGGAAGCACTGCCCAGTCTAAGAGGTCAGCATTATTCGGTTTTGAAACAAAACCGAAACGAACCGAATCCAACCAAATAAGATATTCTTCCGATATTAATAATATTAAAATAAGACTTATATAATTATGCAAATATTATCAATTTTATACATATTTTATAATTAAAAATATATATATTTTAAAGGGAAAATTTATGAAATGTCCAAAAACTAAAAATGTTTCATAAAAAACCCACCGCTAAAAAAACTTTCATTGCGTGCCCAGAATTAGAGAAACTTATCGAAAGCGGGTTCCGAATGACCCTTTTGTCCTTCCTTTTAATTTATTGAAAACATCCACGAAACTGCTCTTAAAAAAAACGTTTCGATACTTTATCTTCTTCTATACGCTGCTCACTTTCGAATCTAGGTTTTCTCCTCAAAAATCTTCAAAAACTCGTCAGAAAATTTCGGAAAGACCGAGACAAACGGCAAAAGTGCTAAAACGGAGGTCCAAACATCATTTTTTTGCGATTCTAAAATTTCGGAAGACCGTCCAACGAAGAGGCTGTTAATTTCAGGCTCCTCGACGATACGCTCATTTTGCGACAAACGGGACCTCATTTCGACCTCCCAGTCAAAAGTTATGGCCCTCCAAAGTTTCAACTGACCATAAAATGCAGAAGAATGGACATTCTCCGTGTTAGAACACGAAGAATGTTAATTTCGCATGAGGGTGGCCATTCTCCGTGTTAGTAACACGGAGAATGGCATTCTCCGTCTTAATTTACACGAAGAATGGCCATTCTCTGTGTTAGTAACACGGAGAATGACATTCTCCGTCTTAATTTACACGGAGAATGGCCAGATCTCCGTGCTAAATTATACGGAGAATGGCCATTCTTCGTCTTAATTTACACGGAGAATGGCCATTCTCCGTGTAATTTAGCACGGAGAATGAACATTCCAGTGTTAAAACGCAGGAGAATGACCATTTTCCGTGTTAAAAACACGGAGAATGTCATTCTCCGTGTTAAATAAAACGGAGAATACCATTCTCCGTGTTAAATAAAACGGAGAATGACATTCTCCGTGTTTCTAACACGGAGAATGGTCATTCCAGTGTTAAAACACAGGAGAATGACCATTCTCCGTGTTAGAAACACGGAGAATTTAATTCTCCGTGTTAAATAAAACGGAGAATGTCATTCTCCGTGTTAAATAAAACGGAGAATGGCCATTCTCCGTGTAATTTGGCACGGAGAATGGTCATTCCAGTGTTAAAATGCAGGAGAATAACCATTCTCCGTGTAAATTAACACGGAGAATGGCATTCTCCGTGTTAAATAAAACGGAGAATGCCATTCTCCGTATTAATTTACACGGAGAATGGCCATTCTCCGTCTTAATTTACACGGAGAATGGTCATTCTCAGTGTAATTTAGCACGGAGAATGAACATTCTAGTGTTAAAACGCAGGAGAATGACCATTCTCCGTGTTAGAAATACGGAGAATGTCATTCTCCGTGTTAAATAAAACGAAGAATACCATTCTCCGTGTTAAATAAAACAGAGAATGGTCATTCTCCGTGTAATTTGGCACGGAGAATGGTCATTCTAGTGTTAAAACGCAGGAGAATAACCATTCTCCGTGTAAATTAACACGGAGAATGGCATTCTCCATGTTAAATAAAACGGAGAATACCATTCTCCGTGTTAATTTACACGGAGAATGGCCATTCTCCGTGTAATTTAGCACGGAGAATGAACATTCCAGTGTTAAAACGCAGGAGAATGACCATTCTCCCTGTTAGAAACACGGAGAATGCCATTTTTCGTGTTAAATAAAACGGAGAATACTATTCTCCGTGTTAAATAAAACGGAGAATAACATTCTTCATGTTTCTAACACGGAGAATGGTCATTCCAGTGTTAAAACGCAGGAGAATGCCATTCTCTGTGTTAAGAATGCCATTCTTCGTGTTAAATAAAACGGAGAATGGCCATTCTCCGTGTAATTTGGCACGGAGAATGGTCATTCCAGTGTTAAAACGTAGGAGAATAACCATTCTCCGTGTAAATTAACACGGAGGATGGCATTCTCCGTGTTAATTTACACAGAAAATGGTTATTCTCAGTATTAATGACCATTCTCCGTATAATTTAGTACGGAGAATGGCATTCTCCGTTCTAAATTACACGGATAATGGCCATTCTCCGTGCTAAATTACACGGAGAATGGCATTCTCCGTGTTAATTTACACGGAGAATGGTCATTCAAATATTAAAACACAGGAGAATGGCCATTCTCCGTGTTAAAAACACGGAGAATGTCATTCTCCGTGTTAGTAACATGGAAAATGACATTCAACACGGAGAATGGCATTCTTCTTGTTAAAATGCAGGAGAATGACTATTCTTTGTGAGATATCGACGGAGAACAGTTGACAGAAATCTGATTTTTATATTTTTTATTTTGTGGGAAGAAATTTGACATGAATAAAGATTCAAGAGTTTTCGTTCTTCTTTCAAAACGATGCTAACTCTTATGGAAAAGAAGAAGAAGATCTTCTCTCCATAATTGACCTAATTGTCGGAAAAGAAGAAGATGAGTGATGATCGGAGTTCGACTGAAAAAAAAGTACGGTGAACTATGAACGATCTTTGCGATCTCTGCTGAAAATGAGAGCAGTGGAATTCAGATCTCTCGTGAAGAAGAAGAAGAAGACGAGAATCGTAATCCAAATCTGAGTTTTGTGCGGAGGGGTAGTTATGGTATTAATTTTGTAAATACAGAGCATTTAAAAGGAATCTTGGAATATTTAACGTAAAAATACTTAATTCTGGGTATTTCATAAAACGCATCCAGCGGGTGGGTTTTTCATAAAAGCCCACCCGAAATTGGGTTTCTCAGCAATTTCTAGTATTTTAAAAACAATAATTGTATGTATGTTTTTGAAGTCCAATTTTTATAATTTAACGAGTAGTCCACTTTTGAACATAACTTTGAAATACAACAAATGTAGGTATAAAAATTTAAAAAAATTAATAAATTTAACCACGATTCCAACTTTTGGTCTGACCCATTAACAATAAAAAATAGCCCAATCGGACAAACCAAATTGATTAGTCGGTTTATTCAGTTTTGGCTAATTTTGGTTCTGTTTCTGTTTTTGATTCTTAGAATTTTTGTTTATTCAATTTTGACTATTTCGGTTCGGTTGAAACCGAATTAATCGAACGCTCACCCCTACTTCCCACTCTACAAACTACTGAAACTATTGAATTTATTTTTCCTTTTTCTACTTTTTCAAATTGATGTTTACTTGTATCTATTTGTTGTTTTGTTCATAAACTTCTAAGCTTATCTTCTTAGTTTGTACCAATACTAATTCTAGTATATATGCACGTACATGTGTACAAAATTTATACGTGTGTACACTTACAAAATGGTATGGGTTCATGAATTACATGTTCAATTGTCACATCCCCGCTTCCAGAATGCTAGAAAAATATCGAGAATGGACATGGCCAGCTATACCATACAAGGTATGAAAACATCGTACGACGATCACGACTGTCTAAAAGACAAGTGGGTGAACTTTAACATACTATGACATCAGTCCTAAGACCGACAATTCCTAGTATCTCAATCCAACAACAATAAATCACAAAAGTAAATCGTACATGAAAGTAAAGAGGCGTCACATAATACATGTCATATATGATCATGAAGTTAGTCAATACTTAGTAAAGTAAAATTATACATGGTCGCTATATCAGCCATGGTCTAATATTTACAATTAAACAATTCAAAGATAGGGCTAATACATGTCCTGGCTAAGCCACAAAAGGATAATATCAACTACGAGTGGTATGGAGAAGGAACCCACTCGGGAGCTACCGCCGCGGATCTACGAGTGCAAGCCATCCAGCTGAAGGTAAGAAAGATCCTCCGGCTCCACGGGTAAATTTGGCCAAACAAATCCAACGAGGTTAGAACCCCAAGCAACAAATACCACAAAGAAGTCCAAGGTAAACAACCCAAATCCACAACAGAAAAGAAGACAGAATTAAATAAATGCAGCTCGAGGCTTGTGCAGTACCAACACACGCATCTCGAAAATTAGCAAGACAAATAGAAACAAAGACCTAAACGTGAAAGAACAACGAAAAAGCAATATAAGACGACAAGCAGTTAGAGGACATTGGGACTACTCTAGAGCATGACTACAACCCTTAAACCAAACAGGAATCAGGGTTGCAGACCGTTACCCGAGCATAGCTTAGCACTCCAACCACGCACCGAAAATAGAACTAAAGTGCAAGCATAAAGACAGGGCATACAACAGAGCACGACCAAACATTCTTACGTTTAATACTAGTTAACTAACTAGGGTTATCACAAGCCTTAATTACTAATAATGCTTAAGGAACTTCTTTACCACCCGCACTGCATGTACCCGGATCGCCAAGGAGCCTTGTAAACTCTAGTAACAAATAGTAGAACATAAGCAACAACTGAAGAAACATAACATATGAAACAAACTAAAAGTAGCGCAGTGCACGAACTTGGTAGGTCATCGGACTATGCCATTCGGGGTTGTCCATGACTCTTGAGCCTTGAGCGATCGGAGTTATTGGTAGTACGACTATCCTCCCCTTCCAATGTACTAAGTGACATTTACTAGTCAATTATCATACAGGTTTTCTTTTTGATTCTTAAGTTGTGGACACTAGAGAACTGACATAGAATGATGAGTCATGAGTACAATTCACGATTTATCATTGACGAATCTTATGGTATTCTAAAACACACGATACATTTGATATTGCTCACACTCGATTGTCCGATACCAAAAATGTAATAGATTAAAGCACACAACAATCAATTCAGCAGTGTTGTGAAGGATATAAACCAATGTCAAGCATATATGTGAAGAATACAACACTCTAAATCTATACAAAATTATTACATTATGGTAAGGAATCAAAATAGTAAAAATATTTTTTTTAAATGCAAAAAAACACTATGCGCCACTATGCAGAAATACTCTGCACCACTATACAGAAATATTATGCGACATTTAGACCTGTCAATTGGGCTGGGCCGACCCAGCCCGGCACGAGCCCGGCCCAAAAAATTGGCCCATGTGCCGGCCTGACCCGATTAATCGTGGGTGTAGTGCCCTGTCTTGCTCAGTCAATCGAAGGAATCAGAACGTCGACGGCATTCAGACTTAGCCTTACAACGGATGCTCAAAGACATCGCTCGGTCGAGGCGACCCTTCGCTTAGGTGGGGTAGTTTCGATGAACTCGCCTCATCTTAGCCTTCACATAATAAATCGCATGTTTTCAACTTGCAAAAGTAGGCTTGATAATAAAAGAGACGAATACACATAGCTAAGGGAATAATCTCGACGGATCGAATTGAGTTAGAATGTTGAAAGGTCCAACGGTCAGCTTAGAGTTGGTGCACGGCGTGCTTTGAAAATGACACTCGGTCCTTCGTCCCGTGGCTTTGGAGAAGGAAAGTTGGTCTTCACCACAAGTTGTGAGTTAGCCTAAGTCATAGGCGTCGCCCGCATAAACGCTTGATAAAGCGTGTACGGTCCCCTCGTCCGAGGCTTGACGCAGCCCTTACTCGTCAAGTTCTTACACGAATAAATTAGGCTAAGTTATGCTAAGCGATCATAGACATTCTAAGCACTGTCCCATGTTTTCTGCGGTAGTCAAAATACTTGGTCCCACGATTCCAAGGCCCGTCGACTTGGGTGATAGTGTCGCATAGAACACAGTTGGCTTAAGGCACAATGCACGGATTTAGTGTTTTAAGGCACATGCTACGGTTGATTCATTGAGTTTAGAAAAAAAAAGGGGCTTTAAATAGTTGTTCATGAGTTGAAGGAAAAGATAGGACAAGAAAGAAAAATGCTCGCGACCATGGGTCGTTGAGGCGAGGTCTCAGATATGAGAAGTATTGAACTTGGCCTTGAAAGAGATGGTGTCACGACCCGCACCCACTTTTCGGATGCAAGCACGTGAGCAAGCCAGCTACGCATCAAGCGGACTCTCGTCCGACTCGAATACGTAAACGCTGTCACGGCTATGGTATACTGCCAAATTATGGCAATGCAATCTATATCTCAAATCCAGAAGAGTAATATAAGCATGAATGAACAACTATGGGTCGTGGTCTGCAGCCCACTAGCATAATGTCCGATAAGACTCCAAAGAATATAACATGAGTCTACAAACTGAATCAATAAATAGGATATCTCATGATAATGAAAGGAAAGAACGAGCTGGATGAGCTAGATAATGAACATGGTATCAATACCTGAATCTCGCAAGCAATATCGTAATCATCTGAATCCATAAGTGTCATAATCATCCGCCATCCAGAACTGCTAACTAACTCTACGTAATAACTAACCTGAAGAGATCATCAGGTCCTAAGGGAACATAATAAGATACATAAAAATATGCCTATCTAGCAGTTTAATCATGCATAAACTATAAACAGGATATAAGCAAGGACGAGACATACACTTGGCAAGAGACTACGACCAAAATTGCTAACAAGTGACTAACGAAAAGTGGCTACTGACAGGTGACTATGAACTGGAACACAAGAACAACTACATGTAACTGAACTGCTGGATGAACAAGTGAACACGAGATCAATGGAATACCAAACCCTCGCCCCGAGTGGACTCGCAGGTTTGAACTAATCACTAATGTCACGACCCGCACCCATTTTTTTTTTCTAAACGGATACGAGACGTGTCCAAGCCAGCCTACGCCGCAGTGTCGGCGGTAGAACGCTGTCACGGCCATGAGATCAAAATCACAAAATAATGCTCATTCACAAGAATTAATTTAACTTACAATGATCACAAGTTTTACATTTACAGAGAATATAAACTTGTACAAATAAAGGAATGGCTACAACACAACTATCTAGCTAGTCTCTAGACTTTTGTCTGCAAGTATCCCCGTCACTACCCAAGCTAAGTGAATCCACGGCTAACCTGAAAATGTTGGTTTCAAGTCAGGAATGGAACGAGCACAATTCACTGAATGCAATTTCAAATAAAGAAAATGACTATAAACAAAGGTTAGACATCAATCATGAGTTTTGAGAATAAACAGTAAATACGAAAAACCAATAATAAATAGACACAAAATACTTTCCCCAACTGTTAGAAGTACCTTTGATATGTGATCGGTCTGGGGTACTACACCGCACGGTCTACAAGGTCTACTTGCATGAAAATAAACACGGGCTACAATGTCTACTTGCAGAAAATAAATACGGGCTACACTACTTGCAGAAAATAAACACGGGCTACACTACTTGCAGAAAATAAACACGGGCTACACTACTTGCAGAAAATAAACACGGGCTACACTACTTGCAGAAAATAAATACGGGCTACACTACTTGCAGAAAATAAACACGGGCTACAATGTCTAACACGGGCTATGGTCAGATCACATATCGTTGGTACTTCTCATTCCCGACTCGACAATTTTATAATAGAAAATACTCACATAATCAATGTCCAATCAATGAAATATAGTGAAAATCAATATCGAAATGCAGACAATAAACTGTACTCGCCTGTGGTCCTCTGCTGGTGAAACCGACAGTCTGCACTACTCAATGTGCCACAATAGTCAAAATCCGTACAACAGTCCCCGGAAGCTGAAATAAACATCACCAATATTCTCAGAATAGTCAAATTAGCTAGGATTGCCTGTCCTTAAGTCCAATTCTGGACACGGGGGCAAAACGGTAATTTCGGGCAAAAACGATGTCCGCCGTTGGACCTGTTTTGTACCGAAAAGCGTGCCAGAGTCAACGGTCTCTAAAGTCGTCAAACTACATGTTTACGGATCCAGTTTTCCGATACGAACCCAACCGTATGTCCAAAGTTGGATTCCGACGGGCCGTGCACAAAATCGCCCGTTGAGTGGGACCGTGGGGCCCGCAAAACGACGTCGGATTCAACTGTCTCAGAATTGGACCAAACTTGGCATACAGGACCAAAAAAATGATACGATTCTATTGGTGCAAGTTTCGTCTCGATCCGATGAGCGTGCACAAAGTAATTGAGAAATTTGCAAAGTGCACGATACTGTGGATTTCGACGGATACGCATCAAATTCGTCGCGCACACGCGACCGATTTGAATTCTGCCAAAGCCCACACGACCACGAAGCCGTTACGCAGCTTTCGATGCTTTCGGTTTGCGACCACGTCGTCCCGATTGGCGTGACGCACGTCGTGTGGAGCGATTTTGTGATTTTGAAAACAGATTTTTCTCGAACTTTGAAGTTAAATTAACAGCAATATAATTGATGAAAAATAAATCTATAAATAGGGTTTCCATCTCGTATATGTTGTCAGTATTCGTGTTCAGGTGGAATTTCTAAAAAGCTACTGGATTGATCGAAATCGGTCCGTCAATGTAGGTTCCTGGACTGCAAAACTATCCTGTTTTTGGACAGGTTTTTGCTCGACTTCGGGCTCGTTTTCCGACGTACATGACGCAAAATACATTGAAGTGTTTGAAGGGAATAGGAGTTGGTTATGTCGGGGTCATACCTGAAAAAATGGTTCGTCAAAAGGACGAATGTGTACGACGCAACGTCGTCGCGAACCCCTCCTCGCGGCTGCAACTGCTGTCGTTGTTTCTGCGCGCTGTCGCTCACGCGCGCGAGGGGATCATGGCTCTGTCACCGTCCGGCGGTGGCACGCGCCGCCTGGGCGGGTCGCCTGTGTTGGAGGAGGGTGGCACGTTTATTAGGGTTTGGGTTTTTTTTTTCGATATCCCTCTCGACTCTATCAATCTATCTACTATATATACGAATGTATATATATAAGCAGCAGTTTAGAGGGTCAGGGCCTCCAAGGCTTGGGTTCTGTTTTGGTTGAACGTGAGCTGGGCGTACATGGGCAGGCCGGGCTGAGCCCGAAATGTCTTAGGTTGGGTTGGGAACCTGCTCAGTCGAGCTTAGCTTGGAGTTGCTGCTGCTTCTCATGTGGTTTTTATTTCATTGCTCAATCAATAGTTTTTGTATAAATGGCTCTACATGGTTGGCCATGTTGTATAGCTGATGGCAACCAACAACTACAACTTGGTCTAGGCTGACGTGTGATTGCATACATGTATGTTGTTGTTGCTACTTGCAACTAATATATATTGAGATGAATTGAATTTCAATTCAATTCAGTTCTAACATTCATTTGTTTCAATTCAATTCAATTCACTACTACTCTATATAATCATAATAATAACAGAGGCCACCACCATTTGCACTGGTTGCTTTAGGTAGTGGTACAAGTCATATTTGGAGGGCAGAGTGTTTGGTGTGTACATATTTATTTATACGTACAAATATACATGCACATATTTTTATAATATATATTTATATACAAATACAAATATACACATGTATATATATATATATATATATATATATATATATATATACTCACGTATATCTATATACACATTACATATATGTCCTCGAATATATATATCTATATATATCTATATTTTATATTCAAATATATATACCTTATTTACTTACGAATATATTCCTATATATTCAGATCCATATTTGCACCTGTATCATATATAGACTTAACACTCTATCATTCCATATTTTTAATATATAATCTATTTTCAGTCTAGGGCCTATTGTATAGATATGACTGCATATAATAATATTTATTTGACAAAATAATATAACCCATAATAATAAAATAATATTATATAATAATATCCTCGATAATATTGATAATAAATAATAATAAAATATTTAAAAATTCGGGAAGGGGAGCTACAACTAACCCTCGTCCCGAGTGTGGACTCTCTGGCTAGTTCAAGGCAAGGCACCCTCGTCCCGAGTGTGGACTCTCTGGTGCAAATAAATAAGTCAACATCCTCGTCCCGAGTGTGGACTCACGGATGTAAACAGATCAAGATAATCACCCTTGTCCCAAGTGTGGACTCTCTGGTTGAGAAAACGATAACAAGGATTTAGCAGTTCAATTACATGTACTCGTTCTATGACACGACTCAAGTAAGGTACTGGTGAGACAAGGTACGACTCAGTCAAGACACAGTCAAGTCCAGTATAGCTACACTGTCAAGTCAAGCCAGACCATAAACTGGTGAACATGGTATATAGAAAATAGATAAATTAAGTCAACTAGAAAGCTAATGAATCATATAAGATCTATAGCAAATAGAGTATCTAATGATAATACAATAACAACAAGAAAACTATAAACATGAAATTACTGTAGAGGGAGGCAATGTATACTTGCCTGGTGGTAGCGCGAAGAACCAATAATATACGGTCAACTAGTACGCCATGAAGTCCAAATATCACAACTGTCTCCGAAAGCTGAAATAGACATTTTCAACGTTTTTAGAATAGTCAATTATCTAGGATCGCCTGTCCTTAAGTCCAATTCTAGACACAGGAGCAAAAACGATAATTTTGGGCTAAGACGATGTCCGCCGTAGGACCCGCTTTGTACTGAAAAGCGTGCCAGAGTCAATGGTCTCTAAAGTCATTAAACTACATGTCTATGGATTTATTTTGATGATATGAACCTAACCGTACGTCCAAAGTTGGATTCCGGTGGACCGTGCACAAAATTGTCCGTTGAATCGGATCGTGGGGCCCGTAAAACGGCGATCCGATCAACTGTCTCAGAATCGGACCAAACTTGCCATACAAGACCAGAAAAATAATACGGTCTTGTTGGCGCAAGTTTTGTCTCGATCTGACGAACGTGCACAAACTAATTAAAAATTTTGTACAGAGGTCGATACGGTGAATTTTGACGGATACGCATCAAATTCTTCGCGCACACGCGACCAATTTAAATTTCGTCAAAGTCCACACATCTGCGAAGTCAATACGTACCTTTCGATGCTTTCGGTTCATGACCACGTCGCTCGGATTTACGGGACGCACGTCGTATCAAAGGGGTTTCCTAGATTTCTAAAACAGTTTTCATATGTTTTTCCTGATTTTGGAAATCAAATTACTTCGTACATACTTAATGAAATCAAGAACTACAAGAATGATTTTAACCTCGTATATGTTGTCTAAAAACTTGTTCAATTAGATTTTGTGTTTCCTAACATGATCGACCAATTTTGGCCTCTCAAGATGGGTGTTTGGATTCGAAATTCTGTCCTGGTTTGGACAGTTTTTAGACAACTTTAGGTCGATCTACTGGCCAATCTAGAGCATACAAATTCGATTTAGTTGAAGAGAATTAAACTTGTATTAGGGACATACTAGATAAAATAACATGCGAAACGATCGAACGATCGTCGCGAATCGTCGCAGTGAAGTTGGCTTCACAGAATGCTACTGCTGCCACCATGCTCTGTTCTGCCGTGCGCGAGGACGTCCGGCCAGTGGCCCACAGCGGCGCACGGTGGTGGCGCACACGGGGTCGGGGTGGTTTCCCAACCAGCGGGGTGGCGCGCGTTTAGGATTAGGGTTTGTTGCACCCTCTCTCCCTCTTTATCGCTTATACATATATATGTATATATATGTACTTGGTTTTGGGGGGTTGGGTGTGGGGGTTTCCTGTGCGGGGCTTTAGCTGCTGGCTGGCTTAGTTGGGCTGGGATTGGGGTCCAAGTTGTTGGGCCTGGGCTGGGGGAATGGCTTGGGGTATTCTCCATATATATATATATATATATATATATATATATATATATATATATATATATATATATATATATATATATATATATATATATATGATGTATAAATATATTATTCCATCAATACAATTTTAAGTAGATATATACACTCATGCCATAAATACAAATACCAACAATGAAATATTCTAAGTAAAATCAATATCTACAATATAGAATTCTTACTTTTATATACTAAAATTTATACAATGAAATATAATTATATTATTATATATATATATATATATATATATATATATATATATATATATATATATATATATACATATATATAAATATATATATATAATATATATATATATATATATATATATATATATATATATATATATATATATATATAATATATATATATATCCTAATATTCATATACTATAAATATACTTCTATATATATACACATGTATATATAATATATGTAAATCCCAAAATCCAACATATTTGATAAAGAAATTATTTACTAACTTATCAATAAAATATTATTTAATATCAAGAACTCATAATATATATAACTACCTTTTGTGAAAATCGTCTACTAAGTGACTTAATTAAAATACTACTACCCAGTGCATGTCTACAAGGACGTCTTGGGATGCAATACATGACTACATGGGCTTTGGGTTGGATTCGGGTCAAGTCCGAGCCAGTTTGGTACAACCGGGATTCCTACAAGTCATAATATAATTAATAAATAATTAAAATGTCTTTAGAGGTTAAGTCGCAACTTGGCCTGGTTTTTCTAGTTAGGACACACTTATGGCTGGGTCTTCCTTGGCATGGCTAATACACTAGTCTAGGCACACCACTGCATTATACGTGCCATGATTCCTAGTCGTCTGGTACTTCAAAACTCAACCATGGCTAAAGTTATCACACCCCAGTACGAAATACGGAGACGGACTAGGCCAGCTACTCCACATGAGGTATACAAACGTTATACGGCGATCGTGGCTGTCAAGAGACAAGGGAGTGCATGCTACATTCAAGTCTCCTATGGTCTCACAAAGCATCTATGTCTCAATCATTCAAAGCAAGAAAATATTAATTAATGAACATATGAGATAAAGCAGTAAGGCGTCCCCGACACTTCGTCAAAATGATCATGGAGATCTAGCTTTATAAGTTAGCTAGCCCAGAGAGTCATAGGTACATAATTGTATTCAGCTGCAGTCTGATTTAATTACAAATTATGCAAAAGATAAAATATCTAGATTAGATGGCTAAACAGGTGTCGGTGGCTAAATGCCAGAACATAAGTAAAGATACTATAGTGGTGGAGAAGAAACCCACTCGAGTCCTCCGCCAGTCATGCTCCTAGTATGCACCATTGACGTCAGGAAGGAATATCGGATCCACAGGCTCTGCTACGTGATTTGGCCAAACAAAATCAGCGGGGTCAGCCCCGAATAGCAAGTACCACAAGGGAGCACAAAAGAGTGAGATAAAAACCCAAGCATAAAATAATAATACTATTAATAATAAAAGCTTCCGGTCATAACCTCGGTCCACAGCCTGTCCTAGCACGATAGACCAACCCAACAACCAAACAAGGACATGGCTTGGACCACGCACCATGACAGTCCATGTCCCTCGGCTACTAATGGAAGGCACAAGCACAGTCAAGTCATTTTTCAAACGGCCATTCATTCTTGCGGCTTTCTATATTTGGCAGAGTTATCCCCGCGATACTGATTAAAAGGAATCCTCAGATCATGTCAACCCAGCAGGGCTAGCCAAACCATAAGACATATAGCACATTGATTATGCACCGGTCCCCCGGAGGGCTACCGCGCTAAAACATATAACACATAGCTCGTAGAAGTCAGATATAGCCATCGACTATAGGCGAATGAAACCATATCCATGGCGGCCAACATGTCACGCCCCGCTCCCGAATAATCGGGTACGGGCAGATGCATGCCCGAAAAACACTGTCGTTGACAGCGGTAGTGAGCCGTCAAGTTATCAATAACAAATAATCTCATCACAACATCTAATCACGGAATCTATACTAACCATCACAGATATCCACTATACAATTATTACAACTTATACATGAATGTCCGGGTACAAAGCCGATAAAAGATAAATGATACAACAACAATATATAATCAAATACATTCTATCAATCTCTATACATGAAACTAGATATATCAATATCAGGCGAGCTCCAATGCCAGCCATGACAATCTAAAGATCTATATCACCTGTAATCAACGATCCAGTCAGGAAAGGAGCAAAGTATAATATAACTCAATAAAACTCACCGTGAAGATCAATGGAACGGTATATCAAATGTAACTGAAAGACAGAGAACAAGACGAACAAATAAGCATGTACTAGTTACGTGTACATGTGCAATTTGACGTTATCAACATGTGGGGACTAATATGTAATCAGGCATATAGAATATGCTATCAGTCAATATATAATCAGGCATGTCTGACGATAATGCTATCAGTCACGCAATAATCAGGCATGTCTGACGACAATGCTATCAGTCACGCACGAAATGGACTCAGGCATACGGAGTATGCTATCAGGCAATATTTGTCCAATATTAGTCAATCACATGTCTCTAGAACGTCCCCCACCCGACACGAGAAACTATGCAAGCAATCAATCAAGAACAAGTGAAATAAATGACATGATAACAAGTGTGAGTGCAATGCATGCAATGATGGTAATACTGAGTACATATACTTGCCTCTTTTTCGGGGTTTTGGTACTTGTTCTTTAATCACCTAAAAATAGGAAATAATATTTAGACAATATCCTTAAGAAAATCTTAGTCAAGTCAATTGACCAACCTTTAATTAACTAAACTCCTAATTACTCATTAAAATCTTATACTAGCCAGATGCTATAACCAAACTCAACTAGTTAACTGCCTCCCTAAATCTGTATACTACCAAAGTTGGCCCAAGGGTTAGATATGGCCAACTGGACTAAACCCAAAATAACAATTGTAATCACACTAGATAATCAATTAACCCTCAAGTCCAAGTTATCCTAATTTATTCAAAGCACCACCTCTTCCTACTGATCCTGGGTTCAGAGAATCTCACTTTCAAATGTTGGTCTACACCATGATTATAAACTAAAGTTTAATCATTCCCTCTACTTATCAAATAGTCCTACTACTTTGGTTACTCAATAATTGAACTGACCCAAGCTATAACCTATTTCTAACGGCTACTATGGTTCAAAACAGAGCAACCCAATGTCAGCTAATACTAAGAACCTAAACCAACAAGAACACAGATCCTAACAGCCATCCAAACACACCTGCTCGTCTCTTCCGTGTCCGACCTCCAATCGTGTCTACTATATCTAACTCGTGTCCACCGCTTTTGGACACTTACACGAATTGATCCGATGTATAGCAGCACGGTCTCGACACAAGCTCGCCTAATTCCTTCAACCGAACAGAGCATCCCCCTCCTTAACATCAACTAATTCAGTATAATGGATCACGAATTGTACCTGAGTCTTTGCAATGGTTCGACACAGGAGTGCAGTGTCCGATGATGGTGTCCCCGAGTCTACGGCTCGCCGATACGTTCTTCTGAGCATTTCATCGAACAGGTCATGCGCGAGAATAGGAAGAGTAACTGTGAGTTCTATTTGAACTGGTTCGACTCCAAAATTTAGAGAAGTGATCAGAAACTCACCATGATTTGATCAAATCCAAAGAACATGAAATCTGTCCAAAATACTCGAAATAAACAATGATGCCAATATGTTTGCAACAATCGTTCCACACAGAAAATCAAGAAGAGGAGGGATGACATAATTCAAAAGACTCACCGATCAATCGGAAGAGGGCAATCGATTCGTCAATGGCTCACGTCGACCTTTGCTCGTTACTGCACCTCTATCGGGAACCGCGACGTCGCCATGGCTACGAGCTGCAGAGCTCTGAGGAAGAAGAGGAAAGGAAAAGATCGGTTGAATTTTCGGCAGGGCTTCGCCAACCAATAAGTGCGATGGAGAAGGAGGAGTCTCGGGGTCAATTTATAGGCAGTGGTCGAGCGGTCCGGCGGTTGTGTGGGCAGGCGGGCAGCGGCGAGGCGGTTGGGCGGGCAGCAGCGGAGTGGCGAGGCGGTTAGAAATTCGTTACGATCGGAGAGCCGAGAGGAGTTGGGTGGTTAGAGATGAGCGGTCGAGATGAATAGGAAGCTTCTGGAAATATGTCGGCCTCCGCCGTGGTCGTCGCCGTCGTCTCGTCGTCCCCAGCAAGGCAGAGGAGTGGAGAATAGAATGGGAATGAAAGAATGAGTTGGTTTTTAAAACCAATGGTTACTTTATAATGGGTTAATGGATTACCGGGTTGGCGGGTTTGGACCTATTTGGATCCGCGACCCACAACAGAGCTGATGGGCTGGATTGTTGCAAATGGGTCGGGCTTGGCCCATTGGGTTGGACTGAATGTTAAGTGACTAGAAATGGTATGGTTGAAGGAGAGAATGGGCTGAGAATGATTTAGAATTCTAAGAGCCCACAGGATATAATGATTAAATAGGAAAATAAAGTTAGGAATAAAGGAAATATTTAAAATGGTTTAAGAGTTAATAAAAATATAATTAATATTCAATCATTAGCTAAGAATTAAAAAGAAATATGGAAAATATATCTAATTAATCATAGTATAACCCATGAGTCATAAATAACTAAACTGAGAAATATAAAATAGAGCCTAAATTTAAATGCATTCAAATAATTGAAATAAATATTCTTAAATAATAATACTAATCTCAGATTCCAGAAAAGTGGGGTTACAAATCTATCCACCTTACAAATATTTCGTCCTCGAAATTTCAAAGGGATCGACTAGAATTAAATGACACGAAGATCAGTCAGGCACGATTATGAAATATGAATTTATCTGGCATGATTAGGCACGAGAATAATTAAGAAAATTTGAGGATAGTACAATAATGTTCAAACCTGTTAAGGCATGATTAAAGAATATGAATTGGCACGATTTGAATAGAAGTCTATTTAGTATAATTTAGGCATGATTTTAAAATAGTCAGAGAATTTCAAAAGCAATGCGATAATGATCAACATACGATTAGAATTAGTATAGTCGTGATTAAATTTTAATGACGACTAAAGATAATGAGGATTACGATCAAGGTTAATTGGAATAAAATAGTCACGATTAGTAGAAAATTATCAAGGCACGATTACGATATAATCAATATTTAGGCACGATCTTGAATCGAAAATTAGAAAGGTTTTAGTTCGGCACGATCCGAATCAATTGACATAGTCATAGTCAAGTACATGCATGATTAGAGTATATGCACGATTAAATTCAAGACATGGTTGAAAATCAAGATAACTTCTAGTAAAGTTGTCAATGGTGATAGGAGGCTAATTATGAATTTAGTCTAAAAATATTCGAAACTCATGCATATCCGGAATCACTTTACCTAAAATTCATGCCCCGCCAGTGTACATCTGGCTGCAGTGAACTCTCGGCTCCGTGACTCAAGAATGATAGGTACCGAATAATTTTTAAACTTTACCCATAGACAAAACAATTTCAAGAAACCGAATAGAATCGTGATTGAGGGTGTACTTGTAGACAAGCCATACGACAAATACACAGACAAAGAAAGACAAAGGCTAGTCTAGATGCACGTGCCATTAATACACTATTCTGTACAATTGACAAGACGAAGTTTAATCGTGTTTCTACCTGTACTACGTCTCATGAGATTTGGAAACTTTTTGAGATAACTCATGAAGGTACCTCCCAAGTGAAGGAATCCAAAATCAGCAAACTAACACAGGAATATGAATCATTTAAGATGAAACTCGACGAGTCAATTACATAGATGTTTACTCGTGTTCTAGATATTACTAATCCTTTGCAATCTCCTGGTAAGGATTACAGTAACCATGAAAAGATCAGAAAGGTGCTACGGGCTCTAACCAAGAATTGGAACCTAAAGACAACTGCGATCATTGAAGGAAACGATCTCACCACAATGACTCTGGAGACACTTATGGGCAAGCTGACCCATGAGTTGGACTTACATGAATTTGAAGAAGTAACCCCCAAAGAAAAATCTATCGCCTTTAAAGCACAAGCCAAAAGAGTTGTGTATAATGATTCTGACGAAGAATCATCAAGTGGTGATAAGCAAGTCTTGCTAGTAAAAAACTTCAGAAAATTCTTGAAGATTGAAATATCAAACCGAAAGAAGAAAGACATCCACGAGAGCAATGAAGAAGAAACTATACGCTTTGGATGCAAGAAGTCAGGGCATATCAAAAAAGACTGTCCACTGTCAAAGAAAAGCAGTCCATATGATAGATCAAGATCAAGCAGAAAAGCTACAACAGGTCGAAAGTATGCAAACACAAGTATCTGGCATACGAGTGATGCCAGTGAGTCAGAGGAGGAGGACAGACCCTGCAGTGCTGCCAATGTATGTCTTATGGCATTTGATAAGGTATCCTCTAACCTTTTGTATGATGAATTTACTTTCGATGAATTGGAGACAGCCTTTAGCAAACTACTTGACGAACACAAAAATGTGTTAGACAAGTATAAGCAATCTCGCAAAGAGGTTAATGCATACACAACCGAAGTAGCAAGATTGAATAATTTTCTTGAAGACATTAAAAAGACATCTGCAATCGATAACATGGATGAGATAGTCAAGATCAAAGTAGACTATCATAAGGCTATCCTCACTAGGAGTGTGCATATTTGGACTAAACTGACTAAATCGAACCAAACCAAACCAAACCGAATCGGTCGATTTTTAACTGAACCGATGGTCTGGTTGGATTGGTTCGACTTGACCATTTAAAAAATTGAGCGATTTGGTTCGGTTCACGGTTTGTCATTCCAAAAATCGCTTAAATTGAACCAAACTGAACCTAGTTAGTAACAACCTAAAGTTAGCTTTATATCCGGTCCAACTTATCCATCTCATAGTTTGCTTTTTTTCCATCTTCAATTCATAGATCTATTAGGATTAGGGTATTTTCGAGAATCATTTTGGATTTGTGGAAGAAACTTATTATGAAAGTGGTTTACTTAGAAGATTATTGTCCACTTTGGTATCTCATATAGACATCTTCCAAACATGAGATGATTATGATTTATTTTTGTGTGAATTTACTTTGTGAAACACTTTTATATACTTGAATTTTTTTTTTGTATGATCAAAATCGATTAGCCAAACTGATCTGCAAACCCCCAAATTTTTGGGTATTTTTCTCGGCTTAAATTGAATTTTTACTATTTTAGAATGAATTGTAAATTATTGGTTATTTTCTTGTTGTATAATATTAATGATAGTTTTTTTATACCTAAATGTGTATATAAAATACCTTTTAATAAATATTTACAAAATATTATTTATATAATTATTATTAGGGTTAGAGATTTTTTTCAAGTCTTTTATGATTAGATATTAAAACATTTACTATATGATAAATATTGAATAATTCCTTGTATATAACATATGGTTAAATTTATTTCTAAATTATTTTAGCTAGAATGATTTATTAATAGTAATAATTGAATAGCACTAATATAAAGGTGCATTAAATATTTTAATAGGAATATAATTTCTTATATGCCAATTCAAATATTTTTATTCATTATATATATAAGTATATAGAAGCAGATAGGAAAAAGAAAAAGAAAAAAAAAAGCATGGAACAGTGCATAGCACTGTTCCAATTCCGTGCAGGTCAAACCTGACCATTCCCCCCACTTTTTCGCAAGCAGTAAACAGAGACCAAGTCTCTGAAGGAATTTTTTTTAAAAAAAAAACCAATCTTCACCAAATCTGCATCAAATCTCTTCAAATCTTCTTCTGTGCAATCCCATATAGATTCTCCCCCGATCTATCCAAATCAATATTAGATATTGTTAAATTGAGATGCTAATTTGGAGTTAGAAATAGATTAATCTTCTATATATTAATAAACCGTCGAGAAGTTCTCGTTCTCCTTCATCGCACACCCCTTCGAAGCAGAAAATTATCGACAAGAGCTGTTCGCCTAGCCCCCACGTACTCCAGGAACAGCCTGCACCCACGTGGGATCATTGTCGTCGCCGGTGATAGCCGGAAACATCCAAGAATAGAGGGGTTCCTCTGTTTCGTCAGTTTTGACATCCAAGTACTCCCTTTCGATTTAGATTTCTCACTGTTTACTTCAAAAAATTAAATTTTGTAAACTCATGTAGAAAGCCAATATAACCCCCTTCCATTCCCTTTAAGTAGGTTAATTTCTAGTGCATTAGGTTGTTGTAAAGATCGATGTAAATATTTCCGAAAAACTGTCCGAATTCGAAATAGAGAATCAAATCAACCACCCATGTTGGGAGTCACATCCTAATCAACCACGTAGAAAACTTTCAAAACTTTTTGAACAGTAAATTAGACCACTTATACTACTTCAAGAACTTTTTGTAGATTAATCTTTCGTTGAGTATAGGTCGATAAATCTATTTTCCAAAACTGAGAGAAATCGCTTTTTAAACTGTTCTAAAACTTTAAAATTTTCCCGATACGACGTGCGCTCCGACAAACCGGACGACATGGTCGTGCGCTATACACATCGAAAGGCGCATATGGACGTTGCCGATTTGTGGAAACTGACGGAACTCAGTTTCGTCGTGTGTGCGCGACGAAAACAGTCTGTATCCATCGAGATACCCCCGTATTGCCAATTTGCAAACTTTGCCCTAACATCATGTACAGTCGTCGATTCAAGACAAAACTTGCGCCAACAGGTCCGAATCGAAATTTTGGTCTTGTGTGCCAAGTTTAGTTCGATTTTGAGAAGGTCGAATCGGAACCCCTTTTTGGCGGGCCGCGACCCACTCAAACGGGCAATTTTGTATGCGGCTCCTCGGAATCCAAAATTGGACATATCATTGAGTTCCTCTACTCAAACTAAATCCGTAGCCATATAGTTTGACGACTTTAGAGACCATAGATACTGGCACGCATTTCGGTACAAAACGGATCCAACGACGGATATCGTTTTGACCTAAAATTACGATTTTGCCCATGTTCCAGAATTTAACTTTTGGACAGGCATTTCCTAGACATATCTTTTATACCAAACACGTTCTGATGTTTGTTTCAGCATCCGGAGCTCCTTGTGGATTTTGACTTTCGTGCTGACGATACTGATTGTTGGATTTTGCTGCTTCTCGCACCACCCTCAGGCAAGATACCTTGCCTTATTTATTGTTTATAATTAGATGCATCTTTATTTATTTATTTAATGTATGTTATTTTTTGTTCTCAGTTGGATCCATTACTTGCTATTTTAGTTCACTTTATTTTACTTTCGGTATTTTTTTTTCTTGCCTTTTGTGTATGCATATGGACCTAGTCATAGCGAACTATCTTCTGTTAGTGACCTTGGGAGGGAGAAGACAGTTAAATGTATGGGCTACCCCAAATCCAAAAGCTGTAGTAACTGCATAATATGGTAGTCGAGTCGCGATGGTCACTAGACTCGAGCTATGTGGACTGATGGGTCATGTGGGCCGCTAGCCTCGAGTTATGTCGGCTGATAGTATTGGTGCTGGACGTGTGTGTGTTGTGAGTTATTACCTTGTCCTGCGGGATTCAGCCTTCACCTGCCCATACATCGATATGTCTTCTAAATTGCCTACTAGAAAGGTTAGGAGACCTTAGCAAATTTCATGTTCCAGTTATGGCATGGAAAAATGTCACATCGCAGAATAGTAAGTTATCCCTTGTCCTTGTTTGGTTGTAGGGGTAGCCTACTGTTTCGATGATGGTATATTGAGCTGTGTTATGGTTTGGACACTTTTACTTTATCTTTATTTTATAGTGCATTTATATTCAGTTCATATGGCATGTTCTTCATGTATCTTGTTACGTCTCTCTGAGGACCTGGTGATCTCTCCAGGTATAGACGATTTCCCGCAGGAGTATGGCTCGGCACTGGATCCTTCATACCTTGATGATGAGGTGTCTTCCGCTGATATCTAGATTCATGTGGTTTTTTTGAGACTTATAGTGGGCATCTAATGTATTTGAGATTATTTTCATAGCTGTTTGGTGTGGGCCTGTCCACCCGGCTATCTTTTACTCACTCATTTATTCTATTTGGACTTCTTATATCTTCTGTATCTGCTGTGGATGAGATATAGTTTTACTGATTTTCTGGCCTGCGATTATATTATTACAGCTTATGTATATATACGAGAATGCTATATATTGGAGTATTCACCGTATATATGCAGCTGGCATGTCTACGTACTTGGTCCTAAGTATTTTAGGACTGGGCATTACATGTTTTTGTGGTGGCCCATACAGGTCAGAAAATATTGTTGGGTTACATGACTGTGCCCAACAAGCCTGCATATAGGAATAGGAATAGTATCTCATCCACGATTATTGCCTCCTTTGACCTCCAAACTTTTCGAACTCCCTCTGATTACCTGTACTGCATAATATCTAACCCTTCATAATATCAGTCTAATTCATGCTTGGTAGAGGTTAGGACGACGACTCGTACTAGGTAGACATGTTTCATCGTTACTAGCTTAACTCTTGTAAGTTGGGTAGAATGCCTCACGATCTAACCCTTCCTTGACCGTAACCATGGCCTCAGACAAGAAGACAGTAGGACGTCTATATGGGCACGAAACCCGAACAAAACTTTGATTCTTAAAAGCCTGAAAATTTTATATTCTTTTATCATTATCTTGCTTACTTATGTTTTACCATCTTGACCAATGCTGCTATTATAGCCTAGATTTACAAGCCTATTCATTTTTCGAGCTTGTTCATGACATATATGTTATTGGAGGTACCCCACTAACATATTGTTTATCAGAGCCGGTGCATGATGGTCTGATCAACCTAATGCACCTGGTTCGCTCTTTATAAAATTATTCAATGAGATATAGTTAACCTGTTTCCCCAAAATCTCATCCGCAACTGCGTGGACATCTCCTTCAACTGCTTGATCTGTAACTTGTTTGAATCTATTCTAACGTTATCCTATTTTCGTGCCAACGGTATGGATCTACGAAGCGGACGCAGCTCTACCTTAGCCCTCACCTCTGATGATGCGTCTACCCAGAAGGAGCAGAATCCTCCAATGACCACGGTGACTCCGTATCAGCCAGGACAGCCGCAGACTACCATAACCCCATCAATGGTACAACAGGAAACCCAAGTTCCACCAGTAATCCAGACTGGGCAGGCTACCGTAGTACCACCCAAGGAGAATGTACCATCACCTCCACCACCATTCACTCAGCAGTACCCACCTCAGTGCGGACCACAAATGCCTCCCCCACCAGAGGATGGGAACCCTACTACACAGTTCATGTATGCCATAATGCATACTCAGTGGCAACAAGCTGAACTGATGAGGAAGAGCATGACGGAAGCACTAACTAGATCCCCACCTCCACCTCGGACACTGGTACCAGCTGTCACGACCCGCACCCGGATATACGGGTATGAATACGTGGGCCACGCCCAGCCTACGCCGCGGTATCGACGGTAGAACGCTGTCAAGTATACTATACTAACTACAACATCTAAGAATCCATAACTAGAAATGTACTCATGTCATATCACGAAAACTAAGGAAGATAAGACAAGAAATAATAACAATATCACTAGAACAACTAAAATCTACAATGATCATAAGACATGAACTAAAGAAGGAACAACAAGACTAACTAAGGATAACTACCAGGCAACTCACATAGAAGAATAGTGAGATCCATCTCAGCTAGCAACATCATAAAGTCCAATACTGAGGGCACAACTACTCCTAAAATTTTGTCAACATATCCAGTCAGAATGGAACGAGCACAAACCTCAAATAACAGTTCTAATTAGACGATATTGAAAATGTAGCAGTAAATAGAGAGAATATACAAGAAAATTATGAAATGTACATGTGAGTATCATGGCAAGGTAAGCTGTAAATCTAGAGCTAGAACAAGGCAAGTAAAACTGATCATGGCATGTACAAGAATCAAGAATCATCTATCTAAGTGTGTGAGTACTAGCTACAACATGTGGCCGGCTTGGGTCTGTACAAGGTTATGATCTAGCCAACCATACGTGTGGTGTATGATTGGCATTCACAAGGTTCACAAGATATACAAGGCGGGTATTGACCACACATCTACACTAATACTCCCCGTCCCCAACCAGTATAGTGGATCCAACCATGACACATCATGACACGCGATTCTCTGAGAGGGTAGCTAGCCTTCGCAGGAATCGTGTCTATACAATGCACAAGGAACAAGAAAGACTTGCACAAGATATACCAAGGAAAGCGAGGAATAACATCTCATGACGGGATCCAGGAAAATATCAATCCGTGTGAACAATGTGTCAAGAGAACAAGGGTATCTACACTAAATACAAAAAACATAGACGATATCATAAAACAGAAATATTATCAGAGAATGTACTCGCCTGGGGTCCTGCTGTCAATATGAATCAGGGTTCAGAGTAAAACCACAGACCTAAAGATGAAATAATACAAGAGCTGATCAGGGTCAAAAGACATACTAAACATCTAGGTCAAACTAAGTCAAACTAAGACAAACTGGGTCAAGGTTGACGTACAGTTGACTTTGGTCAACTGGTCAACTTCGGTCAACTCTAAGTCTAATCTAGGTTAAATAGGTCAATGGTTGATCTACAGTTGACTTGGTCAAAAAGTCAACGTTGGTCAAATCTGGTCAAACCTAGGTCAAATGTTGACTCTACTTCGACGTCTAGTCAAAGTAGTCTACCATGGTCAATAAGGTCAAGCTAGTCTCTATAAACATCTACAAGGTCAACTTATGAATTTCAGTGATTTAGAAATCACTGAAATCGACGGGTCTCTAAAACAACCAAAAGGAGAATATTATAATAATAGGGTGACACAAAAAGGAAAGAAATCTACAGATGTTGTCGGATGATAAAACTAACATCACCAACGTGTCCAGAATGGTCAAAATAGCTAGAATAGCCTGTCCAAGAGTCCAATTTGGACATAGGAGCAGAACGGTAATTTCGGGCCAAAATGATGTCCGCCGTTGGACACACTTCGCACCGAAAAACGTATCGAAATAAAAGTGCACAAAACCTAACAAAATATATGTCCACGAATCCAGAATGACGATACGAACCCAACGGTATATCCATAATTGGATTCTGTTGACCCGATCTCAAATTGGTCCGCTGACCAGGACATTGAAATTCTGATTTGCACGGAAAAGCGTGTCAGAGCTAATGTCCTCAAAACTCAGCAAATTATATGTCAACGAGTCCAGAATGACGATACGAACTCAACGGTATATCCAGAATTGGATTCCGATAAGCCGATCTCAAAGTGACCCGTTGACTCAGAAAGTGGGACCCGCTTTGCACCGAAATGCGTGCCAGGGCCCACGTTCTCCAAATCTAACATACTTTATATGAAAACATGCCAGAACGATGCCACGAGTCTACTGGTGGTGTCAAAAATTGAATCCGGAGTCCCGGATTCAAAAATAGAATTTAACAAGTGCAAATTAAAGTGGCCAACTTTGGCGTCGAATTCGACCGACCTAACAAGCTCAAACTGAAATAAAATCTAAAGGAGGCAGGAAGAAAGTTATACCAGCTGTGCATCGGAACTGGTAGCGCACAAAATAGAGCTGATACGGTGAAGATACGAATCCGCAAAATTGGCATCGCAAAACTGTCCAAAAAAGTACAAATTAAAACGTCAACTTGGTGGACGATTTTGATGTATCAAACGACGAAATTAACGGTTCAAACTTGATAGAGGTGAAGAGGGATATACCGAGATTGAGACAGAGCAATGAGTTCGCCGATCCAACGGTCGGATCTTTCAGAAAATGTGCACGAAGTTGCTACGACGGAGCGCGAATTCTGGAATTTCTTCGCACGCGCGTCGACGGAACTCCGAGTAAAACGCTGAAATCGCCTAGACGGCGCGTCCCGGAGGACGTTGGCCGCCACAGGGTGGTGCTTAGGGGTCGCCCGGCCAGGGGAGGCTCGCTGACGTGGGGGCGGCCGGCCATGCGACGGCGGTGGCCGGGGCGGCGTGCGGCTGCTGCCGCCGCGCGGCTACTGCTGCAGCTGCGGCTGCATGCTGCTGTGCGGGCTGCTGGCGTAGGCACACGCACGCGTCGGGGCGGCCAGGACGGAGCACGATGGCGGCTTGGTCGTGCGGGGGTTGAGGCAGCGGTGGTGGCGTGTGGTGATGTGGATGATGGAGGTGGTGGCAGTTTTGGCGATGGTGGAGACGATGGTGGTGGTGCTCCGCTGCTGCTCGGCCATGGGCGGCCGAGCTCCGGCCAGGGGAGGAGGCCGAGGAGGCGAAGAGTGGTGGTGGAGAATGGGTGGCTTGTGGTGGTGGGATGGAGGATAAGGAGAAAAATGGTGGTGATGGTGTTGTAGTATTAGAAGAAGAAGAAGAAGAAGAGAAGTGGAAAAGAATGAAATGGATAAGGAGAAGGAGTATAAAGAAGAAGAATGGGGGGAGTGCTGCTCTTGTGTACTCAAAAGGGGGGTGCTGTGGAGTGATGGCTGATAGTGAGAGGAAGAGAGAGAGAGTATATATGTGTGTATATAATATATAAGGAGAGAGAGATTTTTAGAGAGAGAAAAAGAAAGATATTTAGAGAGAGAGAGAGAGAGAAAGAAAGAGAGAGTGGGTTACCTGATGATGCTGTCACAATATTAATCCAAGTCTCAACTCAACTACCCTCAATTGAATGGATCCAGAAATCCTCTGAAACAAAGGATCGAACAGGTTGCAAACATGGATTAATTCCAGGCCAGGGGATGATTAGATCTATTCTTATTAAGTGAAGATTGAGTTCTAAAAGAACTCACCAAATCAAGGATCAACTTAGCAACAATTAGAATGGATTCGATTGATTGAATGATCGAATTTCTCGCAATGGGCGGCAACCAAATCTGACAATTGAGTGAATTGAAGTCTACTATCAGATCTGTAAGAAATTGATCTACTGGGAGTTGAGAATGATCACGAGGCTTAGAATTTATAAATTCAAACCTGAAGGAAACAAATTTTGGTGAGGAAGAGGAGTACTGGAACCTCGGTTGCCCTTGCTCGTCGAGACACCCGTTGGTTGGTTCTTATGCTGTCGACGTCGATCCTCCGGTGGGGGTCGACTCCTTCTTCATTGCCAGGATCGATGCTTCCATGTGAAATTGATAATGAACACAATTTGGGGAGAGAAGGAAATTTTAGATCTGAGAGAAATAGGAAGAATGATCGGCCTGGTTTTATAGGGGGTTTAGAAGAATCGATGGATCGAGAAGGAAGGAAAAGTGCGGGAAAGAATTTTTTTGTTAGCCTGCACATGGCTCATGTGCTAACCGATTTGAAACAAGGTTCTGATGGAATGATGTTCTACTGAGAGGAAATTGCTCTCCTCAGGGATTAATAAGTCGGGTCATGGGCCCTCTAATGGGCTTACTATTGGAAGAAGAATAGAGACACAGGTTTCTAATGAAGTAAAGCCCAATGGCCAAAATAAATAAATATGTATATAGCTTCCTAAAATTAAATTGTATATAACAATCTCCAAATTGTTAAATCACAAAAAAATATTTGAAAATTTTCAAATAGCATGAAAGTGGAGTTGCAAAGACTGACCTGCATGGGCCACCACTAAAAACGTGTCATGACCCGCACCCGGATATACGGGTACGAATACGTGGCCATGCCCAGCCTACGCCGCGGTATCGGCGGTAGAACGCTGTCAAGTATACTATACTAACTACAACATCTAAGAATCCATAACTAGAAATGTACTCATGTCACATCACGAAAACTAAGGAAGATAAGACAAGAAATAATAACAATATCACTAGAAGAACTAAAATCTACAATAATCATAAGACAAGAACTAAAGAAGGAACAACAAGACTAACTAAGGATAACTACCAGGCAACTCACATAGAAGAATAGTGAGATCCACCTCAGCTAGCAACATTATGAAGTCCAATACTGAGGGCACAACTACTCCTAAAATTTTGTCAACATATCCAGTCAGGATGGAACGAGCACAAATCTCAAATAACAGTTCTAATTAGACGATATTGAAAATGTAGCAGTAAATAGAGAGAATATACAAGAAAATCATGAAATGTACATGTGAGTATCATGGCAAGGTAAGCTGTAAATCTAGAGCTAGAACAAGGCAAGTAAAACTGATTATGGCATGTACAAGAATCAAGAATCATCTATCCAAGTGTGTGAGTACTAGCAACAACATATGGCCGGCTTGGGTCTGTACAAGGTTATGATCTAGCCAACCATACGTGTGGTGTATGATAGGCATTCACAAGGTTCACAAGATATACAAGGCGGGTATTGACCACACATCTACACTAATACTCCCCGTCCCCGACCAGTATAGTGGATCCAACCATGACACATCATGACACGCGATTCTCTGAGAGGGTAGCTAGCCTTCGCAGGAATCGTGTCTATACAATGCACAAGGAACAAGAAAGACTTGCACAAGATATACCAAGGAAAGCGAGGAATAACATCTCATGACGGGATCCCGGGAAATACCAATCCGTGTGAACAATGTGTCAAGAGAACAAGGGTATCTACACTAAATACAAGAAACATAGATGATATCATAAAACAGAAATATTATCAGAGAATGTACTCGCCTGGGGTCCTGCTGTCAATATGAATCAGGGTTCAGAGTAAAACCACAGACCTAAAGATAAAATAATACAAAAGCTGATCAGGGTCAAAAGACATACTAAACATCTAGGTCAAACTAAGTCAAACTAAGACAAACTGGGTCAAGGTTGACGTACAGTTGACTTTGGTCAACTGGTCAACTTCGGTCAACTCTAAGTCTAATCTAGGTTAAATAGGTCAATGGTTGATCTACAGTTGACTTGGTCAAAAAGTCAATGTTGGTCAAATCTGGTCAAACCTAGGTCAGATGTTGACTCTACTTCGACGTCTAGTCAAAGTAGTCAACCATGGTCAATAAGGTCAAGCTAGTCTCTATAAACATCTACAAGGTCAACTTATGAATTTCAGTGATTTAGAAATCACTGAAATCGACGGGTCTCTAAAACAACCAAAAGGAGAAAATATTATAATAATAGGGTAACACAAAAATGGAAGAAATCTACAGATGTTGTCGGATGATGAAACTAACATCACCAACGTGTCCAGAATGGTCAAAATAGCTAGAATAGCCTGCCCAAAAGTCCAATTTGGACACATGAGCAGAACGGTAATTTCGGGCCAAAATGATGTCCGCCGTTGGATACACTTCGCACCGAAAAACGTGTCGAAATAAAAGTGCAAAAAACCTAAAAAATTATATGTCCACGAATCCAGAATGACGATACGAATCCAACGGTATATCCAGAATTGGATTCCGTTGAACCGATCTCAAATTGTTCCGTTGACTAGGACATTAAAATTCTGATTTGCACAAAAAAGCGTGTCAGAGCTAATGTCCTCAAAACTCAGCAAATTATATGTCAACGAGTCCAGAATGACGATACGAACTCAACAATATATCCAGAATTGGATTCTGATGAGCCGATCTCAAAGTGACCCGTTGACTCAGAAAGTGGGACCCGTTTTGTACCGAAATGCGTGCTAGGGTCCACGTTCTCCAAATCTAACAAACTTTATATAAAAATATGCCAGAACGATGCCACGAGTCTACTGGTGGTGTTAGAAATTGAATCCGGAGTCCCGGGTTCAAAAAATGGAATTTAACAAGTGTAAATTAAAGCGGCCAACTTTAGCGTCGAATTCGACCGACCTAACAAGCTCAAACTGAAATGAAATCTAAAGGGGGCAGGAAGAGGGTTATACCAGCTGTGCACCGGAACTGGTAGTGCGCAAAACGGAGATGATACGGTGAAGATACGAACCCGCGAAATTGGTGTCACAAAACTGTCCAAAAATAGTACAAATTAAAACGTCAACTTGGTGGCCGATTTTGATGTATCAAACGACGAAATTAACGGTTCAAACTTGACAGAGGTGAATAGGGATATACCGAGATTGAGACGGAGCAAGGATTTCGCCGATTCAACATTCGGATCTCCCAGAAAATGTGTACGAAGTCGCTGCGACGGAGCGCGAATTCTGGAATTTCTCCGCGCGCAGCGTCGACGGAACTCCGAGTAAAATGCTGAAATCGCCTAGACGGCGCGTCCCGGAGGACGTTGGCAGCCATAGGGTGGTGCCTAGGGGTCGTCCGGCCAGGGGGGCTCGCTGACATGGGGACGGCCGGCCATGCGGCGGCGGTGGCCGGGGCGGCGTGCGGCTGCTGCCGCCGCGCGGCTACTGCTGCAGCTGTGGCTGCATGCTGCTGTGCGGGCTGCTGGCGCAGGCACACGCGTGCGTCGGGGCAGCCAGGCCGGAGCACGACGGCGGCGGTGGCTTGGTCGTGCGGGGGTTGAGGCGGTGGTGGTGGCGTGTGGTGATGTGGATGATGGAGGTGGTGGCGGTTTTGGCGATGGTAGAGACGATGATGGTGGTGCTCCGCTGCTGCTCGGCCATGGGCGGCCGAGCTCCGGCCAGGGGAGGAGGCCGAGGATGCGAAGAGTGGTGGTGGAGAATGGGTGGCTTGTGGTGGTGGGATGGAGGACAAGGAGAAAAATGGTGGTGATGGTGTTGTAGTATTAGAAGAAGAAGAAGAAGAAGAAGAGAAGTGGAAAAGAATGAAATGGAGAAGGAGAAGGAGTGTGAAGAAGAAGAATGAGGGGAGTGCTGCTCTTGTGTACTCGAATGGGGGTGCTGTGGAGTGATGGCTGATGGTGAGAGGAAGAGAGAGAGTATATATGTGTGTATATAATATATAAGGAGAGAGAGATTTTTAGAGAGAGAAAAAGAAAGATATTTAGAGAGAGAGAGAGAGAAAGAAAGAGAGAGTGGGGGTGTGTAGGTCGGCCACAATGGGGGAGGGGTGTGCTGGTGGATGGGGATGGGTGTGTGTGTTTGAATTTTTTTTTAAGGAGAGAGAGAAAGAGATATCATATATATATATATATATATATATATATATATATATATATATATATATATATATATAATGAGAAAAAAATAAAAATATATATATATATAATGAGATATTTGTATATGTATAGAGATATTTAGAGTAGAGGAAAATATCAGTGGGGTGTGGGCAGTCATGATGGAGGTTACACCAAATTGGATTGGGTGTTGGGTCAAGTTGGTCAGGCTTGGGACCAAGATTTAATTAAAATAATAATTTAAACCAATTTAAAATTACGGATGAAATAGGAGCACAAGGGAGATCAATTCAGTGGCACGCAAGTGGCACGTGCACAGTAGTCTCAAAACAGTCCAGGGCCATATATTGGGTCGACTGAATTGGACCGATGTCGGGCCCATAAATTAAGTTGGAAATTAAATCACGAATTACGGCAGACGATAAATTGGTCTAAATTAATCCGAAAGTTGCGCGAAGCAAATGGAGCACAAGGAGACAAGTTCGAGTGGGACACGATATATCAATATGAAGATAATCTCGTCTACTACAAACTTCAAGAAGGAAGTTTTTCAGAGACTGGCATCCCTGATACTCTAGAATTTCAAGTCACGGTAAAGTGCATTTAATGATCGAAATTAGTTATATAGAAATCAATAATTCATTAGAAAATTCGAAAAATAATTCAAGAAATTCAGGGGGCTTACACCAGCACCAGCTCTACATCCATATGAGGGTTCTATCAAGGACTTCATGGATATGACCCCAAGCCCTTCAGAGGTACGGAAAAACCACTAGAGGTCACCGCGTGGCTTATCAACACGGAGAAGCTACTGAGGGCGTCCCAGTTGCCAACAAATGATTGGATGGCAGTAGTAGACTTGCTTTTAGAAGACAATGCCCATCATTGGTGGGAAGCCAAAGAAAGACGCTTGGGAGCCAATCAGACTTGGGAAGAGTTCTACAAACTCTTCAATGAGAGGTTCTTTCCTATCCATGTACGCGATGTCCTCTATGATCAGTTCCTATACCTCAAGCAAGGAAACATGACCGTAGATGAGTACGATACAGAATTCAGTCGACTGAGCAGATTCGGTGAGACACTGATTCCTACTGAGCAAGAAAAGGCCAAGAGATTTTACCAAGGATTGACACCAGGGCTCAAGAAGCATACCACAGTGCAGTCTAGAGTTTCTCATGCTACAGTATTAGAAGAAGCTAGAAGCCAGGAACTCCTTAACAAGGAAGTACAACAGGCTCAGAGATGCCATATTCCAGCAATTGGGCTAAGTAAACTTATCCATGGTGGACCAATCCGACATTCTATGACACAACAACCACCAAGAGCATCACCCTATCCAATTGATGAGCTTCTTACATGTCACTTCTGCCATAGAAAAGGTCATGTCATGAAGAATTGTCGTCGCAGATTAGTACAATGCATGATTTGTGGCTCCAATCATCACAAGGCCCGAGACTGTACAGAACAACTAAAGGCAGCACAACAGCGGATGCAAGGACCCGTAGCACGAGGACCAATAGCAGAGTCCATTCAACCATCATACAGAAGTTATCCTAGAGGATCACAATTAGCTGACCAATCGGCACAAGTTAGCCAGGTTGGACAGGAGATAAATGGACAAAGGCATGGGCAAGCATTTAGTATGACTGTGAAAGGCACCCATCCGGAGGTTGGAGAATTGGCAGGTATTATTCCAGTTGCAATATTTATTTATTTTAGACATGGCTTAGCGTTTGAACAACACATCTATTAGCTTGGTCAACATGCATATCATAATGCTTGTCTTAGTATGAATCACTAGTTATCAGCAACATTGCGTATGCACTACTTTCGACACCATTAGAAATCTATTGACCGTAGTCTAGCAGACTTACTACGAATAGTGATTTAAGAGTTAGTAGTTAGAGATCTTACATAACGTACCTTATAATTTATTACCCCATTAGTGATTTTCTTGTGCTATAGGAGGGTGAATCATTCAATTCCCCTGGTGCATGTGTCATCGGGGCATCCCTCGTCAACTTGGAAGCACAAGGATGACCTACGTAGTCATTCTCCATTGTTCGATGTTCAAGGTACGATCTTCAACTTGACACATTTTTTCAAATCACGCAAGTAACTCAGTGGTTCACAATACTTCTATTCGTAACGCTATGGATACTCCTACCGTGACTTTGAAAGTTGGAGAACAACAATAGTCTTTTCCTTCCAAAAAGTTCCATATACGAGACCTAGACGATCCCACCTTCATTTAGGCATATCATGTCCCACTCAAACACGTCCCCTTGTACCCTATTTTATTATGCGACTTTCAGATTAGGATGGTCATTTATAACCCTTACCACTATATCGATGAACTTTCCGACCTCAGTTAGAGGCCCAACCTCGACTCAAATCTTTCAACCTAATATATGGTTATGATCCACTCGAAGTCCACTACACACATGCCACTGGTGTGCCACTCAAGTTCTTCTGCGCTACTTAAACACAAAAGTCACAAAAGGTGCATTTGGGCTTAAGGAACCTAGTAACCCATCCGACCGTCAATTAGCCCAACCACTTGAGTTCAAACTAATTCTAGACTATCTTCACCTAGTGGGAAGGGTTCAGATTGATTTTAGGTAACCTGACCAGCTAATATAGATTAAAATTCGAGACTTAAATTAATCAAGATTGGTTCCAACGGGACTTATAAATCATTGGTTTATAACGTCTATTTCCATCCGTATCATTTTGACATATCTGCGTGACATTGATATTTGAAGCACAACACTAACCATTTTCTTTCAATAAATTCCACCCTCATGAACTAGACAAGCCACTCTACACCTATGGCATACCTGTCCCAAGCAAACACTCTACCCTATGCTCCATTTCAATTACACCACATATATAACACAATTTCCTTGTAGCGAACCATGTATGTCCATTTTTGTCCCAATTGATTTTTACCATGCAATTTTGTCCCATTGCCTCAAACGACTGGATACCCATGAACCATGCCAGACTTATAAGAATGCCCTACCTTATAGAATATGTTGTCAATTGGATTCCTTCTATAACTACCCCGTCCATTTTTTCGAAAGCTGAGTTATGATTGATAATTGATATAATTACTCTTCCTTCGTATTCAGCCTTATTACATTTTATATTAAGTTCTATTTTAATTTCGAGGATAAAATTCTTATAAGTTGGGTATGATGTAAACCCCCAAATTTTTGGGTATTTTCTCGGCTTAAATTGAATTTTTACTATTTTAGAATGAATTGTAAATTATTGGTTATTTTCTTGTTGTATAATATTAATGATAGATTTTTTATACCTAAACGTGTATATAAAATACCTTTTAATAAATATTTACAAAATATTATTTATATAATTATTATTAGGGTTAGAGATTTTTTTCAAGTCTTTTGTGATTAGATATTAAAATATTTACTATATGATAAATACTGAATAATTCCTTGTATATAACATATGGTTAAATTTATTTCTAAATTATTTTAGCTAGAATGATTTATTAATAGTAATAATTGAATAGTACTAATATAAAGGTGCATTAAATATTTTAATAGGAATATATTTTCTTATATGCCAACTCAAATATTTTTATTCATTATATATATAAGTATACATAGAAGTAGATAGGAAAAAAGAAGAAAAGAAGAAGAAGCATGGAACAGTGCATAGCACTGTTCCAATTCCGTGCAGGTCAAACCCGACCATCCTCCCCCCCACTTTTTCGTAAGCAGTAAACAGAGACCAAGTCTCTGAAGGAAAAAAAATTTAAAAAAAAAACCAATCTTCACCAAATCTGCATTAAATCTCTTCAAATCTTCTTCTGTGCAATCCCATATAGATTCTCCCCCGATCTATCCAAATCAATATTTAGAAATTGTTAAATTGAGATGGTAATTTGGAGTTAGAAATAGATTAATCTTCTATATATTAATAAACCGTCGAGAAGTTCTCGTTCTCCTTCATCGCACACCCCTTCGAAGCAGAAAATTATCGACAAGAGTTGTTCGCCTAGCCCCCACGCATCCCAGGAACAGCCTGCACCCGCGTGGGATCATCGCCATCGTCGATGATAGCCGAAAACATCCAAGAACAGAGGGGTTCCTCTCTTTCGTCAGTTTTGACATCCAGGTACTCCCTTTTGATTTAGATTTCTCACTGTCTACTTCACGAAATTAAATTCCGTAAACTCGTGTAGAAAGCCAATATAACCCCCTTCCATCACCTTTAAGTAGGTTAATTTCTAGTGCATTAGGTTGTTGTAAAAATCAATGTAAATATTTCCGAAAAATTGTCCAAATTCGAAATAGAGAATTAAATCAACCACCCATGTTGGGAGTCACATCCTGATCAACCTCGTAGAAAAATTTCAAAACTTTTTGAACAGTAAATTAGACCACTTATACCACTTCAAGGCACTTTTTGTAGTTTAATCTTTTGTCGTGTATAGGTCGAGAAATCTGTTTTCCAAAACTGAGAGAAATCGCTTTTTAAACTGTTCTGAAACTTTAAAAATTTTCCAATACGGCGTGCGTCCCGATAAACCGGGCGACGTGGTTGTGCGCTATATGCATCGAAAGGCGCGTATGGACGTTGCCGATGTGTGGGAACTGACGGAACTCAGTTTCGTCGTGTGTGTGCGACGAAATCAGTCCGTATTCGTCGAGATACCTCCGTATCGTCAATTTGCAAACTTTGCCCTAACATCGTGTACAGTCGTCGATTCGAGACGAAACTTGCGCCAATAGGTCCGAATCAAAATTTTGGTCCTATGTGCCATGTTTGGTTCGATTCGCAGAAGGTCGAATCGGAACCCCGTTTTGGCGGGCCGCGACCCACTCAAACGGGCAATTTTTTACGCGGTTCCTCGGAATCCAAAACTGGACATACCGTTGAGTTCCTCTACTCAAACTAAATCCATAGACATATAGTTTGATAACTTTAGAGACCATAGATACTGGCACGCGTTTCGATGCAAAACGGATCCAACGGCGGACATCGTTTTGATCCAAAATTACGTTTTTGCCCCTGTTCCAGAATTTAACTTTTGGACAGGCATTTCCTAGACATATCTTTTATACCGAACACGTTCGTGATGTTTGTTTCAGCATCCGGAGCTCCTTGTGGATTTTGACTTTCGTGCCGACGATACTGATTGTTGGATTTTGCTGCTTCTCGTACCACCCTCAGACAAGATACCTTGCCTTATTTATTATTTATAATTAGATGCATCTGTACTTATTTATTTATCTACTACATATTTATTTTTTGTTCTCAGTTGGATCCATTACTTGCTATTTTAGTTCACTTTATTTTACTTTCGATTTTTTTCTTGCCTTTTGTGTATGCATATGGACCTAGTCATAGCGAACTACCTTCTGTTAGTGACCTTGGGAGGGAGAAGACAGTTAAATGTATGGGCTACCCCAAATCCAAAAGCTGTAGTAACTGCGTACTACGGTAGTCGAGTCGCGAGGGTCACTAGCCTCTAGCTATGTGGACTGATGGGTCACGTGGGCCGCTAGCCTCGAGTTATGCCGGCTGATAGTATTGGTACTGGACGTGTGCGTGTTGTGAGTTATTACCTTGTCCTGGGGGAGTCAGCCTTCACCTGCCCTGTCACGACCCGCACCCAGTGTAGGGGCACGAGAAGTGGGTACGTCCAGCCTACGCCGCAGTGTCGGCGGTAGAACACTGTCCTAGGTTACTATCTAATCAACAACTCACGCAATTATATAATGTACTTGTGAAATCTCAACTCCGAACGGATGACAAGTATAGATATAATGAAATCTCAATCACAGTCTAAGAACGATAAGATAACACAGAAGTTTATGTAGCTGCCCTTCCCAGAAAAATTTGGAATATTTTATTATCATTTATTTTATTGGATTGGTGATTTTAAATTTTATAGATAATTATTTAGTTTATTTTTACGGTAGATGATTTTAGCCATAGTAGAGTTTTGGAGTACAAGGCGACTAGGAATCGTGGCAAGGATAGTGCAGTGGCGTGCTTTGACCAGTGTATTAGCCCTGCTAGAGAAGACCTGTCCATCAGTGTGTCCTAACTAGGAAACCAGACCAAGTTGCGACTTAACCCTTACGAGAAATCTATTTATTTATTAATTATATTATTGAGTTTAAGAAACCAGTTACACCATCTTAGCTCGGCATGGGCCCGAACTGAGCCCAAGCCTATGTAGACGTACTTTTAGGTATGTACAAATATTTTCTAGCTTTTTGGGTAGACTTAACAATATTTCCTAGATATTTGGTTATTTATACAAAATGGATTTTATTATTATTATTATTATTATTTATTGAGATTGTTATCTAATATTATTATTGTATTGGTTATATTATTTATTGTCTAATAAATATAATGTATGTGTGTTTATATATGTATGCATATATATAGATGAATATATATATATATATATATATATATATATATATATATATATATATATATATATATATATATTCTCTATATATATATTCTCTCTCTCTCTCTCTCTCTCTCTCTATATATATATATATATATATATATATATATATATATATATAGAGAGAGAGAGAGAGAGAGAGAATATATATATAGAGAATATATATATATATATATATATATATATATATATATATATATATATATATATATATATATATATATATATATATATAGAATATATATATAGATATATATATATATATATAGAGAGAGAGAATATATATAGAGAGAATATATATATTATACGTGTATATGTGTATATATTATTTAAATATATAATATATGGGTGTATACGTGAATGTGTGTGTATACATGTATATATATATGTATTTATGTAAATAGGCATTTATATATATATAAGTATTTATGTGTATTCACGTATTTATATATATAAATATATATTATATATTCATGTATTTATATATATAAATATATATTATATATATTTATGTATATGTATATGTGTGTATATATATATATATATATATATATATATATATATATATAATATATATAATATATATAATAAAAAAAAAATATATATATATATAATATATATATAAGAGAAAAAGAATAAGATTGAACAGTAGTAGATAGCCAAGCCAACCAACCCAGGCCAGGCCCGAGCAGACCGGCCCAGGAGCCATTCGCTGGATAGAGCTTCTAGCCAAAGCTGAGTTCCCGAGCCCAGGTTTTCCCCACCACGTATACCAAGCCGAACCCAACCCGACTGTTATATATATATCGTGAGAGCGCGAGGGGAGAGAGTTGTATCGAGAAACCCTAATACAGCAGCGCCGAACCCCAGGCGGTCGCGCGCGTGCCCCACGACGGTCTGGCCGCCGTCGACCAGCCGAGCACGGCCAGGGAGGCGTGCGTGCGAAGAGCGCGCGTGCAATCCGACAGCAACAGCGGTGTTTCGGGGACAACTTCGAGGTATGTTTCCGATCTCGATACTCCACTATTTAGTGACCCGTAAATTGCGTTGGAAAGCCAACATACCCCCCTAGGAACCCATCTAGTTGGTTTGTTCGAAATCAATCCAGATTCGAAAAGAATCGGGGTCGAAATCGACGAAAAATCAGTTCCGAAACAGGACCGAAAGTAGTCCAATCACCCACCTTCAACAATCGATTCTGATCGATCCAGTCCCATATTAGAAAAACCATTTGAAGAGACTTTTAGACAACATATAGGGCTTCGAATTCCTTTTTGTGAATTTGGAAATCATCGACTGAGCGTCGAGAAATTGAATCCCAAAGTTTCCCAAAAATCTGTTTTTAAAATATTGAAATTGTTCCACACGACGTGCGTCACGCTAATTGGGATGACGTGATCGCGAACTGGAAGCATCAAAAGCTGCGTAACGGCTTCGTGGTCGTGTGGGCTTTGACGAAATTCAAATTGGTCGCGTGTGTGCGACGAATTTGATGCGTATCCGTCGAAATTCCCCGTATCATGCACGTTGTAAATTTCTCAATTAGTTTGTGCACGCTCGTCAGATCGAGACAAAACTTACGCCAACAGGACCATATCGTTTTTCTGGTCCTGTATGCCAAGTTTGGTCCAATTTTGAGGCAGTTGAATCCGACGTCGTTTTGCGGGCCCCACGGTCCCACTCAACGGGCGATTTTGTGCACGGCCCGTCGGAATCCAACTCTGGACATACGGTTGGGTTTGTATCAGAAAATTGGATTCGTAGACATGTAGTTTGATGACTTTAGAGACCGTTGACTCTGGCACGCTTTTCGGTGCAAAGCTGGTCCAACGGCGGACATTGTTTTTGTCCGAAATTACCGTTTTACCCCTGTATCCAGAATTGGACTTAAGGACAGGCAATCCTAGCTAATTGGACTATTCTGAGATCATTGGTATTGTTTATTTCAGCTTCCGGGGACTGTTTTATAGGTTTTGACTATTGTAGCATACTGAGTGGCTCAGATCATCGGTTTCACCATCACATGACCACAGGCGAGTACAGTTTATTGTCTGCATTTCGATATTGATTTTTACTATATTTCATTGATTGGCCATTGGTTATGTGATTATTTTTTATTATAAATTGTTGAGTCGGGAATGAGAAGTACCAAGGATGTGTGATCTGACCTTAGACCGTGTAGACCGTGTAGACCGTGTTGCATTTATTTCTTGTAGACAGTGTAGACAGTGATTTATTTATTTCTTGTAGACAGTGATTTATTTATTGCAAAGTAGACAGTGTAAACCGTGATTATTACTGCAATTAAACTGTATAGATCATGATTATTATTTTGTAGACAGTGTTTCTTTACTGTAATATTTTCTGTAGACCGTGTAACTGTAGACCGTGTAATTATAGACCGTGTAACTGTAGACCGTGTAACTTTAGACCGTGTAGACCGTGTCGCATAATTGTTCCGAGACCGATCACATATCAAAGGTACTTCTAACAGTTGGGAAAAGTCTGTTGTGTCTATTTATTTACTATTAGTTTTCTGTATTTCCTGTTTATTTTCAAAACTCATAATTGATGTCTAACCTTTGTTTTATAGTCATCTTCTTTATTTGAAATTGCATTCAGTGAATTGTGCGTTCCATTCCTGACTGGAAACCATATTTTTCAGGTTAGTCGTGGACTCACTTAACATAGGAGATACGGGGGTACTTGCAGACGAAAAGCCTAGTGACTAGTTAGATAGATGAGTTGTAGTCACTGTACAAGTTTATATTTTTTTGCAAATGTGAATCTTGTAAATTAAATTAGTTTGTGAATGAGCATTACTTGTGATTTTGATCTTCATGGCCGTGACATCGTTCTACCGCCGACACTGCGGCGTAGGCTGGCTTGGACATGTCTTGTATCCGTTTAAAAAAAAATGGGTGCGGGTCGTGACAAGTTTTTGTGGTGGCCCATGCAGGTCTGTCTTCATAAATCTTGTGAACTCGTGATGGTACATAAGTTAGTTGTACTATTACGAGCCTACGGCAAGGAAATGCTCATTCGCGAATTAAAATTAATTTAATTTAAGTGGATGACTAGGACTAGGAGTCCCTTATACAAATTTACCGATGGGTAGTCTAGGCCATGCAATTTAGGATGAGGGTCATTAATTTTGATACTGTGTCAGATCCCCATAGTTACACTATTACCTCTTGATAGGACGATATGATCCAATGTGGATAGATTATTCACTTGGTGAGACAGAGTTTCCTAGAGTAATGATCTAACCTTGATGAATTATTCAATTCATTCTCTTTGCCTCTAAGATATCATCCCCATATTCTAGCCGAATTATCTATATAATTGCTAGTTGCCCTAAGAATCATTATTTTACAAAGTTCTAATTTTTTTTATCCATATACGGACCTCGAGTTAGTTTCGATTCAAGTTTGTCCCTCAGAGGCTTGAATACACATGGAAGAGTTAGAATGTTTGTATTTCTTTTGTCCTCAGTTATTTCCCCCTATGCAAACTTTTATCCTAAGGGTTGTGAATGATAGGACAAATGCTTACGCTTTATTTCATAGTCAATTTGTTTGAATCTCTAGGAGCTCGTGGGTTTTTACGGATGTAGTTAAGAGAATATTAGTTAACTCATAATGGCAGGACAGCAGCGCACTGTCGCCATTTATTTGAATTATGGATTCACTGCAGCCAGCAGCGCACTGGCGAGATACGACCCCTAGAGTTGAAATTAGTTTAAGAAATATGGGTTATAGAATATTGCTAGAAACATGACTAGTGGTCCTCTTTTGACCGTAGTCGCCCTTGTGTCAATATAAGGTAGAGTATCAGATAGCATATCACATCGGAATCATGAAACCAAGGTTTTACCACAGCCAGAGTATTCAGGTGGGAATAACCCTCGGTGAAATGATTTTAGATGTGATTACAAGTTAGGATACTGTGGAGGGTAGGACAATGCCATGTATGATCCATAAGATCCAAAGCCGATAGTAGTGGAAGTTTGTAAGTTGGGTAGCATGTCTCCCGACCTAGCATTCTGTAGTCCTTGTGACTTATTGACGGGGTAATTGATTGACACTAATAGATTCATCTAGAATGCAAAAGTTAGAGGTCATAACCCATTAGTCGACCAAGTCCTTGTGAATAGGAGATAGTATGACTGATTGTATAAGCAAGAACACCAGGTGAGGTTTTGATTCTCGCAAAACTCGAACAACTTGTGCCTTCTTTCAAAAATCTTATATACTTGTAATTTGACTATTTTGACCAATGTTGCTATCACAGCCTATTTTTGCAAGCTCACTCTTTTATCGAGCTTGATTCAAGACATATGTTTATTGGGGACGTCCACTAACGTATTGTCTAATCAGAATCAGTATATTATGGTCTGATCAACCATGATGCATTTGGTTCGTACTTTATTTGATTAACCTACGTGGACTGAGAAGTAGATGTCTCTAGGATCTCATCCGCGACTGCATTGACAATTCCTCTTAAATTATACATTCGCCTTTGAATCACGAAATTGTATTCAACAACATCTCCATTGAACTCTATTGTTTTTGTCTTTCACTGAATTGGAAAGACGGAAGCTCATAATTGGTAGAGAGATACAGAGTAACCCCATGGCTATGATAGTTGTATACACAAGTGTAGCTGCCGTCGGCTAGTCAGTGACTGGAACCTTGCCTTGAGTTACTCGTCCTCCCTTCGACACTAAACCTACTATCATGATCTTCTGGTCATTGGAGTCCGAGGATGATTAGGATCTTTTCCCTTGACCAAATGCCAAACTAGGAGACTACCTATTCTCAAGAAACCAAATGTTGTGAACCTCTAACCATCCTTTGAAGCTTGCTTCAACTAGAACCCGTGTGACAATAGTCTGGCAGACTCGACACAAATAGAAATACATGACTTGGTTGTTAGAAATCTTTTTCATATGATGTGCCCTAGAGTTGGTTACCCCATCGATAACTCTTGTATACGGTGGACGAGTAGGTCATTCTATTTTATCGACCGTGTGTAATTGTACACACTCATGTTCCATTTATTGAGGAACGATCATTGACTTGACTTATAACTATCGTACCCCGTTCCGTCGTGCTTGATCCTTTATTAATAAAAGTCGAGGTACAATACCTGGATTTTAGAATTCTTCTGACCTCATTATTCCTAAGACTATGTCCTAGCTTCTAAGGTGGGTAGACTGTAAGCCTTCTAAATTTTTGGATATATGGGGATTACCGATTGATTGGAATAATTTTCCATGATAGTTAGTGCCCCCATGGACTCCCACCTTCTATTTAGATTATTTTGAGTCCCCGACCGTGTCATTAATAATCGGAACACAAGATCAGCTGTTACTCTCCAGCAAATTTTATATACAAGATCTAGACGATTCCACCTTCATCTAGGTATATCATGTCCCGCTCAAACACGTCCCCTTATACTCTATTTTTATGGTATGACTTTAAGGACTAGCTATAATCCTTACCATAATACCTGTATGCTCTCCGACTACAATTAGAGACTCAACCTCGACTCAAACCTGTCAACCCAATATATGGTTGTGATCTACTCGAAGCCCACTTCGTACATGTCACTAGTGTGCCACGAAATTGTGTCTTCTCATGCTACTTAAACACAAAAGTCACGGAAGACGCACCTTCAGGGCTTACATAACCTATTTAACCAATCCGACTGCCCAACTACCTCAACCACTTGGGTGGAAACTTATCCCAGGTTACCTTAACCTAGCAGAAATAGTTTATCATGGGGATATTGTCCAGTCAAAATAGATTGAAATCCTAGGTTCATCCAACCAATGATTGATGTCCAACCAGGAAACCCATTAAGACCCAGTAAAACCCATCCATACGTACCACTATTTTTGGACTGTAAACCGAACTTTCTGAAATAGGTCCCTATGCCCATTATGTTGTCTCCCCTTCTCAGAATGTGAAGTCATTCGTAACCATTATTCCATCTACCTAGAAGTCGCGATACGGTCTTGTATTGCATTTATATCCTTGCTCGTGTGTTTAAATAACCATGGAAAAGATCACAATCTTGATTTCTCAAAATTCGTTCTATTAGGGAACTTTGTTCAGAATTTTGAGAACGGAACTCCTGTATTGCGCGGATGGCAAGCTCCTCTATAAACGAAGGGTTTTTCGAATTAGCAAGTGACTAGACTAGAGTAGCCAACCTAGCAACAAGTCAATGTTTCATAAACGTTATTTCTATCGGCATCATTTGATATCCTCTACCGCTCTTGAAACTTCGTGCTTGTTCTCAGTTATTCTTCCTTATCTTTTCGTACCATTGACTCTTGTCCTTCCTATTTTGGGGGTCGATAACCGTGTTGTTTAGAATTTAGCAGAAGTATAGTATAAGTTAGTTGATATTTGAATTTTGGGGTGTTTGATAGATATACGAGGATTATAGATACCATAGGCGATAGATATCTATTGGAAGAATTTGAGCAACTAGTTGGAAGATTATAAGGTTTTTGTGACCTGTGTTTTGAGGGAGTAGTGTGATTAAAGGTGGGTAGAAGTTCTCGAGAGTTCGTAGTTACAAGGGCTAGTAGAAATATATGATAAATAAAATTTGAGGAGAGGTGGACTTACTTTTTAAGGTTTAAATTTTAGGCATATCTACGAATTAGAATTTCGAGAACGAAATTATTTTAAGGTGGGTAGATTTGTAGCTGCCCTTCCCAAAAAAATTTGGAATATTTTATTATCATTTATTTTATTGGATTGGTGATTTTAAATTTTATAGATAATTATTTAGTTTATTTTTACGGTAGATGATTTTAGCCATAGTAGAGTTTTGGAGTACAAGACGACTAGGAATCGTGGCAAGGATAGTGCAGTGGCGTGCTTTGACCAGTGTATTAGCCCTGCTAGAGAAGACCTGTCCATCAGTGTGTCCTAACTAGGAAACCAGACCAAGTTGCGACTTAACCCTTACGAGAAATTTATTTATTTATTAATTATATTATTGAGTTTAAGAAACCAGTTACACCATCTTAGCTCGGCATGGGCCCGAACTGAGCCCAAGCCTCTGTAGACGTACTTTTAGGTATGTATAAATATTTTCTAGCTTTTTGGGTAGACTTAACAATATTTTCTAGATATTTGGTTATTTATACAAAATGGGTTTTATTATTATTATTATTATTATTTATTGAGATTGTTATCTAATATTATTATTGTATTGGTTATATTATTTATTGTCTAATAAATATAATGTATGTGTGTTTATATATGTATGCATATATATAGATGAATATATATATATATATATATATATATATATATATATATATATATATATATATATATATATATATATATATATATATATATATAGAGAGAGAGAGAGAGAGAGAGAGAGAGAGAGAGAGAGAATATATATATAGAGAATATATATAGAGAATATATATATATATATATATATATATATATATATATAGAGAGAGAGAGAGAGAATATATATATAGAGAATATATATAGAGAATATATATATAGATATATATATATAGAGAGAGAGAATATATATAGAGAGAATATATATATTATACGTGTATATGTGTATATATTATTTAAATGTATAATATATGGGTGTATACGTGAATGTGTGTGTATACGTGTATATATATATGTATTTATGTAAATAGGCATTTATATATATAAGTATTTATGTGTATTCATGTATTTATATATATAAATATATATTATATATTCATGTATTTATATATATAAATATATATTATATATATTTATGTATTTATATATTTATATTATATATATATTATATATAAATATATATATATATATTTATGTATTTATTTATGTATTTATGTATTTATATATATAAATACATAAATATATATATATTTATGTATTTATATTTATATTATATATAATATATATTATATATTCATGTATTTATATATATAAATATATATATATATATATATATATATATATATATATATATATATATATATATATATATATAAATATATATTATATATTCATGTATTTATATATATAAATATATATTATATATATATATATATATATATATATATATATATATATATATATATATATATATATATATATATATATATATATATATATATATATATATATATATATAATTGAACAGTAGTAGATAGCCTAGCCAACCAACCCAGGCCAGGCCCGAGCAGACCGGCCCAGGAGCCATTCGCTGGATAGAGCTTCTAGCCAAAGCTGAGTTCCCGAGCCCAGGTTTCCCCCACCGCGTATACCAAGCCGAACCCAACTCGACTGTTATATATATATCGTGAGAGCGCGAGGGGAGAGAGTTGTATCGAAAAACCCTAACGCAGCAGCGCCGACCCCCAGGCGGTCGTGTACGCGCCCCACGGCGGTCTGGCCGCCATCGACCAGCCGAGCACGGCCAGGGAGGCGTGTGTGCGAAGAGCGCGCGTGCAATCCGACAGCAACAGCAGTATTTCGGGGACAACTTCGAGGTATGTTTCCGATCTCGATGCTCCACTATTTAGCGACCCATAAATTGCATTGGAAAGCCAACATAACCCCCTAGGAACCCATCTAGTTGGTTGGTTCGAAATCAATCCAGATTCGAAAAGAATCGGGGTCGAAATCGACAAAAAATTTATTCCGAAACAGGACCGAAAGCAGTCCAATCACCCACCTTCAACGATCGATTCTGATCGATCCAGTCCCATATTAGAAAAACCATTTAAAGAGACTTTTAGACAACATGTAGGGCTTCAAATCCCTTTTTGCAGATTTGGAAATCATCGACTGAGCGTCGAGAAATCGAATCCCAAAGTTTCCCAAAAATCTGTTTTTAAAACGTTGAAATTGTTCCACACGACGTGCGTCACGCCAATCGGGACGACGTGATCGCGAACTGAAAGCATCGAAAGCTGCGTAACGACTTCGTGGTCGTGTGGACTTTGACGGAATTCAAATTGGTCGCGTGTGTACGACGAATTTGATCCGTATCCGTCAAAATTCCCCGTATCGTGCACGTTGTAAATTTCTTAATTAGTTTGTGCACGCTCGTCAGATCGAGACGAAAATTTCGCCAACAGGACCGTATCGTTTTTCTGGTCCTGTATGCCAAGTTTGGTCCAATTCTGAGACAGTTGAATCCGACGTCGTTTTGTGGGCCCCACGGTCTCACTCAACGGGCGATTTTGTGCACGGCCCGCCGGAATCCAACTCTGGACATACGGTTGGGTTCGTATCGGAAAACTGGATCCGTAGACATGTAGTTTGATGACTTTCGAGACCGTTGACTCTGGCACGCTTTTCGGTGCAAAGCGGGTCCAACGGCGGATATCGTTTTTGCCCGAAATTATCGTTTTGCTCCTGTGTCCAGAATTGGACTTAAGGACAGGCAATCCTAGCTAATTGGACTATTCTGAGATCATTGGTATTGTTTATTTCAGCTTCCGGGGACTGTTGTATGGGTTTTGACTATTGTAGCATACTGAGTGGCTCAGATCATCGGTTTCACCAGCACATGATCACGTACGAGTACAGTTTATTGTCTGTGTTTCGATATTAATTTTCACTATATTTTATTGATTGGCCATTGGTTATGTGATTATTTTTTATTATAAATTGTTGAGTCGGGAATGAGAAGTACCAAGGATGTGTGATCTGACCTTAGACCATGTAGACCGTGTAGACCGTATTGCATTTATTTCTTGTAGACAGTGTAGACAGTAATTTATTTATTTCTTATAGACAGTGATTTATTTATTGCAAAGTAGACAGTGTAGACCGTGATTATTACTGCAATTAAACTGTATAGATCATGATTATTATTTTGTAGACAGTGTTTCTTTACTGCAATATTTTCTGTAGACCGTGTAACTGTAGACCGTGTAATTGTAGACCGTGTAACTTTAGACCGTGTAGACCGTGTCGCATAATTGTCCCGAGACCGATCACATATCAAAGGTACTTCTAACAGTTGGGGAAAGTCTGTTGTATCTATTTATTTACTATTAGTTTTCTGTATTTCCTGTTTATTTTCAAAACTTATAATTGATGTCTAACCTTTGTTTTATAGTCATCTTTTTTATTTAAAATTGCATTCAGTGAATTGTGCTCGTTCCATTCCTGACTGGAAACCATATTTTTCAGGTTAGTCGTGGACTCACTTAGCATGGGAGATACGGGGGTACTTGCAGACGAAAAGCCTAGTGACTAGTTAGATAGATGAGTTGTAGTCATTGTACAAGTTTATATTTTTCTATAAATGTGAATCTTGTGAATATTGTAAATTAAATTAGTTTGTGAATGAGCATTACTTGTGATTTTGATCTTCATGGCCGTGACAGCGTTCTTCCGTCGACACTGCGGCATAGGCTGGCTTGGACACGTCTTGTATCCGTTTAAAAAAAACGGGTGCGGGTCGTGACAGTTTATAACTAAAGACTAAACAACAACAATTATAAACTACTAAATAATAATATCTCAAACAAACTCAAATACAAACTCATATCTCAAGTTATTACAATTCAAGTTCTAAAACATGAAAACTAAACCAAGTCTACTAGCTAGTCTCCCGATCACTCCTGAGTGTCGGGGCCAAAGGTAGCTAAGCCATCTTCTACTCCAAGGCAAGTGGGGCAAATGTCCTCAGGGCAAGCATCTGTAATATTTTCAACAGGTCCAGCCAGGACAGGAACGAGTACAATTTATCAAGAAATCCCAAGTAAATGACAGAGAACTATAAAGCAGTTATAGACAGTTGTATTGATGAACATGACAGTTTGTACGAGTAATGATATAGAGAAACAGTTAAGGTACAAGGAAAGTAAGGTAACTAAACAAGAGGAGAAGCATGGCAAGAAAGACTGTAAAATAATATCTAGCTGAACTAGAGTAACATGATGAGTCCAGATAGTACAATATAAGTCCAGTGTAATCCCAATGTGAGTCTAATACAAGAAGAGTCGAATGTGATTCTAATCATTGTTCTAATAAGGTGATTCGAATAAGGTGATACGAATAAGGTGATTCGAATAAGGTGATACGATTAATGATTCACATGATGATCTAACAATGATTCGAATAAATTCTCCAAGTGTGTTTTAAAATACCGAGATCGACATATAAACGGCTATAGGTAATACGGCACACCCCACACTGATCAGGTAAGGGATGGCTATCATTCGAATATCATTCACAGAGGGTGATTCGAATATAGGGATATGTCTACATGTCTAATCAGTATTTCCCCGCTCAGTCTAATACAAATGAATCCATAATCCAACACATAAGACGAATACAAGTCCAACCAGCACATGAAGATGCGAATAGGTGGTTCGAATAGTGATTCGTATGGCGATTCGAATAATAGAGGCAAGACGAGTAAGTATGTGTGTCGTATACATAGATTCAATAATAGTAATACGTGTTTGTAACAAGAATCAAATAGAACTAACTAGAACTGAAGTACAGTAATTGACAAGCAAATGAAAGAACTATCAGAGAATGTACTCGCTTGATACTCTGAAAAAAGTAATGTAATATCAGATGTCTGCACCGGAGTCACAATGTCCTAAATAGAGTAGTATGGGTTATAATGTGTTTAAAACAAGGTAAATGAAGTTTACGATGCAATCTACATGATTTCTAGGTCAATCTAGGTCAGCGTCAAACTTGGTCAACTCTGGGTCAAACCAAGTCAACATCTAGGTCAATGTCAAACTTGGTCAACTCTGGGTCAACCTTAGGGTTTTGGTCAACTAAGTTAATCTTAGTTAACTAAGTCAAAATTAGCTAATTAGGTCAACTAGGCTATGAGGTCAATCTAGGTCAAACTAGTCCATTACAATCAACCCTAGGATACCATGGTATCCTCTTCCTAGTATCCTAAGAACCCATAGCTAATATACTTATATAAGCATGCTATTCCATAAACTAACTTGCATCTATACCATACCATATATCATACCTATAGGATATTAAATCTAAACCCATTATCAACTCCAAACAATATAATACAACATATACAACCTATACTCATGAAGCTAAACTTGCCTATCGATAGTATCTAGCCTATAGGAGTATATATATATATACATAGAGTGATAGAGAGAGAGAGGGGTAATGGCATGTGTGTGGATAGGTTTGTGTGTAAACATGACAGTCAAGTGTGAGTGCACAGTGCTCAACCAATCCAAATCTCAGGTTGTCATAAACCAAACTGAACCCAGTAAACTAACACATGTATACATCAATGCATCACATTGAATATATACCATCAATTAAAGAAGGAATGAAAGGAACTAGGAAAACAGGGAATAGAGGGTTTATGTGTGTGTGTTTATATGTTAGACTCTGTTTGTGTGTGTGTGTGAACATGGTTGAGTGTGTGAGGATCTGAAGAGTGCATGAGTAACAGGATAGAGGGTTTATGTGTATGTTTGCCATTAAAATTCTTTGATTGTAAATTTCAATACAAACAGAACAGTGTTACAATATAGGACTTAGATGTAGCCCTAGAAGTACACTTTTGTTTAATCTGGGTCCCTTGTGCCAATGGAGCGAGTGGTAATGCGTTGACTCCGTTGACGAGCTGACGACGGTTATCGGTTCTCTGAAGGTTTGGATTGCTCTGGGTGTTGGAGCTTGCTGAGAGGAGGAAGACGTTGAGTGTCTGTATCTGCCTCTCTGGTGGTATGTTCGTTCGTATCTATGTGTGTGCCTGGAAGAAGGAAATGATTCCTCTATTTATAGCTGGGCAGGTTGGCTGCTCATGCGCGCATATATAGGATGCACCGGTGCGTGGGGATGCCACGTGTTGATTGCTGATGGAGGCGCATGGGTGATGCGCCCTGATCGAGGGGTTGACTTCTTTATACTGCTGTTGTGAGCCGGCACGTAGCAGAGGAGAAGAACTTTCTGTTGCTGAGATCTTGGGTGAATCGAGTCAAAGGACATGTGTCATCAACCCATGGCTCAGGGATCTCGTATTTGGTGGAGAATGATCTGGTAGGATGCGCCTAGGATTGGGCGCATGAGGAGACTTTGGCTCGTAACCTTTAGGAGTCATGAACCATTCTGGGCGCATGGCTTTTGAGGCACATACAGGCGACTTTCTTTCTGTCTTTTGGGATCAGAGAGCAGTCTGGGGAGCATGGCTTTTGAGGCGCATGCGGAGCTTCAGATGGAGACTTTCCTTCTGTCTTTTGGGATAAGAGAGCAGTCTGGGGCGCATGGCTTTTGAGGTGCATACAGGTTTGGGCGCATGGCCACGGAGGCGCATGCGGGTGGTTGAGTGGCCACGTGGCAGTAGCCGTCGGAGTAAAGTCATGATGATGCTGACGTTGCCGACGCTTCGTCTTCTGAAAAAGCTGCCGACCGTTCAGACTTTGGGAGATATGCTGCCAACTCTGTCAGTTCAGCATTTAATGTTTGTGACATTCGATGGACAGTTGAGGGGGCGCTCGATTGGCGTTCCACTGGGCATGGGGGCGCATCCTCTGTGATGCGTTTGGTTCTGAAGGGCGCATCTGTGTGATGCGCCTGAAGTCGAAGGGCGCGTGCGGCTGTTTCGTTCCTCGAGTGCTTTAAATAGCCGTTTGGCTGAATTTGAGGCATCCGGTTCATCCATTAAATGCAAGTTCATTGTTCAGAATTCGGAGAGCCATCCACTTGGCGCGTGGATTTGATCTGCCCGACCTATAAATAGTGGCATGGAGAGAGGGTTTGCTTCTCGTTCTCTCACGTACTTCCAACATGAACTTGGGTACTCGAGTGCATTCTGTTGACGAAGTGCTCCCGAGGGTGAAGATGAGATGCCATGTCGTCGTTGATGCACTTGAAGGTGACTGTTACATCCAAAAGACGGAGTCGAGGGCTTCCGAGGCAGGCAGAAGGTGCATGTTGCATCCAAAGATAGGGATGCTCGGGCCTCGTCTCCGTTGTTCCGGAAGAGCCGTAGATCAGAATGGCGGTGCTAGGCTCTTTCTTTCTTCAAAGTGGGTGTCGTCCACTCTGGTTGTGTTGAAAGCTGCTCCTTTAGCCGTATTTCGATTACGGTCTTCTTTGGTCTTTGGAGGCTCTTTCGAAGCCTCCCCTGGCCACAGATTTGCGGTGCTCTTCACTTCATCGGTTCCAGCCAGAGGGTTAAATGCTTTATTAATCGAAGCACTTATCAGGTAAGCCTGGCTGGAAGAGCGGCACATAACCGGGCTGCTGAAGGGATGCACATAACTGGGGATGCACATAACTGAGCTGCTGAAGGGATGCGCCTTACTGAGGGCGCATTATGGGATACGCTCGGTTGAAGGCGCATGGTGATTGCTGCGCCTGCCTGGAGGCGCATGATGGCTGCTGCGCCTGACGGAAGATGCACGATGACTACTGCGCCTGACTGGAGGCGTATGGTGACTGCTGCGCCTGACTAGAGGCGCATGGCGACTGCTGGCCGTAGACTTAGGATCTTTCCTTTGTAGAAGTTTTCCTTTGTACAGCCTTCTCTAGACATGTAATAGACTTTTATGTGTGAAAATAAAAAATTCTCTTTCCATGTCTATATTTGCTGTTTTTGTTGTTTTGTCGCATAGGTCTTCTGGTTGTGAATTTTCATGCTTCTACAAGACCCCCTTCAAAGTTTTCAAAACTTTTGGATAAGTTTTGGAATACTTTGAATAAGAAGCATGGAGGTCAGGGCACATGACTGTTTGGGGCGCATGCCTGTTCGGGCGCATGCTCCTCTCAGTTAATGATGATGATGCCTCGGTAACCGAAAAGATTAATGATGATCTTTTGGTTTTGTTTGCTGTTATCTCTTCACAGAACCCGAGACGACGGCTGAGATCACACATCATCGGGTCACGCGTGCGACCAAGCCCTATAAATAGGCAAGAGTTGGAGTGAGAGAGTTCTTCTTCTCCTTGCTTTTGCTTTCTTTAGAGTTCTTCTTCAAAAAACCCTAATTTCTTCTTGAGAGAATGGCTCCCAAGACACCTCGCGGCGGTGCCGGCAAAGGAAAGGAGCCTGTGACAGTTGTGGCGGCTGACGTCCCCCGTCGGCCTGTCGAAGTTCGGCCGGAGGTGGTTGGTGAGTCTACACCAACGCACATAGACCTTGAGTCTTTGATAATGTGCCGCGATTTTTGCCCGCCGACATGCATGGGTTTAAACCTTGATGATGCGCCGAAGTACTGTCGCTGACGTACATGGGTTTAGACCCCGATGATGCGCCGAAGCACTGCCGCTGACGCGTATGGGTTTAGACCCTGATGATGTGCCGAAGCACTTTTTCCAAACACATTATGTACTTCTGATGGGTCTTAGACTCTTTTGTTACTTCTAACATTTTCGAATCTTTGCTAGTGTCAATGACTATCCCGCCCTTGAATGAAGTGCTTTTGGAGGCTGCCCTCGGTCAGGCTGGGGTAGAATATGACGAGGAAGTGATAAACCCTGCTCAAGATGCTCTTATGATGGATCAGCATCCCGAGAGAATGACTCAAATCCGGGAACAACAGTATGGGTTCCTCAAACGGATGATGGAGCGTGGAGTTTTAAAATCTGCCACATCTGATAAAGTGACCTTCTTGAAGCCTGAGTTCCTATTCGGGGACCGCCTCACTTCTACTGAAGCAACAGTGTTGAAGGTCAAGGAAGACTGGTTTTTCACAGCAAAAGGAGTGCATATGACCGTTAAGCAACTTGAATGCCAATGGCCTTTGATGGCCTTCTGTCGTCTCGCTTCGAAGAGGATGATGTCTTGGGATCTTACCCCCTCTCAGGGGGAAGCGGTGACTGGCATTATCAAAATTGATTCTGCCTCCGATCAGAGAGATACTTTGATCGTGGTGCGTCTGGGTCTTCTTTCACGTGGCAGACGCTACGTCCTGGGAGTATTTACAATGATGTTCCCCTTGATACATTTGCTTATAGTGCCTTAACTTTTGTACATCGCATGCTGTTGATGGAATGCTCATACCCGAAAGGGGAGTTTCGGGTAGAGGGTTGGTGTCATTACGTTTCCAAATGGGATAAACTGACACTCTGGATTTTATCGCGGTTCTAGACTGAGCTCCGAGAAATTGGGCTGACTTCCGCGATTCGTGCCACCCAGGCAGGTGTTGATATTAACAGGCATATGTTCCTCGCCCTCTTGGAAATGTTTGATGTCTATACCGGGACCTTTTTTACTCCGGTGGGGGAGTTAGGGCTCGTACTCCATGAGATGTATGAGGTATCAAAGCTCCCTTGGGGATCGGAACCCTATGAAGAGTATTTTTCGACCAACGAAGAATTTCAAGTCCTGGAGGACAAGGCTGAAGAGATGACGGCCATCTTTAAGGAAGTGGCTAGTCATCATTACTACATACAGAAGAGGAACAAGGGCGGATTACAGCCTCATGTGACCGCTTGGAGAGATTACGTCTTTAGGCAAGATAAGGGGGATCCCATGCAGTTCTCCACTCCATCGGCGCTCTCTCGTAGTGAAGTGCTCTCTGAGATGAGCATGTTAGATGAAAAGAATCCTCGAGAAAACGAGAACCAGCAGTCTGATGAACGCTCCTACAGCTGTTTCTGGCATCTTGCTCATCGAATGTCGCCAAAAGCAGTATTGGTCGCGTATCTCATGGTTTGGCTTCGGGATTATGTCTTCCCGGGCGGATCCGGCTCTGTAGAGAGAGTGACCCGGCACTTGATCCTACCAGCTGTGAAGTTGGTCTTTGGCCGGCGCCTGGCTCTGCTCCCCGCAATGGTATGTAATTTACTGTGAGGTTTACGCGAGTTCGCGGGAAATGTGATTCATGACCGGGGTCGAAAGGATAACTTCCCGTGTACTGAACTGCCGTTTCATTATTTGATGGGGTGGTTAATTTTACACCATCCCAACGTAATGAGTCCGGGTTCAGAAGAAGACTATAGGGTCAGAGATACATTCCTTCGCCGTTTCCACCAGAGGAGTTGGTCGCACACTGGTGTCCCTGTTTGCAGAAGGGTTTTATCCTATCTTCAGGGATGGGAGATCACTAAAGTTGGTCCGATCTTCTTGGGTTTTGAGGCCAATAAAGACTTGAGGGATTCAGGTGAAGACGCCACCGCCCTGCCTCCATGGGGATTCCGCTGGTTGTAAAGTATTCGGCCATCCCACCTGGTGTACCGGAACAGGAATCAGTACTTTCTGGAACTGTATTTGCCGAGTCGCTTTGTACGTCAATTTAGTTATGCACAGCTGATGTTGGACAATCCCAGTATCACCCTGGGGTATGTTGGAAGTTTGCTGGATGGCGCACGAGCTTGGCATTACTATAATGCCGGATGTACCGGGGCTCGCTTTACGTTGCCTGCCCAGGATCCGCGGCCGCCCATTCTTTACTCAGCCGCCAAGTTTTACTGTGTTATGGCTGTCGCGCCTTCCGGATATGATAGGGAGACGAGTCTTGTTGCAGGCACACCGTTAGCGGTAACTGGGCATGTATCGGCTAAGGCTCGACCACACCGTCCACCGGGGGTGGGTCAAGCCGCACCTTCGGTTGATCAACCGAGACGACGTGCAGATGCAGGGGCTGGAACACCTGCGGCAAAGAAGCTAAAGAAGGCATCGTCACCGACAGTGTCAGCCGATTGAGCATCTGCAGAGGTAAGGATCCCCCGCATAGTCTGGTTTTGGGCTCGACATTTTATGTAATCAATGCTTCCCCTTTTGTACAGGAGCCGCTAAAAAGAAAGCCTCGAACTCCAAAATCTGGTGGGAGTAGGCCAAAGGAGATGGCGGGTTCGTCTGAAGAGCGCATCCCGCCGACTATGATGTCTCCTATGGAGGAGAATCCAGAGGACGCTGTTGTCGTGGAGATTCCAACGTCCCTGGATTATGTCAGGAGGGAAGCTGAGGATGCAGCAGCCTCCGAGATGATAAAGGCCGTGGTTGGGGCCTTGGATGCCGAGGGTCTAGCAGACATGAGGCTTCCTGGTGATGATGTGGGGTAGATTTCGTCGCCTTCCAATGACGTCCCTCCAGCGTTGCAAGAGTCTGTTGCGGGAGCAACAGATATGGTTGGAACAGAGGAGAGGGTTGATTCCCCTCCTTGTCATGATAAGGGGAGATCGGCTGTATCATTGCCAAGTCCTACCCCGACCTCACCCGTGGAAGTTGAGGTGGCTACCGATCAGGCGGTAGCGACAGATCCTGTCCCTGCAGAGGGACTTGAGAAGGATGAGACTCATCTGCCAGTCCTGTCTCCCGGAGCGGGCCAGGAGATGAGTGTTGATCTTCCCGTTCTGTCAGGGGAGGTACTGACCGCTGATAGGACGTTGGGGGCAGAAGAGGTGGCCGTTGACGTCGGTGGTTCCTCCGAACTTGAGAAGGGTAAGGGTGTGGAATCCTCTGTTGCCCCTCCTACTTGGGGTACTATCTCGACGCCTGTGTCGGCTTCCTCTGTTCCTTCGGCTCCTCGGGCTAGCAGTCCGGCCCGTGTTGATGAAGAGCCTGTTGATGTCGAGATTCCAGTCTCGCAGGTTGAGGTTGGCGGATCTTCTTCCGGTCCGCTAACTACAGCAGCCCCTCCAACTCCTGCTATGACGCCGCAGGTGCTGGCGGACGCAGATGAATATGTGAAATTCATCGTTGAGGGGGTGTATAAAATGCTGCAGAGGGGTGTATCTGCGGTGATGGATGCCAACGGGAGTTTTGCGACGGCAAGAACTCTGGCAATGCCTTATATCGAGCTGATCCACGTTCACCAAGGCCACGACCATATGGCCGAGATCCTGGAGGCTTCGGTGATTGAGCTGGACCAGCGGCTCACAGAAGTTCAGCACATCCAGCGAAATAACCTTTCCGTCTTGATAGATGCGGAGAAGGAGAAGTTGATCGCTGAGATTGAGTCTTCCTACCAGGCCACTGTGAGCGTCTGGGAGCACGAGGTGGCTGAGATTGAGGCTGCGGTGGAGCAGTTGTCTCAGTCCATGAAGGAGACAATAGAAACGCGAGCTGCGTTGGACGCTAATATCGCGGAGATCAACGCCCAGATGCGCCGTCTTGAGGACCAACGGGCCCGGCTCCAGTTAGATGCCGAACGTGTCCAGGCTGAACATGTAGCTTTCAAGAAGGAGGAAGCAACCTTCACTCACCGGGCTCTTGTCCTGGCTCGGTAGCGAAGCTTGATGAGAAGCATGAGAATGATACTTTCGTTGAGGCCGTTGAATTGATGCGTCAAGAAGCTGAGCGTCGAGTCCTGGCGACTGTGGAGACTCATGCAGCCGACTTGAGACGTCGAGTTAGAGAGCTTTCAACCAACCCTGGAGATGTTTAGAGACTGTAGCGTCTCCTTTTTATGTTTTTGCAACTCTTGCTGGGGGATAGTGTAGTTCTGTACTCCTCTTTTTTTTGAAAATAAAGAAGTACGCAACTTTTTTATGATGTGTTCATTTTTTTTGTTCCTGAACTTGATGATTTGTGTGGACCTATTATCTTTTGTGCACCTTGGCTCTTAGGTATAGATAATAAGTTTGAAGGAACCGACATGTTTGCTCAGAGGTAATATGGACGTGGCAATCATTGGGGTTCAAATGATAGAATCTTCCTACTCAGAGGTATTATGGACGTGGTAGGAGTGATCCTGTGGGGTACGCTGAACAACTCAGAGGTGATGTGGACGTGGAAGTTCTGCGATCAATGTACGACAACGCAAGGGTCGTTTGTACGAGATGTTTACTCAGAGGTAATATGGACGTGGTAAACATGAAGGGTAGCGTAGGCTTACGAAGTGTAAGATTCCGCTTTGCTGGGTGTAGAGGGACAACTCAGAGGTGATGTGGACGTGGTTGTCTTTCTACTGGAGTATGCTACGAAACAGCTGGGTTCCGGAAGCGTATGGTTTTGTTGGAAGGGAATTGTCTGTGAATCCTGATGATTGGGTCCATAGATCCCCTTGTGGAAGCACATATCTGAAAGATGTCAAGAGTAGTACTTCTTCAGGAACTTGCCATTGATGGGCATCATGAATAAGTCCCTATTGGGTTTGGCGAGGCGGTAAGCACCGTTTGAGTATACCGTCTCAATGATGAAAGGTCCTTCCCACTTGGGCTCGAACTTTCCTGGTATTTTGTGAGTTAACACCATCGGCCTCCTGACTGCCAGAACCAGGTCGCCAACTTGAAAAGTTCTCGGTTTGACCTTCTTGTTGAAAGCCTGTGATATACGGGCTTGGTAGAGTTTGAAACGTTGTTGAGCTAGGAGACGCTTTTCGTCAAGTGCCTCCAGCTCCTGCAGACGACGACGTTGATTGTCCTCTTCTGTGAGTTTGTTTGTGATTGCTACGCGGAGTGAGGGTATCTGGATCTCGAGAGGCAGTACCGCTTCACTCCCGTAGACCAGGAAGAATGGTGTATTGTCTGTTGGGGTTCGCACCGTTGTGCGGTAGGCCCAAAGACATTCGTCCAACTTTTTGTCCCAGTCGCGTTTGTTGGATGAGACAACTTTTTTGAGCAGCCTAACGATAGTTTTGTTGAACGCCTCGGCCAATCCGTTTGCTGCCGGATTGTAGGCGGTTGATGCCACATTTTGAATGCGATTCTCGTCACAGAATCTGCTAAAAACATGGCTGATAAACTGAGGACCATTATCGTGGATGATCCTCCGGGGTACTCCGAAGCGGTAGATGACATGGTGTTTGATGAAGCTGACCACCCTGGAGCTCTTTACTTCCGCCAATGGGACTGCCTCTGCCCATTTGGAGAAGTAGTCGGTAATAGCCAGGATGAAGCGGTGCCCCCTTGATGAAGGAGGGGTGATCGGTCCTACGATGTCCATGCCCCAGGCTTCGAAGGGCCAGGAGGTGACTGTAGGATGTAGTGGTTCTGACGGCGTATGAATGAAGTCTGCATGAAGTTGGCACGCATGGCACTTCTTAGCATAGTCGACGGCATCAGCGGCCATGGTTGGCCAATAGTAGCCCATACGTCGCAGTCGATCCTGCAACTTAGGGCCAGGTTGATGAGCTCTGCAAGTTCCGTCATGAGCTTCTCAAAGAGCTTCGGTCGCCTCTTCATTGGACAGGCATCGAAGGAGGAGCCCATCCTAGGAGCGTCGGTACAGCATTTTAGTGGTTGTATCATAGTAGAATCGAAGAGAACGTCTCCTGACTGAGACGGCTTCCTTCGGGTCCTCTGGGAGAATTCCATAGACGGCGTAGTCGATGAACGGGAACCTCCAGTCTCGGACATTAACACCAGTACCTGTCAGCATGGCGTGGTCCACTCGTAAGCATAGGTTGTTTTTAGGACAAACCAAGTCTCGGCCAACCACCGTGACGTAGTGTTGAGTCCCAAGGGGTGCTGCTAATGAGGCCGCGAGGCCAGCCAGAGCATCAGCCTCCAGGTTTTGTAGACGAGGTACGTGTTCGATGAAGAACCTGGTGAAGGTTGAAATGATGTTCAATACAACTTCATGGTAAGAGATCAGATCTTTATGGCGAACTTCGTATTGCCCTCGGATCTGGTTTACGATGAGTTTCGAGTCACCGTAGGCTTCCAGATGATCCACCCCCAGCTGTTGTGCCAGCTGGAGTCCCATAATGAGCGCGTTGTACTCGGCCACGTTGTTGGAGCACGGCTTCGAAAGAAAGTAAGCACGCTGGATGACTAGCTGATCGGGGGAGACTAAGACTACCCCCACTCCTGCGATGATCTGGCCTTTGGGGCCTGTTCTTGAAGCGCCATCGAAAAACATCCGTCAGACGGAGCCTTCTTCGGTGACGTTTGATTCTTGGACCTCATCCGGGATGTCTTCATAGAGTCTTGAGGACTCCGGGATGGGGTGTACAGATAAGAAGTCGGCCAGAGCTTGACCCTTAACAGCCTTCTGCGGAACGAACACCATGTTGTATGGCGTTAGCAAGATCGCCCATGTGGCTAGCCGGGAGTTCAGTGATCCTGGCTTCGTCATGAGGACTCTGAGTGGATTGACTCGGGAGATGACATGAATTGTCTGGCCCGAGACATAGTGGCGAGTCTTCTGGATGGCAAACACCAAGGCCAAGCACTCCTTTTCAACGGGGTTGTACCGGTGTTCAGCCCCGATGAGCGTTCGACTGAGGTAGTAGATCGCTTGCTCGTAGCCTGTATCGCTATTTTGAGCCAGGAGAGCGCCCAGGGAATGATCCATGGCACGGACGTAGAGGAGAAATGGTTTGCCGGCGACAGGTGCTACCAGGACTGGCGGGCTTGTCAAGTAAGTCTTGATGTCGTCGAAAGCCTTTTGGCACTCCTCTGTCCAGACGTAAGAGACTCCCTTCTTCATGAGCTGAGTAAAGGGTTGACATTTACCGAAAAGATTTGCTATGAACCTCCGGATGTACGCCAGATGTCCCTGTAGGCCTCGAAGTTCTCGAGGATTCTTCGGAGGGTCCATGTTGAGGATAGCTTTGGTTTTCTCGGGATCGACATGAATGCCTTTTGCCGTGATGACAAAGTCCAAGAATTTTCCGCTAGAAACTCCTAGGAAGGATTTAGCGGGGTTCATCTTGAGTTGATGTGCTCGCATGAGATCAAAGACTGTCTTCAGGTCCTGTAGGTGATCTCTTTTAAAGCGGCTCTTGACTGCGATGTCGTCAACATAGCATTCGACTGTCTTGCGAAGAAGTTGACGGAAGATGGTGCTCATAGCTCGTTGGTATGTCGCACCGACGTTCTTCAAGCCGAAGGGCATTACTGTGTAGCAGAAAATGCCCTTTGGAGTCCTGAATGACGTATATTTTGCGTCATCGGGGAACATCTTGATTTGATTGTATCCTGAATACACATCCATAAAAGACATGCGTTCGAAGCCACACGTGTTGTCGATCATCACATCAGTGATTGGAAGTAGGAATTCGTCCTTCAGGCAAGCAGAGTTGAGGTCTCTGAAGTCGATACAGACGCGTATCTTTCCATTCTTTTTGGTAACAGGTACGACGTTGGCTACCCAATCTGGGTGTTGCTCTTCACGGATGAAGCCGCTAGTCAAGAGTTTATCTACCTCCTGATCGATGGCGTTCATGATGTCCAGACGGAAGCGCCGCTGTTGTTGCTTGATAGGCTTGGCATCAGACAAGATATTCAACCTATGCATCGCAATCTGGGGATCAAGTCCCGGCATATCTTCGTAGCTCCAGGCGAAGACGTCGATATACTCCTTAGCCAGTTGGATTAAAGATTCTCGGTCTTCTCCTTCTAGGCTTTTGCTAACGAAGATGGGTTTGGAAGAAGGCCCGTCTCCAAGGTCGATCTGCTCGACTTCATCCTCGGTGGGAGGTTCACGTAATTCGAAATGGGACTCCCATTGTTGTCCCAGGCGTTGAGCCCAGGGTTCTTCTTCAAAGGGTTCTGGCGCTTGGTCTTCGTCTTCATCTTTTTAAGGCAGTACTGATGTCATGTTAGCTGACAGCACTTTCCTGAAGACTGATCCGATACTGGTATCGGAATCCCAAGTCGATGCTTCGGACGAGTGGGAATGTTCTACGTCTTCTGCGTCTGAACTCTTTGGAGTTGATGGCGGCGTGACATAGCCTACCCCCCGTCGAGTTTTGTTGTAGTAGTCCTGCGGCTTTCCTTTGGGTGTTGGAAGCCGGAGAGGGAGACGTCGACCTTTGCCGTAGTTCAGGCCTTTGTCGCTTTTTAGGTCGTAGCCCATCTTTTGGATGAGGTACTTTGCCTTATCCGTGTACCGATAGAGTTGTATTTGTTGACACAAAGTCACAGTCAACCAAATATTGACTACATTGACCAAATAATACTTGTATTAATTCAATACGACACACGACGACTGCATTCAGTTCAAGACAGATGACAGCTCAGTCTTCAGCTCTCAGTGTGTTCTGGAGTCTGTATTTTATGATTTCATTGAGTCTAGATTTATGTACTCTGAGTTATGCTGAGCTCTTGGAACTTAGTCTACAAGCCTACCCAAAATCCCAAGCTCCACCAAAACCAAATTGCCCACAAGTCCCTCTTAGGACCATTCTGTGCTCTGGAGACAGAGTTCGGGCCGAACTCTGCCTCCACACAGAGTTCGGGCCGAACTCTGTCCCCTAGAAATCAGGAACCCTAATTTTAGGGTTAGCTGTTTGCTAGCTGTCCAACGGCCAAATTTTTGAATTTCCTTACCCGAATTCTGGCCGAATTCTGTCCCTAAAATCAGTATAAATAGGGCATGAATTCTCTCATTTTGAATCACTCAATCTTCTCTTCTCTTCTCTCCTACAAGCTCTATAAGCCATACCCTTCTCATCTACTAGCCACAAGCCTCCTAAGTCTCGAGTGCTCAGCATCTCTCATTTAGGATTCTTGTGCAAGAGTGAAGAAATCGCTTGGACAATTCCAAGCAAATCGCCACTGCGATTCTCTGTAAGAAGTTGACGTGCTCTTCTGAAGTAAAGGCACGGGTTGTAAGCTACTATTTCACAAATAGTGGATTTAATCCTGAGCTAGAGTTCTCAGGCCTGGACTAGTCCTCCACGAGGAAAACCAGGTTAAAATTGCTGTGTTTGCGTATGCTCTCTTGTCTTTCATTTACATTCCGCATTTTACTCTGATTATTCATTGTTAGTGAAAGAGTTAATTTTTAATTGGTCATTATACATATATACTCTATTCACCCCCCCTCTAGAGTTGCCAAACTGTTCTTCAATTGGTATCAGAGCACTGTTCTCTTTATAAGGACTAACATCCTAAGAGCTGATCCATGGCAACCACACAATCCTTGATCTCCAATCATGGTGAAGGTCAGTCCACTCATAGGCCTCCCCTATTTGATGGGACTAACTACACATATTGGAAAACAAGGATGAGTTTTTATCTGAAGTCTCTAGACTTTGACCTGTGGACTGTCGTAACTGACGGTTACAAAAAGCCCGCCAGAATAGTTGTCGATGGTGACCTCATTGAGAAGCCACACGACAAATATTCTGTCGAGGAGAAGAAACAGGCAAGTCTAGATGCTAGGGCTATTAATGCTTTATTCTGTGCTATAGACAGGAACGAGTTTAACAGGGTCTCTACATGCACCACTGCTCATGAAGTATGGAGACTTCTGGAAGTGACGCATGAAGGAACCACTCAAGTCAAGGAATCAAAGATAAGCCGTCTCACTCAAGAGTACGAAGCCTTTAAGATGAAGCCAAATGAGACGATCACTCAAATGTTTACAAGATTCCTCGACATCATCAACCCGTTATCCTCGCTTGGTAAGCAGTACTCAAACCATGAGAAGATCCGCAAGCTACTCAGAGGGTTACCAAAGATTTGGAACCCTAAGGTGACAGCCATCATAGAAGGAAATGATCTCACAAGTATGTCTATGGAGACTTTGATGGGCAAGCTCATGACTCACGAGCTTGACCTCAAGGACTTCGAAGAGCCTGCTCCGAAGACCAGGGAGATAGCACTCAAAGTCCATCGACGAAAGGTTGATCACGATGAGACTGAAGACGATATCTCAGATGATGAAGACCAAGCTCTCATGGTACGTAACTTCAAGAAATTCCTTCGCTTCAATCAAAGAAAGAAGGAACCACAAGAAGACGATGAAGAAGAGCCAACTTGCTATGGTTGCAAAAAGACTGGACACGTCAGAAGAGACTGTCCGCTCTTAAAGAAGAGCAACCGGTATGAAAAGCCCTACAAGAAGAACTCATCAAAAAGATATGCCAACACAAGCATCTGGCATGAAAGCGAAGCAAGTGACTCCGAGGAAGAAAAGAACTCTCCTCAAGACAAAGCAAATGTTTGCCTCATGGCAAATTCCACCAAGGTATCAAACGAAACTTTAGATGACTTCTCTTTTGATGAACTTGGCGATGCTTTCACCGATTTACTTGATGATCACAAAAAGGTTATCGGTAAATACAAGCATGCCAAGGACAAAATCAAAAGTCTAGAAGATGAGATACAAAGAATTTCCTTGCTTCTTAATAATGTTAGAAACACATCTCCCACAAATGACACTGATGAAGTATCCAAGCTTAAATTAAGCTTACATGATGCTGAAGCACGCATTGAGCAACAAACTCAAGACATTACTACTCTCAACACATTGCTTGCTGAAGAAAAGAGTAGACACAAGATTTCTATGACTAAGATTTATGGCTTAAATATTAAGGTTGATGAATTACAAGCTGTTTCTAAAAGATTAGAAATCAAATTGGGAAAACAGGTTGCTAAACCTCAAACCCAATCACATGAGCACAACACCACTCATGCTAGTCAACCACATCACCCTCATACAGCACATAACCATGCATTTATATACACAAACTTTCACAAACCGCATGCACGTAAAAATACTCCCCATACTCATCATATTGCACAAAGACACAACCAATATCACTCTACACATAGACAAAGTCATCATACCATACCTCATCAACATGCCATGCCACGTAGACAAAATCATCATGTTATGCCACATAAGCAAAATCATTATATCATGTCACAACATCACACTATGCCATATAGACAATTTCAGCATGCCACTCCTCACAGTCAATATCATCATGCTATGACACACAGACATAATCATCATGTAACTCACTCTAAGCATAGTCATCATTACCATGCTAACTCTCCAAATCATTCTCATCCTGTTGCTCATAGATATCATTCTCATGCTCCCAGTATAAATAAAAAAGCCATCTGTACTTACTGTGGAAAACATGGACACATCTCACCACAGTGTAGAATTAGAAGACTGGTAGACAAGAAAATATATGCTTGGTTTCCAAAAACTAACTTTTCAGGACCCTCGAGAAAATGGGTACCAAAGGTCACATCTACTCTTGATGTAGGTGGACCTTTCCTCCTCAACTGAGAGTAAGTGGATTCTCGATAGTGGATGCTCGCGACATATGACGGAAGACGCAAATCTTTTTGCATCACTATCGATGAAAAGAGAAGGATACGTATCCTTCGGTAACAATCTCAAAGGGCACATAATAGGTAACGGTATCATTGGTCATCCTCTTTCTCTTGTTATAAAGGATGTCTGCCTAGTGACCGAGTTAAAGCATAACCTGCTCAGCATTAGCCATCTTGCTGATCATGGATATGATATTAACTTTGGACAAAACTGTTGCTACATCTACGATAGGTCAACAGGAGACATTGCTTTTGAAGGGAAAAGAGAGGACAATATATATATTTTCTATCTCTCTATAAATACTAACAATGCAGGTAGATGTTTATATGCCCACAAAGACGAACGACTACTTTGGCACCAGCGTCTCGGTCATGCCAACATGGATGCTATATCCAGGCTTTCTACCAAGAAGCTAGTGAGAGGATTGCCTGACATCACATTCAAAAAGGACACGGTATGTGCCGAATGTGAACTAAACAAGGCAACTAAATCCTCATTTCATTCCATCAACTCTGTAAGTACTACTAGACCCTTGCAATTACTCCATATGGATTTATTTGGTCCTAGTAGAATAGCTAGCCTTGGTGGCAAACTATATGCTTTTGTTATTGTTGATGATTTTTCGAGATTTACTTGGGTTTTCTTTCTCGCTAATAAGAGCGATGCTATCTCTGTTTTCAAAGTTTTTGTAAATAAAGTTCAAAACGAAAAAGGCTACATGATTACTCGAATCCGAAGTGATCATGGAGGCGAATTCGTAAATTCAGATTTTGAAAGTTTTTGTAATGCAAATGGTTTTGATCATGAATTTTCTTGTCCTAGAACTCCTCAACAAAATGGTGTTGTGGAGCGGAAGAATAGGACTCTTGGCGATATGGCTAGAGTCATGTTGAATAAATTTTCTCTTCCGAAATATTTTTGGGCAGAGGCTGTAAGTACAGCATGCCACATTTTGAATAGGGTGCTTATTCGTCCCATTTCGAAGAAAACACCCTATGAGCTTTGGTTTGGGAGAACCCCAAATGTTTCTTATTTCAGAGTTTTTGGCTGCAGATGTTTTATCCTTAACACCAAAGACAACTTAGGCAAATTTGATGCCAAAGCTGACGATGGTATCTTCCTTGGTTATGCTGCCAAAAGTAAGGGATATAGAGTTTTCAATAAACGCTCACTTATTGTGGAGGAGTCAACTAATGTGACTTTTGATGAAGATAACAGTGCAGTAAGTACTCTTGATGATGATGTTGTGCCATCAACTTCCTCTACTCCAATGAATACTTCAACTGAAACTAATTCTCTGGAGGGTTTGCCTAAGAAATTCTCATTCAAACCTTCTCATCCAGAAAATTTAGTCATAGGTGAAGTTTCACGTGGAGTTACTACTAGATCATCATTAAGAGACTCTGTTGCTAGCACTGCCTTCATTTCACAAGTAGAGCCTAAAAACATTTCTGAAGCTTTTACTGATGAATTTTGGATCTCTGCTATGCAAGAAGAACTCAACCAATTTGAGAGAAGCCAAGTATGGGAACTAGTTCCTAAACCGGCTAATCACTCAATGATTGGTACCAAATGGGTGTTTAGAAACAAAGTAAATGAAGATGGTTCAGTCACACGTAACAAAGCTCGTCTAGTAGCTCAAGGATACAACCAAGAGGAAGGTATCGACTACGATGAGACATATGCTCCTGTTGCTAGACTAGAATCCATTCGGATGCTTTGTGCTTTTGCCAATCATCAGAACTTTAAATTATTTCAAATGGATGTTAAAAGTGCTTTCTTGAATGGCTTTATTAAGGAGGAAGTTTATGTCAAACAACCCCCTGGCTTTGAAAATCACAAATTTCCCGACCACGTGTTCAAGCTAAAGAAAGCGCTTTATGGCCTTAAACAAGCTCCCAGAGCTTGGTATGAAAGGCTAAGCAGCTTCCTGCTTGAGAAAGGTTTTTCTAAAGGGAAAATTGACACTACACTGTTTATCAAATCTTTCAAAGACACCATTCTATTAATTCAAATTTATGTTGATGATATTATTTTTGGATCTACTGATGAAACTCTTTGTCAAGAATTTGCCAAGTGTATGCAGACAGAATTTGAGATGAGCATGATGGGAGAGCTCAACTACTTTCTTGGCCTGCAAGTAAAGCAACTGACAAATGGAACTTTCATCTGTCAATCGAAGTATACCAAGGACATGCTGAAGAAGTTCGACCTTGACAACGTCAAACCAATTAGCACGCCAATGGCTACTTCAACCAAACTCGAACCAGATGAGAGCGGCAAACCTGTTGATCAACGTAAGTATCGAGGTATGATAGGCAGCTTACTTTATTTAACTGCTAGTCGCCCCGATATCATGTTTAGTGTTTGCCTATGTGCTAGATATCAAGCAAATCCTAAGGAATCTCACATGACTGCGGTTAAGCGTATCTTTCGATACCTTAAGGGTACGGTTACAGTGGGCCTATGGTATCCCAAGTCAACATCATTTGACCTCATCGGTTACTCTGATGCTGACTTTGCTGGATGCAAGGTCGACCGTAAAAGTACGAGCGGCACGTGTCATTTGTTAGGAAAGGCTCTAGTCTCATGGTTTAGCAAGAAGCAGAACTCTGTCGCACTATCCACAACAGAAGCTGAATATATAGCAGCTGGGCGTTGTTGTGCACAGATTCTGTGGATGAAGCAAACCCTTGAAGACTATAAGTTATCTTTTATGCATATTCCTATATTCTGTGACAATACTAGTGCCATAAATTTGACTAAGAACCCTGTCTGTCACTCACGCACTAAACACATTGAGATCAGACACCACTTTTTGCGTGATCATCAGCAAAATGGCACGATTAACTTAGAATTTATTGACACTGATCATCAGCTAGCAGATTTCTTTACTAAGCCACTATCCGAAGAGCGCTTTAATTTTCTTTGTCGTGAACTTGGAATCTTAGATGAAGCAGTCATAAATTGAAACTCACCTGCGTAAATATCGAGTATATTGTGATTCCTTTACGAAGAATTTGGTATGGGTACAAGCCGAAAGGGCCCTTCTGACAACAAGGCGTAAAAGCCTAAGCGACACGGTGCACTAGTCTTCAGGACTACCGCTAGCTGGGATCCGGCCCCTGCAGCTAACCCATGGCAAATTTGGACTATTGAACTGCAGTATATGTCCTTATTTATTATATGGCTTGTTTCGATTTAATATTGCCTAATTGACATTTTCTAAAAGTTCATTCTACTTTCTGTATACCTCTTATTTGCATTCAACACTCTTTGTTTTCCCCGACTATCATTTTGTTTATTTATTAAACATTTTCTTCCTGACTTTTGCCTATTTTCAGTTCTGGACTATTGAACCAGACCTCGGGCCGAACTCTGCCCCTATCAGAGTTCGGGCCGAGTTCGGTACCTAGGTTCCAGAATCGGGATCTGGCTCCACCGTTGGATCTTTTCTAATCCTATGGTCAATATTTCACCCGACCATAAGACAAAACCCTACTTTATGTCGGGATTCTACCTCTCTCCTTCACTATTACCACCTTTTCTCACCTATACACACTCTTTCCTTAAAACCCTAACCCTAGTTTTTGATCCAGAGTACCCCATTGCTTCTCAAATCAACAAAAAGGTGTCTCCTCTCCATTCTCCTCCATTGTTCTTTACCTGTTTGAGGTATCATTCATATTTTCTATCTTCTAGTTAAAATCTTTTAAATGGCTCCTTGCTTGTTCAATCGTGGGAAGAGGATTCGAATTGAGAGTATTTCCTCTTCAGATTCTTCTCCATCAATTGAACAAATCATTGAACTACCTCAACCACCTCACCCTTTGTTCAATCCACCTCATCCTCTACATCCTTCCACTTATGACAATAGACTTTTTGTCTCACTTGATGCATCAAACAACTGGTTTAGTGACTTTCGGAATCGTCAGGTATTCACAGGACATCCTATCAATTTTTCAATATTCTCTCAATATGATTCTTTATTCCATGACCTTTATATTGATGAACTAATCACTACATCTTCTGCTATTTATCGTCATGCCATTCAAATGTTCTACTGCAACTTAACCTTTGATGATCTTCGTATTTATTCACGAGTTGCTGGTATCGATATCTCGTTTGATGACTTTGAATTAGCAGAATATCTTGATCTTCTTGAGCCAAGTTCTTGGGAAAGGCTTGTTGATGCTCGCTCGTTCCATTTTCCCAACGGACTTTCTCTTGAAAGCTTCAAGGACGATCTGTGCACTCCTTACACACGTCCTCGAAAGCTCATGACAAAATATCTCAACCCATATTTTTCTGATCTTCATTGGATCATTTCTAACACCATTCTACCCAAGATCGGTTCCCCTGATGAAATCACTTATCTTGAAATTTCTGCTCTTTATCATCTTCACTTTGGAATTCATTTCAATCTTCCACGTACTATGATGGACTGGATGATTCGCTGTAGGAGGAAACCACGAGCTTTGGTTTATCCTCTGTATCTTCCTATGATCTTTCGTGCTTTTCATATACCACTTGATGCCTGTCCGTTTCTGCCGGCACCTACCTTTTTATCTTCGGCACGACTCCTTCAGCCTGTTGCTGCTACTGATTTGTCTGCTGATGAGGAGCCTGACGCCCCTTCACTCGGTCAGACTGCACCTCCTGCCACTTTGGATTCACTTCAGACTATGCTTCGCGATCGTTTTGCTATTGAGGATGATCGCTGGACGCAGCATGATTACCGTACCATTCTGCAGATTAGTGCCCTTGGGAACTCTCTGCATGATATGCGGTATTCACTTGCTCGTCATCCTGATCTGCATGTGCCTATTGAGCGGGATCCAGCGCGCGCGGGTTATCGCATTGATGATCCGTGGGTCATGCAGTATATGGATCCAGATGATACTTTTGTGGATCTTCAGATGTTCCAGGACCTTTTCGTTGGATCTTTCCCTGGTCCATCAGATGTTCCAGGACCTTCTCGTGCTCCATGATGGAGATTGGCTACTATCTGCTGCTGCTGCTGATGATCTTAGTTACTTTTGCTTTCAGTTATTTAGTTTATCATGGATTTATGTAGCTGGTTTTATGTACTCTGTTTATGAGTTGGCCACTTGGTTTGGTGGATGACATTATCTATCTTTATTATCATTCTCTGTCAGTGCTTATTTTGCTTAAAATTATACTGTTTCTTCTCTTAGTGTGGTTGCATTACTATTCATTGCTTCTTATATTGCTAACTGCCAAAAGGGGGAGAAAACATATGTATATTTTTGTTTTGGGAAACTATTACTGGTTCTATGCATTCGTATATCTGTGTATATCTGTGCTTCTTGCTCTGGAAAATATTATCTATCAGATCACAGGTACTATGCATTTTGTACGGGGGAGAGCTATAGTTTCTAGCTCGACACCGCTCATGATTTATGGGGGAGCTATTTTCGCTTAGCTCAGGCATCGTTTATGGGGGAGCTATGGAGCTATATTACAATCAACTGTGTCCAGGTATGAATATTGAAATATACATATATTATTTTGTCAATTATCAATATGGGGGAGATTGTTGACACAAAGTCACAGTCAACCAAATATTGACTACATTGACCAAATAATACTTGTATTAATTCAATACGACACACGACGACTGCATTCAGTTCAAGACAGATGACAGCTCAGTCTTCAGCTCTCAGTGTGTTCTGGAGTCTGTATTTTATGATTTCATTGAGTCTAGATTTATGTACTCTGAGTTATGCTGAGCTCTTGGAACTTAGTCTACAAGCCTACCCAAAATCCCAAGCTCCACCAAAACCAAATTGCCCACAAGTCCCTCTTAGGACCATTCTGTGCTCTGGAGACAGAGTTCGGGCCGAACTCTGCCTCCACACAGAGTTCGGGCCGAACTCTGTCCCCTAGAAATCAGGAACCCTAATTTTAGGGTTAGCTGTTTGCTAGCTGTCCAACGGCCAAATTTTTGAATTTCCTTACCCGAATTCTGGCCGAATTCTGTCCCTAAAATCAGTATAAATAGGGCATGAATTCTCTCATTTTGAATCACTCAATCTTCTCTTCTCTTCTCTCCTACAAGCTCTATAAGCCATACCCTTCTCATCTACTAGCCACAAGCCTCCTAAGTCTCGAGTGCTCAGCATCTCTCATTTAGGATTCTTGTGCAAGAGTGAAGAAATCGCTTGGACAATTCCAAGCAAATCGCCACTGCGATTCTCTGTAAGAAGTTGACGTGCTCTTCTGAAGTAAAGGCACGGGTTGTAAGCTACTATTTCACAAATAGTGGATTTAATCCTGAGCTAGAGTTCTCAGGCCTGGACTAGTCCTCCACGAGGGAAACCAGGTTAAAATTGCTGTATTTGCGTATGCTCTCTTGTCTTTCATTTACATTCCGTATTTTACTCTGATTATTCATTGTTAGTGAAAGAGTTAATTTTTAATTGGTCATTATACATATATACTCTATTCACCCCCCCTCTAGAGTTGCCAAACTGTTCTTCAGTATTCTGCCGGCATCTGGCTCTGGCTCGAGTGGCGGGAGGTCTTGATGACGCTCGACTTTACCAAGGATGATGGATCCTTCGTCTCGACTTCGTGGAGGGAATATGTAGCAGGCTCCTTGAGACGGGACTACTCGATTTACATTATGGACGGTCGTTATTTGTGTTTGCAACGACCGTAGAGCGTTATTTAATGTATATATGGCATTCCAATGTGGAAGACAAGAATAATTAAAAGACACTCTATTATTGATGAAATACGAGATTTTATTTCGTGGGATTACATTATCTAAGGAGGGTGCATCTACATCAGCAGAGATATATTCGCCAAGCTCCTCATCTGTAAGCACTGGGGTTGGATCATGAGAGTCCACCACAGCTTTGATTTTGGGGTCCAAGAGGGTTATGTGAGCCCTCCCTGGCGTCTTGGATGACTGCGGGGGCTTGCCCTTGAGACGCACCTTCAATGGTGCCTCAACTGCGCTTCCAGTGATTGGTGCCTTCCCCTGTAATTTTGCAACCAGGAGAGCCGATGTTGGCGGCTTTCCCTTGAGGCGTATCTTCAGGGGAGCTTCAGGAGTTGGTGCTTTTCCTGGTAGCTTGATGCTCATTGGAGGCACCTTCTGGGGCGGTTTGCCCTTGAGTTTGATCTTCAAAGGGGCATCGGGAGTCATCTCAGGCTCCATGTCCGGCTCAGCTGCCGTCTCTGCCTCGTCATCAGCATCACTGGCTTCCTCCTCGTCAAGTGATTTGTACAAGTCGGAATCAGTGAAGTAGGCTTCAATCCCTTTGAAAGGATCGATGTCTGCGAACTCCGTCCTGATGACGCCGTTGGTGGATACCTATTTCATGCATTGGTGGAGCGTGGATGGCACCACCATGTACTCATGTAGCCATGGTCGACCGAGCAGGATGTTGTAGTTGACCTCGGCATCCACAACATAGCAGGTCACCTCAGTTTTGAGGTTACCGATGTGACACTTCAGTCGAATTTTGCCCAGTGGCTCATTTTTGCTAGCGTTGAAGCCGCTGATAGTTGTGTTGGAGGGCGCCAGCCGGAACATTGGGATCCCCAGTGTTGATAACAGCACCTTCGGAATGATGCTGAGAGAAGACCCCGGATCGATCTGAATCCGGTTCACCTTGACTGAACCGACATACCCTGTATAATACAGCGGCCGGTTATGTCGGTGGTGCTTGAGCAGCATGTCTTGTTGGGTGAAAGTTATGTTTGGGATAACTTCATCCGCACAATGACAGTGCGCACAAGTAGTTGGAAGGTCTTCAGGCTGCTTGACCTGACTGAGAAAGGATTCGGCATCCTTCAGAGCTTCACAGAGAGCTTCTCGGGAGTCTTTGGAAAGACGCAGGAGCTCGAACAAAGATAGGCGGGCAGGGATACTGGCCAGTTGTGCCAGTATGTCGAAGTTGTGGGGCTTGGCTAACCCCGAAGCACTCTCCTTTCGTAGAGGTCTGTCGAAACGAGCCTCCACCTGCTTCTGCTTATTGGCTGCTGAGGGCTTAGACGGGCCCTCTTCCTGGACAGCAGGGACGGTGCAAGGAGGCACCACCTCGGCGGCAGCTTTGTCGGGTTGGGCGTTCTGTTGTGCACGCGTCTGCACAGGGAGTGCCTCTTCTGTTGAAGAAGAGACCATGCGGCAAGACTTGATCTTCCTGCCTTTGGATTTGGAGGCAGGACGTGCCTCCGGTTGAGTCACCTCGGAGACGAGGTCGGGGTGGACCCATAGGACCTCTCCTCGAGATGTGGTGAGGGGGATGAGTCCACTCACATTGTCACGGGTAGGTGGTAAGTTAACCACCTCCATTGTCGCCTTAGGAATGGGGACGACGCCATTTTGTGTGGTAGTCGGCGGCAAGGTGTCGAACTGGAGTGACACCACATTGGCTGACACCGTCTTCTCTTCGTAGTCGACGGAGATTACATCCGCATTGATCATGCGCTGGATGTAATTCTTGAGGACATAACAGTCCTTGGTCGGGTGTTCGACAAACCGATGGTAGTGACAGTACCTCGGGTTGTCCACTTTCCCAACTTTATCGGGCCGCTTTGGGTCCGGTAGCTTGATCTTGTCACCCTGCTTCAGTATTTCAAAAAGTTGCAAGATGTCTTCGTCGTTGAACGAATAAACCTCCTTGGGCCTTGGTGCAAGTGGAGGCTTCTGTGTAGGCGCAGATGCGCCTTTTGAGGTATTAACAGTCAATGCCTGCTTCCCCTTTGTCTCACGTCCGGGGTTGTTGGTCGCAGACCTTTTCCCCTTGTCATCAAATGCATGGATGCTGACCCCTAGGAGACGTGCATTGGCCGTCTTCTTTTCTGCGGCTTCTGCTTCGATGATCAGGGAGCTCCAGTCGGGGGGAGGAGTAGAGTTGAGCCAGAGTTTGACTGCAGGCAGCATGTTCATGCTGCAAGAGGAGAGGAGCGCATGTTCCGGCATGCCTGGAGGTAATCTGAAGCAGGCCTGTCGGAAGCGTTCGATGAACACCCGAACCGTTTCCTTTTCCTTTTGGCGTATCTCTATGAGGGATGCCATCGTCATATCCTTCCCGCCGTCGTAGAAGCGGTCGAGGAAGAGGCGCGTCAAATCGTCGAAGGATGATATGGAATTGTCGGGGAGGCTGCAGTACCAGTCATACGCCACTCACTTCAATGCTCCGACAAATATGCTAGTGAGGAGCGCGTCCTCCTTCGGAAGATGTCCCGTTTGGGACTGGAAGTATGTCAGGTAGCGACGCGGAGAGTCCTTCCCGTCGTATGGCGTCAGTGTTTGTGGTTTATACTTTGGAGGATAAACCACCTTGTTCCACTCGAGGGGATAGGGTTGGGGGATGCCCATCTTCTGGCGCTCCTCTTGCCTGTTCTTGGATTCAAAGCGCTCCCGTAAATCCTTGATCATTTCGACCACATCCTCCGTGGAGCTGGGAGTTGGGGAAGGTGGTACCACCTGGAGTTGGGCGTTTGAGGGCTCAGACGTCCGGGGTACTTCTCGGCGGTCTGTGTCTGAGGGTACCCGTTAAAGGGGTACACTCGACTCCCCATTGGCCCCTGGGTCGGGACCGGTCGAAGGTGTTCGGGTCAAGGTCGACCGTATTTCATACACCGCCTGAGTCAGTGTTTGCATGGAAGTAGAGAGGGTTTTGAGTCCTCCTTCTAATGTGTCTATGCGCTGGACGATGTCCTGCGGTGGCGCATCAGACTCGGAATCATCCCCAGCCATGTATACTGTCATGACACGGCCGGGAGTGGATGGATTGGTGGAGGCTTCGCTCTCGGCCTCACTCTCATGCAGGGGAGTCGCCTCTCCTGGAGTTTTATCTTGGCCACCCCAACCACGTTCTGGAGGTCATTCTCGACAGGCGCATCTGCAAGGGTCTGATTACCCTCAGCTCTGTCTTGAAGGGCCTCTTCGTCTCTGGACATACCCCCAGCTGTGTTCTGGGGGACATCCTCGTTTTGAGGGGCTTCTGGGAGGCTGACTTCGCCTCGAGGATGAAGATCCGCCGCAGCTGTGCTTTGGACATCTTCGTCTCCGGAAATAAGGGTCTGACTACCCCCAGCTTCCTCCAAGAACTTCTTCCTCGATCGAGTGCTTTCGAACACTCCGGAGGACGAGACAGCCGCCTTGGTTTTCCTCGCCTGGCTTTTGGATGAGAACGAGGAATTGCCGGTCGTTTTTCGGACTGACGAGGAGTTGGAGATCACGTTGCATAAAGCAACCCTTGGCTCCTCTTCTGTCGACATCTTCCTCCCAAGACGATGTCGGAGGGGTGTCGATGACTGCAGCCGCTGAAAGACTGACTGCCTTGGTGGTACTGCCGCCTTGCAACAGCAGTTGATGGTGACCACCGCACAAGTATGCCCCGTGAGAGGCGTATCATGCTTGTTGGTCGACTCTCCTGACCGACGTTTGTGAATAATCACGTTATGCAGGTCGTTGGAGGAGAGTGCTACCTTCGCACCCCCTTCAAGCGCATAGCAAGGCCAAGCGTTGGGGTGGTCATGTGAGTGCTGTGCCCCCTGATATGATACCAAACAGGCATCCCGATCAGTAGTGGAGGAACCACAACATTTGTTTGTCTTGTTCGACTTGGTTGTGCACGCAGTAGATGCGCCCAAGTGAAATAAGGGTTTTGAAGGTCGTCTCGTTCTCGGCACCGCAGCACTCGAGCCGATCTTGTACAACTTACTATCAACAGTGTGCATGATTGTGAGCGCATGCTTCTGGCTTGTTGCTGGCATAGCACGTTTGGGACGCATGGCCCGTGCTGCCTTGGACTTTTTCGTACCAGGCCGCTGGGACGCATAGTACTCAGAATCCAAATTTTCTTCGCCACTACAGCGAGTGAGTCTGTCAAAGACAGAGATCTTCTATGGCGCATCAGAGACGATACGCGGGGCATTGGCTGTGCCCCTGCTCCGTCGACGCATCTTCCTCGCCTGAGAGGGAGATGGCTGGGGAATGTGGTCAGCCACACGTTTCCCCGAGAGATGCGCTGCATCAGCGGGCGCATCTTGGTTGCTGAGGACGTCAGCAGGAAGGGAGGGCTGGATTGGCGCATCCCCTTCGGTGGTGGTGCCCGAGGCGTCGACCTTGCGCACCCAGACTCGGCGGGTCTTCTTTGGCTTCGACAGCCGCTTCGAAGGACTCGCACTGCCTTCAGATATGAACTCCTCATACGCCTGTTGATTGAGGTGTATGACCAGCGTCTTGTGGGAGGAGCCCACCTTCACGTCGTCGGCTTACGACACAACTTTCTCGGTGGAGGAGAAAGAAGTCCCCAGCAGAGTCGCCAGCTTGTTTGCCATTAAAATTCTTTGATTGTAAATTTTATTACAAACAGAACAGTGTTACAATATAGGACTTAGATGTATCTCTAGAAGTACACTTTTATTTAATCTGGGTCCCTTGTGCCGATGGAGCGAGTAGTAATGCATTGACTCCGTTGACGAGCTGACGACGGTTATCGGTTCTCTGTAGGTTTGGATTGCTCTGGGTGTTGGAGCTTGCTGAAAGGAGGAAGACGTTGAGTGTCTGTATCTGCCTCCCTGGTGGTATGTTCGTTCGTATCTATGTGTGTGCCTGGAAGAAGGAAATAATTCCTCTATTTATAGCTGGGCAGGTTGGCTGTTCATGTGCGCATATGTAGGATGCGCCGGTGCGTGGGGACGCCACGTGTTGATTGCTGATGGAGGTGCATGGGTGATGCGCCCTGATCGAGGGGTTGACTTCTTCATACTGCTGTTGTGAGCCGGCACGTAGCAGAGGAGAAGATCTTTCTGCTGCTGAGATCTTGGGTGAGTCGAGTCAAAGGACATGTGTCATCGACCCATGGCTCAGGGATCTCGGATTTGGTGGAGAATGATCTGGTAGAATGTGCCTAGGATTGGGCGCATGAGGAGACTTTGGCTCGTAACCTTTAGGAGTCATGAACCATTCTGGGCGCATGGCTTTTGAGGCGCATGCAGGCGACTTTTCTTCTGTCTTTTGGGATCAGAGAGCAGTCTGGGGCGCATGGCTTTTGAGGCGCATGCGGAGCTTCAGATGGAGACTTTCCTTCTGTCTTTTGGGATCAAAGAGCAGTCTGGGGCGCATGGCTTTTAAGGCGCATACAGGTTTGGGCGCATGGCCGCGGAGGCGCATGCGGGTGGTTGAGTGGCCACGTGGCAGTAGCCGTCGGAGTAAAGTTATGATGATGCTGACGTTGCCGACGCTTCGTCTTCTGAAAAAGCGGCCGACCGTTCAGACTTTGGAAGATGTGCTGCCAACTCTGTCAGTTCCGCATTTAATGTTTGTGACATTCGATGGACAGCTGAGGGGGCGCGTCGATTGGCGTTCCACTGGGCATAGGGGCGCATCCTCTGTGATGCGCTTGGTTCTGAAAGGCGTATCTGTGTGATGCGCCTGAAGTCGAAGGGCGCGTGCGGCTGTTGCGTTCCTCGAGTGCTTTAAATAGCCGTTTGGTTGAATTCGAGGCGTCCGGTTCATCCATTAAATGCAAGTTCATTGCTCAGAATTCGGAGAGCCATCCACTTGGCACGTGGGTTTGATCTGCCCGGCCTATAAATAGTGGCATGGAGAGAGGGTTTGTTTCTCGTTCTCTCACATACTTCTAACATGAACTTGGGTACTCGAGTGCATTCTGTTGACGAAGTGCTCCCGAGGGTGAAGATGAGATGCCATGTCGTCGTTGGTGCACTTGAAGGTGACTGTTACATCCAAAAGACGGAGTCGAGGGCTTCCGAGGCAGGCGGAAGGTGCCTGTTGCATCCAAAGATAGGGATGCTCGGGCCTCGTCTCCGTTGTTCCGGAAGAGTCTAGATCGGAATGGCGGTCCTAGGCTCTTTCTTCCTTCAAAGTGGGTGTCGCCCACTCTGGTTGTGTTGAAAGCTGCTCCTTTAGCCGTATTTCGATTACGGTCTTCTTTGGTCTTTGGAGGCTCTTTCGAAGCCTCCCCTGGCCACAGATCTGCGGTGCTCTTCACTTCCTCGGTTCCAGCCAGAGGGTTAAATGCTTCATTAATCGAAGCACTTATCAGGTGAGCCTGGCTGGAAGAGCGGCACATAACCGGGCTGCTGAAGGGATGCACATAACTGGGGATGCACATAACTGAGCTGCTGAAGGGATGCGCCTTGCTGAGGGCGCATTGTGGGATGCTCCCGGTTGAAGGCGCATGGTGATTGTTGTGCTTGACTGGAGGCGCATGATGGCTGCTGCGCCTGACGGGAGACGCATGGTGACTGCTGCGCCTGACTGGAGATGCATGGTGACTGCTGCGCCTGACTGGAGGCGCATGGTGACTGCTGTGCCTGACTGGAGGCGCATGGCGACTGCTGGCCGTAGACTTAGGATCTTTCCTTTGTAGAAGTTTTCCTTTGTACAGCCTTCTCTAGACATGTAATAGACTTTTATATGTGAAAATAAAAAATTCTCTTTCCATGTCTTTATTTGCTGCTTTTGTTGTTTTGTCGCATGGGTCTTCTGGTTGTGAATTTCTATGCTTCTACAGTGTATAACTGAACTGTTCTCAGGTTTAGTAACTTCTCCAATTTCAAAACCCATTTCAATACATCCTAGGTTTCCTAACATTCAATCCAAAAGTAAATTTCAGTTTACATCATCTTAAACCCAACTGAACTCAGTGTTCAGTTTAACCCAGTTCATCATAACTCAGATTTTATGTATACCTACATAAGTACATATATTAAGATTTGATTATATACATAAATATACATAAAATCGAAACCCAACAATCATCAAAACCAATTTCAGTTAACATTCTACATTCCTAAACCAATCATGCAACCAACAGTTAAATATAACTAAAGCTCAGGAAAATGAGAATCAGTGGTATCATAAACAAATGGAAAATGAATTTAACATGGTGATTAAATCGTGGAAAAATGGTTTGAAACTTCATTAAATCAGAATTTTTGAAAACAGTGCACTGTGTATCAGTGAACTCATAGCAGTCCAGTCCTACATTCGAAAATCCATTTTCCCTGCTATCCTCAAACGAAAACATGCAACCACATTAACAGTAACCTACTGCACAGGGATATGAACTAATATGGTGATTAAATCATGGAAAAATAGGTTGGATACTCATTTAACTTCATGAACTCAAAACAGTGTATACGTATCAGTCAATTGGGAAAAAACCCAAATCGAATTCAAATTTCAAACGATAATTCGAAACTAAAGGTTGGTAACCCATGGGCTACATGTACACATGCCACACAGTATGTGTCGTATCCCCAAAGTGGGACACGACGTGTCCAAGTCACGAAAATACACATACAGCAGGAAGGACACACTGACAGCCTTATGCAGAGGTACAGCGTGACCTAGGGGCTCGTGTGTTGACCCTCGAGCCTCGTGCTTGTGTCCAACCCTAGGGTAGGTATAGGACTAGGGATACAAGTGCCTGTATCGTGTCTATGTGTGTCGTATCGTGTCAATCAGCGCATATCAGAGCGTAAAACCAGTCTAAAACGATACAGTGCATGGACAGTGCGAGTCAATTTTCTTCGTGCACACTAAACGAGAACCCATGAAACTTTATGAGTGTGATGTCAGTCGTGTCCCCTAGCTGTGTGTCAAATTTCACGTGTCTAAGTGACACAGACACGGAGAAAACGTGATCGAAAAGCAGGGCACTCGACCATAGTGTCGTGCAGCGTGTTCGTGTCCATTTTGGATACGAACACAGCTCTAAAATGTGCTCAGTATGATAGATTCGTAATCAGTATGCCAAGGGCTACAAAAACATGTAATTTGTTTTAAAAATTATCGAAATCTATTTCTATGTGACATTTCGTCGAACACGCTTTTAAATAAACCGATACGTGTCCGATACGGACGCAAAATGGACACGGATTCCTACCAAACTTGGGCTACACCTAGGGGAACCCTAAATGAATGCATCTATGGGAAGAAATCATGAATTTACAAGGGTTTGTAGGGTTTTACCTATTGAGTGTTCAAACTCAATGTAAAGAGCCTTGATTCGACGTCTTCTTTGATTTGCTACGGTTCAAACATCCTCCAACCTCGCTAGCAAGCACCCACAAGTATCCTCTATTGTTGAGGATGATGATGCAATTGATTGGACTCAATTTGGGCTCAATTTGGATTAATTGGGAGGAATTTAGGGAAGAACAAGTAGGGCTTTTCTAGGTTTTGTAAAAAGAGGCAAAGGCTCTTAAGTGTGACACTTATAGGAGGGGGGTCATGTGTGGCTGTTCATCTAAGGGAATTAGGGTTTGTTTAGGTATAGGTGAGTGGCTAGGATGATTTCACCAAATTCCAAGCCTTCCTATTGGTCCAAGGCTTCTTTTTACAAATATCTTAAAAGGAAAATATTCTACCGAGGAATATCTAGATATTACTAACCTTGGCACTTAGTAGGAATGTTCTAACCTTAATTCTAACCTCAAGACTAATCTAGGTTAAGTTAACTTCTAGGTTAAGGCTTAACTAAAAGATTAGCACAATATTTAATTAATATAAATTACAAATTCACAAAATTGTCAAAATGACCAAAATATCCCTAGGCTAAAAAGTAGTAATATGTCATTCTAATCACATGACTAGGCTTCCATGGTCATGGTTAGTCTCTAGGCTTAGCAATTCTAGGGTTACACTAGTTAACCATCAAAATCATATTTCAATATTTAAATAGTTTTAAATTGATTAAAAATCACCAAAAATTACAATATGATTTAAATATTATTATTAAATGATTATAATTATAAAATTTTAAAATTACCCTTATTTGGAAAACTGGGTGTTACATGCCCATACATCGATATGTCTTCTAAATTGCCTACTAGAAAGGTTAGGAGACCTTAGCAAATTTTATGTTCCAGTCATGGCATAGAAATATGTCACATCGCAGAATAGTAAGTTATCCCTTGTTCTTGTTTGGTTGTAGGGGTAGCCTACTATTTCGATGATGGGATATTAAGATGTGTTATGGTTTGGACACTTTTACTTTATCTTTATTTTATGGTGCATTTATATTCAGTTCATATGGCATGTCCTTCTTGTATCTTGTTACGTCCCTCTGAGGACCTGGTGATCTCTCCGGGTATAGACAATTTCCCGCATATGGCTCGGCATTGGATCCTTCATACCTTGATGACGAGGTATCTTCCGCTGATATCTAGATTCATGTGGTTTCTTTGAGACTCATAGTGGGCATCTACTGTATTTGAGATTATTTTCATAGCAGTTTGGTATGGGCCTGTCCATCCGGCTATCTTTTGACTCACTCATTTATTCTATTTGGACTTCTTATATCTTCTGTATCTGCTGTAGATGAGATATAGTTTTACTGATTTTCTGGCCTGCGATTATATTATTACAGCTTATGTATATATACGAGAATGCTATATATTGGAGTATTCACCGTATATATGCAGCTGGCATGTCTACGTACTTGGTCCTGAGTATTTTGGGACTGGGGCGTTACATGATCCAAATCCAACAAGTCGGTCGGTTTCAAAACCGAACCGACCAATTGGTTGGTTTGTTCGGCTGTGATTATTTTCAAACCGATTAACTTCGATTCGACTTCGGTTGTGACCAAATAGGTCGACCACTGACCGATGCACACCCCTAATCCTTACCATAAAAAAGAATGAAAGGGACTATATCAAAATGTAAGAGCTTTATAACATAGAGAAGAAGAGACACTTAGTCATAGAACAAAGACTCATTGATATAACTGTCAAATATGAAGAGTCTTGTTCAATTTTTAAAAAGTTAAAAATCAAGTTAGGCAAACAGGCCGTCCATGTGACACAGCCTAAGGTTAGTCCTAATGCTAATAAGCATACAACTAAGAGGACTAAACCACAGAAAGCACGCAAGCAATACGCTAATCACAATTATGCTTTCACATATAGGTTTCCAAAGAAGACACAAGCATGTCAACACAGAAACAAAGAGCACTTTTTCAAAACTTACTTGCATGTACTGTGGCACTCACGGGTACATATCATAGTATTGTCTAGCAAAAAAACTTGTTGACAATCAAATACTTGTTTGGATACCTAAGACTAATCAAAATGGACCCTCGAAGAAATGGGTACCAAAGGATTCATCTACTCCATACTAGAAGCAAGTGGATCCTCGATAGCGGATGTTTGCGGCACATGACTAGTGATCCATCTTTGTTCGCTACACTATCGATGAAGAAAAAAGGATATATTTCCTTTGAAAATAACTTGAAAGGTGATATAATTGGAAATGACACTGTTGGTATGTCTTCTTACCCAGTAATAAAAGACATTTGTTTAGTAACGGAGTTGAAACATAACCTACTAAGCATAAGTCAATTGACAGATAATGGTTATGATATCAACTTTGTAAAAGACAAATGCTCTATATATGAAATATCATCTGGTAATCCCGTATATGAAGGGATTAGGGAAGACAACATTTATGTTTTCTTTTTAGAAAGTACTAACAATACAGGAAAGTGCTTAGTAGCAAATCAAGATGAAATCTGGCTATGGCACATGAGACTAGGACATGCAAATATGAACACTATCTCACATCTATGCACCAAAAAGCTAGTAAAAGGACTCCCAAATATCACATTCAAGAGATACATGGTATGTGCTGACTGTGAAAAGAATAAAGCAACTAGGTCAAGTTTTAAATCCATCAACATTGTATACACTTCTAGACCCTTGCAGTTAATTTATATGAATTTGTTTGGTCCTAGTAGAGTCGTTAGTCTTGGCGGTAAGCTCTACGCTTTTTAAGTGTTGATGATCTCTCTCGTTATACATGGATTTTTTTATCAAATTAAAGTGATGCTATTTTTAAATTTCTGATATTTTGTAAAAAGGTAAAAAATAAAAAAGGCTTCATGATTACTCGAATCCGAAGTGATCATGGTGGCGAATTCGTAAATACTGATTTCAAAAAGTTTTGTGATGATAGTGGACATTACCACGAATTTCCTTGTCCTAGAACTTTCCAATAAAATGGTGTTGTGGAGCAGAAGAATCGTACTCTAAGCGAGATGGCTAGAGTCATGCTAAATCAGCATAATCTTCCTAAATATTTTTGGGCAGAAGCTGTTAGTATAGCCTTTTATTTTTAAATAGGGTGTTAATTCGACCTATCTCGAAGAAAACACCATATAAGCTATGGTTTGGAAGGATTCCAAATATTTCATATTTTAAATCTTTTGGATGTTACTATTTTATCCTGAATACCAAGGACAACTTGGATAAGTTCGACTCTAAAGCAGATGAAAGAATATTTTTCGGATATGTTGTTAAGAGTAAGGGATATAGAGTTTTCAATAAAAGATCTATGATTGTTGAAGAATCTATTAACGTTACTTTTGATGAGCTCAATAGTCACAGATCTAGCGACAGTGATGATGAAGATGCACAAAATAAATCCAAATCATCTAAAGATACTGCTACCAAAGATAGTCCTTTGAAAATTCTAAAAAAGATGAAATTCTTGCCAGACCATCTAGAGACACTCGTCATAGGTGATGTATCAAAAGGTGTAAGTACACATTCTTCTATTAAAGACACAGATATAGCAGCCAATGTAGCTTTTATATCTCAAGTAGAACCTAAGACTATAGCAGATGCTTTTAATGATAAATTTTGGATTGATGTCATGCAAGAGGAACTAAATCAATTTGAGAGAAACCAAGTTTAGAAACATGTTCCTGAACCTATTGGTCAATCGATAATTGGTACAAAATGGGTGTTCTGAAATAAACTAAGTGAGGATGGGCAAGTTCTACGCAACAAAGCGCATCTAGTGGCACAAGATTATAATCAAGAAGAAGGTATTGATTATGACAAGACATATCACTACCAAAAATTTTCGATTTAGCGACGGCCAGATCCGTCGCCAGTCCGACGAAAATTTCTATTAGCGACCGATCACTGACGGGTTTTGGCCAAAAAAATCAGTCGGCAATCAGCTCGTCGCTAATAACGGTCCGTCGCTACGTAGTCGTCAAGCGACGGACTAGCGATGACATGTCGACTTCACAATACGAAGCATTAGCGACTACTTTCCGACGGACTGTCGTCCATTTCAAGTATTAAATACTGAACTGTTTAGACAATAGCGACGTAAAGTTCCGTCGGTAAACCGTCGTAATAACGTATCAGAGTGTATCATTCCGTCGTTAATCCGTCGACCGCCGTCGATAACAAAGGACGGATTAGCGACGGTTTGCTGACGAAAAATCCGTCGATCAGCTTCTGGAAATGCTTGACATTTCCAGCACTATGGCGACGGAATAGTCGTCTCTAATCCGTCGCTACGCCATCGACAGAGCGACTGATTAGTGGCGGATTATCCGTCGCCATGGTTCTGGAAATGTCAAGCATTTCCGAAACCTTATCGACGGATTGTCCGTCGCTACGCCGTTGCGAGAGCGACTGATTAGTGGCTGATTATCAGTCGCCTTGGCGACGGCTAATCTGTCGCTATTCCATCGAACTATATACCATCGGAACCTTGCCGATGGATATTCCGTCGATCACCCGTCGCTACCTGGAAACAGTTTCAAATCTCCAGTTAGCGACGGCTCATCCGTCGAAAATCAGTCAAAAACTGGGAATATCCGTCACTAACCAGTCACTAGTCCGTCGCTAACTGAGATTTTTTGGAAAAAAATTGCAGCACTTTCCCTGTTTACAAAAATATGCATAAACCAAACCAATATATAATGCACACCAATTATCCAACAATCACATAGACCAAATATATAATGCACACCAATTATCCAAGAATCACATAGACTAAATATGCACATACGAATTTAATGCACACTAATTATCCAAAAATCACAGACCAAACCAAATTAATAGAAAATGAACATCAATTATCCTGAAGAGTAACATAATATCCGGTGCTATAATCCGATTATAGCATAATTAATCCAAAGCTCTCACAAATATTCCAAATTTTTTTAATACTATATTTTACGAAGAAGGAGGAGGTCGATTGTCATGTGGTGGTAATCCCAGCTGCGATCGACGAATATACTCCTCCACTAGGTACGGCGGCAAGCCGTTGTAGATACTGCTCGAAAGTCGGCCTAGCTGCTCTGGCAACATCAGATCCAGGAGTGACGTCACAGTCGTAGGCGGTACCACATGGGCATCAGGGTTGAAAGAAAGATGACCCACTGAAGAAGGACCAACACCAGCAGTCGACGGACCAGTAGAAGACGGACCAACACCATCAGTAGATGGACCGGCAGCAGTAGACGGAGGCAAAAAGTACGTGGCAAATTGCTCCCGAAAGGACGACACCGCCTCGTGCAGCTGCGTAAGCTGCGACCTAACATCATCGTCTGCCGGGGCCACGGGAGGAGGCGGTGTCAGTGAAAATCTCTGCGTCGCCATGTGCAACGGCCCTGGGGAGCCGAGTCCGTACAGGAGCCCTTTTTTAAAGCCGCCGACGGTGTCTACGAACAAGTCGTTGCGAGCGGCCAAAGAAGAGGGCGTCCGGGCGGGCGTCGTTTCACCGACATCCTCGGTGTCAATTAACTGAGCCCGACTAAGGGCCTCACGATACGCAGCCTATCAAATGAATGTGTTTATATTATAAGATTTACCTAAGTTGTAATCTAAATCCTATGTTTCACTAAGTTAAGTGTGAATCCTAAGTTTACCTAAGTTATAGTCCGAATACTTTTAATTCAAACGTAAATCTCATAAACATAAGTACTTACATCAGTCTCCTTGGCCCTCTCGTCGACGAAGCTCCCGTCCTTTCATCTTTTGTGCGTATGCTGGAACACGTCGTGCATGGTGACCGATTCTGGCGCCCTTCCCTCCTTCACCGCCCGTTGGGCCTGCATACGAAATTTCCGTAGAACGTCGATAACTCCTTTAATTAATAATACCTAATTCGATAGTAAAATAAATTTACGGTAGCTCACCAGATCTGCAAGCGTCGCTGCGTGGGACCTTGATCCCCCCGTATGAAGGCCCGCGGTCTGTCGGTTCGCCTTCGCCTTCTCCGATTTCTCCTTGTACGCAGGGGTATCCATCATACCTAATAGGTCCTCATAATACTCCTACCGGATCCAATTCGGCCTCGTATGCCCCATTTTCAGGTCATGAATCATATCTCGTATCTTCTTCGAAGCAGCGCTTCTATAGATCCTGCAGATCGCGTCCTCGCGATGGGGGAGCCACCAGTACGTTGTCTAACATAGAAATTCAATTATTACGTAATTTAAAAAATGGTTGATTAAAGAGTAACTAATAATTAAGCAGAAGATATAGATATATACCCTCAACTCGTCGAGCCAGACGTACTTCACGTTTAGGGGCACCGACGAAAAGTTGAGGTAGGGACCATGGAAGTTAGCCCTGATAATTTCTCTAAGAGCCCTGCCAACATTAAACGAAAAAAACCTACAAAGAAGAAACAACTAGATTATTAACTTGAATAAATAAAATAAATTTAATAAATTATCTTAAATTTATTTACGAGGTCCCCGCGGGCCATAGCTCTCGTCGGAACTCGCCTTTCGGCCTCTCTGGTGCCGTCAGAGGATCCGCGGGTCCGCACATGTACTCTCCAGTAACAGGATGGAACCGAATATGGGGGTACTCTGGGGCCCACTATGAAGTAACTGGGGCATCCCCTGGTGGATCCGCTGTTGGTGGTTCCGATAGCGGAACGGATCCGCTAGCAGATCCGGACTCATGCCTCGATGAAGTGGTCAATCGAGGGCGGGATGCGTCTGTGCCCGGGGTACTCTCCGGGTCGGGGTCGCTCGATGGGGTCACATCCCAGGAACCTTGAATGCGACCACGACCACCAGCACCACTATGACCACGACCACGACCCGCACCACCACCACCACCACGACCACCACCAGCACCACGTCCACGGCCAGCCATCATGACCTGTAAATAGAACACATAAACATAATTAACAATATAAAAGTGTAAATGGATATAAAAAACTAAACTAAAATATACATATCACCAGTAGGGAGACGAGTGCCGCCGCGACAAAAAAGACTAGGAGTGCCATCTGCAATAAGTAAATAATCGAATGAAAAAACATGCATTCACGTCATTGCTTTTATGAGGTCAAACTTAATTCACGTAATTGGAAGTGTTTTTAATATACAACAATATTTAACCTAATCATCGTCTTCGTTCTCATCCTCGGCCTCGTCTTCATCATCATCCTCATCCTTATCTTCATCGTCGATTTCATCTGTATCCTCATCTCCATCAAATTCTTCTTCTTCTTCTTCTTCTTCTTCTTCTTCTTCTTCGTCTTCTTCTTCTTCTTCTTCTTCTTCTGCCTCAATATTTGGGATAAGACGTCTCTTTCTCCCCTGGTTGACAGCTAAGTCTTGTGTATTAACCTCTTCCTCCCCTCTATTTTTCTCAATAATATCTTCAACATCCAATGTATCTGAGTGTTGTCCCAAGTATTGGGACTTTTCGATCTGGTCCTCTTGTGTAGTGCCCCGACCCGCAAAGTCAATCGGAGGAATCGAAACGCCGACGGCGTTGGAACTAAGCCTTACAACGGCTCGCCCGGAGACATCGTTCAGGTGGGGGAGTTTCGGTGAACTTACTCCATCTTAGCTTGCACATAATAAATCGTGTTTTCAACTCGCACAAGTAGGCTAATATAAAAGCTACGCACCAACATAGCTAAGGGAGTAATCCCGTCGGGTCGAAAGTGTCCTAGAATATGGAGATGGTCCATCGATCAACATAGAAGTCAGCTCAGCGTGCTTTCAAATGACACTCGATCCTTCAATCCCGTGGCTTGGGAGAAGGAAGTTGGCCTAAGTTGCTAAATTGTCCCGACACTTGAAATAGCCTAAGTCTTAGGCGTCGCCTACGTAATTGCTTGCTAAAGCAGGCACGATCCCGTTGTGCAAGGCTTGGCATAGCCTTCGCATGTCCCGTTGGTCCCGTCGAATTGTCCCGACACTTGAAATAGCCTAAGTCTTAGGCGTCGCCTACGTAATTGCTTGCTAAAGCAGGCACGATCCCGTTGTGCAAGGCTTGGCATAGCCTTCGCATGTCCCGTTGGTCCCGTCGACTTGTCCCGATACTTGAATAAGCCTAAGTCATAGGCGTCGCCCGCACGAATGCTTAACAAAGCATGCACGGTCCGGTCCCGCAAGGCTTGGCATAGCCTTCGCACGTCCCGCAAGTTAAGTCATCTTTGTACGGCTTGTTGGCTTAAGTCTAGGCACCCAAGACTTGGTTGTTAAGTCGACCCCGTGCCTAGCACGTTCCCTCGATGCGTAGCTCGGCGTAGCCTTCGCTCGTCGAGTCATTGTCCGTATAAGTCAACAAAGAGTTACTCTAGGCTAACAAAGCCATTCCTAGCGCTGTCCCGCTCTAGCTGCGGTTGTCAAGTCAAGTAGTCCCTTGAGAATAAGGCTCGTCGTATAAAGTATATGACTTGAGCGTTAGCGTCGCCTAGAGAATCATGTCTGTCTAAGGCACGAGCCACGACCGAATACTTTTAAGCATGCCGGTTTCGTCCGGTCATGTCCTGCTTGAATACTTTTAAGCATGCCGGTCCTGCCCGGTCATGTCCTGCCTGAATACTTGATAAGTCCCGCACACGAGATTGGTCCCGCGGCTTGGGAGTCTCGATAGAATAAAGGAATGCATGGTCATGTTAAGGAAAGACTGGATAGATTGGATAGATCGAGTCTTGCATGGTCATGGACAACTTGTCGACAAGGTGTAGTCTTCTCGGGTGATCTCCTCCGGGGCACCGGGATCATCCGCCCGGAAGAAGCGAGTGTGGCTCAAAGTAGGATGCTGGATGACCGCATGGGAGTATCGGCGCTTCCGGGGCTAGCTACCCTTAGAAGGGCGGACCGATACCCCCGCCGAGCCATGTCCAAGATAGCTTGAAATTGCTAGTGACCACTCATGTAGATGTGTCGGCAATAGCGGCACACCGCGTGTATGCCTTTGGATTGTATCTAGAACTTGATTGCTTGTCTTGTCGGGAACACAATGTTGGGCCTAAGACTGGGCTGCAGCATAGGCACCGTGCTTGGCACGATAGATGGCGTCGGAATGTAAATGGAAAGTGATACTATGGTTCACGAGTCTTGTCTAAGTTAGCAAATGGGTCTAACGGGAAGGCCGCAAGGCGGTAACACGATAAGTCCGGGTCTAACGGGAAGGCCGCAAGGCGGTAACACGATAAGTCTGGATAACTTGCGAGGCGCAGCCTCAATCCTGAAGCACGAGTAAAGTCTAAGTAAAGTCTAAGGCACGGCCTACACGAGTCGTCCCGTTGCCGTCCCTGGGCACTTGAATCGTTAGCACAAGAATTGGTCTAGTGGCGCTTGAGTTTAATCAAAGGTCCTGGCACGGCCGAGTTCACGTAAATTGCCCCTTGACAAAGCACAGTCTTGAACAAGTCTAAGTTTGGAATAGAATGTGGCACGACCCTGCCGTCCCGCCTTGAAGTTTGGTCAAGTACCTAAGCGACGAGGCACTGCTTCGATCAAAACACACGTTGGCAAGATAGCGTGACCCTGTCATTGCACGACCTTGTCGTCGCATCGCTAGTTATCAACTGAGACGTCCTTGTCCTAAAATGAATCCTAGGCAAGACTAGAAAGACAATTGAAAGGGTTTAAGCTGCACAAAGTAAATGAAACGTGTCGGTTATGTATGGGTGGGCGAGAAGCTCACTCCACCAGTACAGTGGTACTGACACCCACATAGTGTTTCATGTGCAGGCACAGGTAGAAGCTCGTGGCGCGGAGCTCGCTTGGATGCGTCGAGGTATGGAGTTCCTTGGCGAGTCGAAGCGTGCGGCCGCGTGACCCGAAGACTTATACAGGACATAATGTATGGACATCGCCTTCCGAAGCCTCCGCTGGATTCAAGCATTGTATCGAGAGATGAGAGAGAGCAGAGTGACTTGTAAATGAGTGAAAAGTGAGCCTGAGAGACTTGTAATTGGCCTTGCGCCCATGAATGTAATCCTGTATTCAATATCAATAAAGAGATTCTTTGAGTTACTTGTGTTCATGTGTTCTTCTTTAAATTCCGCTGCAATGTTTTCAATGTTTCTGCTTGGGACTTCTGTGCGACGACCCCGTCGCCGCCGATGTAATCGGCCGTTATGGAATTGCCTTGCACGAGCGCAATCTAGGCTCGTGCGGCATCACGCCTTAGCGAGGACGATCGCTCCTACGGGAGCGGGGCGTGACATAATGGTATCAGAGCACGGCTTTACGTCCTTGGACTTCAAATCGAATTATCAGTTTTGAAAGCTCATCGTTGATAATGAAGTACGCGCTCTCTCTCGATTGTCCCTCGGCATGTCCATACAATAAGTCTAAATATTTTTGAAAGCTCGTACAAGCGTTCAACCAAACGCATCGATAGGCAATGGCCTTTGTGCCGAACGGTGTTAACTTGTTTTGAATTATGCTAAAGTTAACAAGTTGCACGTATGCCCGAATAGTCCTGCGTCGACCTTAAAAGTCGCGTTCATGCCTAACTAGTCCAACGTTGACCTTAGCATATGAGCTTGCAAACTCAACATTTAGTCCGCACGGGATAGCTATGCACACGGCCTTTTGGCTAAGTTGTGTTTCGCGTCGCGCACCTCGACCCTTTGGTGCAAACGAGTGCGAGCGATACCAAGTACCGCTCGGTCGGGAACGAGCTACACTTAGAGTGTCTATCGATAGGAATGCTGTCGAGTTAACGCTTAGGCGTACACAAAGGATTGACTTGGATTTCGAGATATAGTGCGAACGACTTTGTGCGTCGGTACGACGCGAGCGATTACGCTAGTGATTCGTCGAACGAATCTAAGAGATGTCTTAGCGCATGATGCGAACTTGATTGAGGACTAGAACGGATGGCTCGAATCCGAGTGGTGTATGGACTTTTCTTGGAAATCATTCGAGCGGAAATTGAGGATTTCGAGTATGTCGACGAGGCGATGCGATCGCGCAAAGCCTTAGAGCGCGTCACGTTTAGTTGGACGTGACTTCAATTGTCCCGAACGAGCATCTCATTCGGACGACTTGCGAGTAGGCAACGTGAGTAGAAATCGATATCGAAATGATTCGAAACGATGAATGAAAATGAATGGTCTTGATCGAGGAAACTTAGAGGATCGCGCGTACGATATCGGATTGATACAAATAAAATATGGCTTGAATTCTAAACGACGATCTTGAAACGAGCTTGAGGAATAGCAATCGAACTTGATCTTGAATATCGAGAAAATTGTGGGATATCCAACTCGGACAATAGCACCAGTCGCACGACTCAAAATTGGTTGCAAGAAAGATCGTCAGGTTACACATATCGTCGATGGTATTGAGGCGTATCAGAGATCGATATGCGATAACTCGGGGGTACTCTGACTCGACAAATGACGAACGTGCAAATGTCATTATTCCGATGGATGTTGTAATCGGGATATTAAAACGTGTCGAGGAAATGATAAACTTGGCTCGAGGATTTTCTAGTTGAATGAATGACGGTCGTACTATCGAAATTGGTTGGATGAAAATGAAATGCTTGGATTTACTTCGTCGATAACCACAACTTCGACATTCTTGTCTTATGCGAGCGCAACTCCAGTCTCGCACATGCGTCGCGCCGATTTGAGACGATCACTCCGCGTGAGAGCTGGTATGGTGATTCATACAGCGGGGGTGATTGACCTAGCTTGGCGTGATAATTTGTATGCTTCGACTTGTGGTTTGACGCGAAGGTGACTCGAAAATGAATTGTGTGTTGGAAGAACCGAATTTGAGGATTGTGTAGGTCCAATCCGCGTATCGAAAATGAGTTAGTCTAAACTCAAACAAGAGTTACGCCCCGATGAGAATGATTATTCTGCGAGTGCGTTGCGTGGTGATTCACGAACCACCGTAGATAATCGGACTCGCGTGAGATTGGGGCACAACGTATTGTCGAGCTAGATGACCTCGTGATCGAATGCACGAATTGGTTAGAGTTGGTGATTTGGATAAAATCGAATATGTGCAACGCATGCATTGATGCGAATAGGTGATCGTGCTCGATGTTTAGAAATCTGAGTGACGCGAGCTTGGGTAGAAAACCCCGTACTACCGACCATGGTTTGACCCTAGGATTGGGGTCAGTGTTGGCATTATTGTTGGGGAACTATGATTCCAATCCTGACATTGACTTAGCCTCAAAAAGATTGGCCTAGCGGTTAGGCAAAACGCCCTGTTGCAAGTGTTATCAATCAAAGGATTGATCTTGAGGATTGGTTTGAATGGATAGTGTGAATCACAAATGTAGGAAACCCTGCTCACGAGACTTGGCTGACATGCATATATTTCAGGGACGCCTGAGTATGTGCACGATGCGACTCGAGTGAGAATGACAAACTCTCTATCATGCGGCTTGGTTGAATGCATGTATTTTGGGGACGCTTGGAATGCGTGCATGATCCAGCCAAGTGATACGTTGAGTTCAAACACGACTGGGGAACGAGAGTGTCGAGATCTTGAAATCGTGTTAACGGAAAGATTGATAAGTCGTGCGAGCGTAGCTCGGAATCGAGGAACGCGTAGGCGAGATGCGTACGAATAAGTCTTGGCCATAGAAATGGTAGGATGGCTTGCCCTCAGGAAAGTCTCGAGGACGAGACTTGTTCTGAGTGGTGTATGTTGTAGTGCCCCGACCCGCAAAGTCAATCGGAGGAATCGAAACGCCGACGGCGTTGGAACTAAGCCTTACAACGGCTCGCCCGGAGACATCGTTCAGGTGGGGGAGTTTCGGTGAACTTACTCCATCTTAGCTTGCACATAATAAATCGTGTTTTCAACTCGCACAAGTAGGCTAATATAAAAGCTACGCACCAACATAGCTAAGGGAGTAATCCCGTTGGGTCGGAAGTGTCCTAGAATATGGAGATGGTCCATCGATCAACATAGAAGTTAGCTCAGCGTGCTTTCAAATGACACTCGATCCTTCAATCCCGTGGCTTGGGAGAAGGAAGTTGGCCTAAGTTGCTAAATTGTCCCGACACTTGAAATAGCCTAAGTCTTAGGCGTCGCCTACGTAATTGCTTGCTAAAGCAGGCACGATCCCGTTGTGCAAGGCTTGGCATAGCCTTCGCATGTCCCGTTGGTCCCGTCGAATTGTCCCGACACTTGAAATAGCCTAAGTCTTAGGCGTCGCCTACATAATTGCTTGCTAAAGCAGGCACGATCCCGTTGTGCAAGGCTTGGCATAGCCTTCGCATGTCACGTTGGTCCCGTCGACTTGTCCCGATACTTGAATAAGCCTAAGTCATAGGCGTCGCCCGCACGAATGCTTAACAAAGCATGCACGGTCCGGTCCCGCAAGGCTTGGCATAGCCTTCGCACGTCCCGCAAGTTAAGTCATCTTTGTACGGCTTGTTGGCTTAAGTCTAGGCACCCAAGACTTGGTTGTTAAGTCGACCCCGTGCCTAGCACGTTCCCTCGATGCGTAGCTCGGCGTAGCCTTCGCTCGTCGAGTCATTGTCCGTATAAGTCAACAAAGAGTTGCTCTAGGCTAACAAAGCCATTCCTAGCGTTGTCCCGCTCTAGCTGCGGTTGTCAAGTCAAGTAGTCCCTTGAGAATAAGGCTCGTCGTATAAAGTATATGACTTGAGCGTTAGCGTCGCCTAGAGAATCATGTCTGTCTAAGGCATGAGCCACGACCGAATACTTTTAAGCATGCCGGTCCCGTCCGGTCATGTCCTGCTTGAATACTTTTAAGCATGCCGGTCCTGCCCGGTCATGTCCTGCCTGAATACTTGATAAGTCCCGCACACGAGATTGGTCCCGCGGCTTGGGAGTCTCGATAGAATAAAGGAATGCATGGTCATGTTAAGGAAAGACTGGATAGATTGGATAGATCGAGTCTTGCATGGTCATGGACAACTTGTCGACAAGGTGTAGTCTTCTCGGGTGATCTCCTCCGGGGCACCGGGATCATCCGCCCGGGAGAAGCGAGTGTGGCTCAAAGTAGGATGCTGGATGACCGCATGGGAGTATCGGCGCTTCCGGGGCTAGCTACCCTTAGAAGGGCGGACCGATACCCCCGCCGAGCCATGTCCAAGATAGCTTGAAATTGCTAGTGACCACTCATGTAGATGTGTCGGCAATAGCGGCACACCGCGTGTATGCCTTTGGATTGTGTCTAGAACTTGATTGCTTGTCTTGTCGGGAACACAATATTGGGCCTAAGACTGGGTTGCAGCATAGGCACCGTGCTTGGCACGATAGATGGCGTCGGAATATAAATGGAAAGTGATACTATGGTTCACGAGTCTTGTCTAAGTTAGCAAATGGGTCTAACGGGAAGGCCGCAAGGCGGTAACACGATAAGTCCGGGTCTAACGGGAAGGTCGCAAGGCGGTAATACGATAAGTCTGGATAACTTGCGAGGCGCAGCCTCAATCCTGAAGCACGAGTAAAGTCTAAGTAAAGTCTAAGGCACGGCCTACACGAGTCGTCCCGTTGCCGTCCCTGGGCACTTGAATCGTTAGCACAAGAATTGGTCTAGTGGCGCTTGAGTTTAATCAAAGGTCCTGGCACGGCCGAGTTCACGTAAATTGCCCCTTGACAAAGCACAGTCTTGAACAAGTCTAAGTTTGGAATAGAATGTGGCACGACCCTGCCGTCCCGCCTTGAAGTTTGGTCAAGTACCTAAGCGACGAGGCACTGCTTCGATCAAAACACACGTTGGCAAGATAGCGTGACCCTGTCATTGCACGACCTTGTCGTCGCATCGCTAGTTATCAACTGAGACGTCCTTGTCCTAAAATGAATCCTAGGCAAGACTAGAAAGACAATTGAAAGGGTTTAAGCTGCACAAAGTAAATGAAACGTGTCGGTTATGTATGGGTGGGCGAGAAGCTCACTCCACCAGTACAGTGGTACTGACACCCACATAGTGTTTCATGTGCAGGCACAGGTAGAAGCTCGTGGCGCGGAGCTCGCTTGGATGCGTCGAGGTATGGAGTTCCTTGGCGAGTCGAAGCGTGCGGTCGCGTGACCCGAAGACTTATACAGGACATAATGTATGGACATCGCCTTCCGAAGCCTCCGCTGGATTCAAGCATTGTATCGAGAGATGAGAGAGAGCAGAGTGACTTGTAAATGAGTAAAAAGTGAGCCTGAGAGACTTGTAATTGGCCTTGCGCCCATGAATGTAATCCTGTATTCAATATCAATAAAGAGATTCTTTGAGTTACTTGTGTTCATGTGTTCTTCTTTAAATTCCGCTGCAATGTTTTCAATGTTTCTGCTTGGGACTTCTGTGCGACGACCCCGTCGCCGCCGATGTAATCGGCCGTTATGGAATTGCCTTGCACGAGCGCAATCTAGGCTCGTGCGGCATCACGCCTTAGCGAGGACGATCGCTCCTACGGGAGCGGGGCGTGACATCTTGGTATGCTGGATCTCCAACGTTGAATGTATTTCTAGATTTAATCTTGCATACTGCCCACCAGTCAAATTGATCTCTCCGACGCCTTGGGTAGCTTGTATAGTAGACTTGAATAGCCTGATTTGCTATCACAAATGTATCGGACCCTCTATACCTCCTGCGATGATTTATATCGACGAATCCAAATTGTTTATCGATTCTCCAACCGATATTTAGTGTCGTATCGAACCACTCACATTTGAACATCACAATATACATATCATATTGGCCAGTATATTGTAAATCTACAATATCCCGAAGCACTCCATAATAGTCAAAGTCCGGCTCGTCGTAATAGATGGTGCCTCTAATGCAAACACCGGAATCCTTGGTACTGATGACGTCATTGATAAATTCGACATTTATAGAATTCTGAGTTGACTTAAACCTGAAGCCATTAACGACATAGCCTGGCCAAGTCTTTATTTGCTTCTTCGGTCCCAATGCCAGATAACGAACACTCTCATGAGTGAGTGTTGTTTCAGGCAATAAAACCTGTAAACAAATATTTATAATTTAAATATTTCAGATTATATATTTATAATCTCAATTATAATCATAGTTACTTACGTATTTGCGAAACCATGACGAAAATGTACAATCAACCTCTCTTTGAAGTCCCTCATCGGTAATATCGGGTGTCCTCATTTTGACTTCATCTCTAAATACACTATTAGAGAAAATAAGAATATATAAGTGTAGTCACTTACTTCATCAAATTCAAGATTATAACGAGTGCAAGTGTACTGACTTACTTCTCCAAATCTCTCACTTCTTGTATGTCACAGTTTAACAAGACATATCGGTGAGCGGCATCATACTCGTCGTCTATCAACCACCGTCTTTTACTAGCCCCAACAGGCTTGCCCCTTACATTGAATATTCCTTCATCCTCAACGTCCTCGTCATTCCTTTGAGGTCGATTTCGATTTGTCTTAACATGAGTATCAAAATAAATGTAGCAGAAGTTTGACACCTCTTCGATAAGATATGCTTCGTATATCGAAGCCTCTATATGAGCTTTGTTGCCAACTTTCTTCTTTAGATGGTGTAGGTATCTAGAGAGACAAATTATCTTGAGAATTAAAAAAGAATTTTAAAATACACTAAAATTCAACTTAAATTATATCGATTTTTATGTACCTTTCAAATGGGTACATCCATCGATAATGAACAGATGCACCGACACGGACTTCGTATGCTAGATGAATCGATAGATGCTCCATGCTGTCAAAGAAGCCAGGAGAAAATATTTTCTCCAACTTGCAAATTGTTAAGATAATCTTCTCCTCAAGTTCAACCATGTGTTGCACGGTCAACTCAGTTTAACAAATATCTCTAAAAAATATTGATAGTTCGGCCAACGGAACCCATACAGCATAAGGCAACAACTTTTTCAAAGCAATGGGCAGTAATCTTTCCATAAACACGTGGCAGTCATGACTCTTCATCCCCGTTAGCTTGCGTTCATTGGGATCAACGCATCTAGACAAATTCGATACATAGCCGTCGGGAAATCTTAAAGTAGATACCCACTTGCAGATTATTAATCTATCTTCTTTGCTCAATGTGTATTGTGCTATCGGCTTACTTAATTGTCTAGCAGCTCCCCTTTGTATCAAGTTCAAATAAGGACGCTTGCATATCTCGGCAATGTCTTGTCTTGCTTTTGGATTGTCCTTCGTCTTTCCTTTAATGTCCATGACGGTATTGAAGACATTATCGAACACATTCTTTTCGATATGCATAACATCAAGATTATGCCTTATAAGATTATCTTTCCAATAAGGCAAGTCCCAGAAGATACTCCGTTTGGTCCAGTTATGGGTTTGTCCGAACCCATCGACACGATTGTTCGATGGATCTTCCATTACAGTGGGCAAGTCCTTTACGTCTTCCCAAATATCGTATTCCGACAATCTGGCAGGCGGATGAGAAAATTCTTATTTTCCAGCTCTGAATGCGTACTTGTTCTTTCTCCAAGGATGACTCACGGGCAGAAATTGACAATGACAAACAAAGAAAGAAGTTTTTTTTCCATGCTTAAGGCGGAACGCCTTACTATTTTGCATGCATATCGGACAAGACAGGGTGCCGTGAGTACTCCATCCCGACAGCATACCGTATGCGAGAAAACCATTGATTGTCCACATCAGTGAAGCTCTCATCTGAAAGTTCTGTTTTCTGGAAATATCATAGATCGTGACGCCGATCTCCCACAGCTGTTTCAGCTCATCCACCAACGGCTTTAAATATATATCGATATTCTTCGTCGGATTTTTGGGACCTGGTATGATAGCTGTCAAGAACATATAAGGAGTCTTCATACACATCCATGGTGGCAGATTGTAAGGGGTCAGAATGACCGGCCAGCAGGAGTATTGAGATCCCGACTGCCCGAAAGGGGCGAATCCATCAGAACATAGCCCCATGCGTACATTTCTAGGCTCTGCAGCAAAATCTGGATGGCGAAAATCAAAATATTTCCACGCCTCTCCATCTGAAGGATGTGACAATTCTCCATCGTCCTTTGTGCGTTCTTCGTTGTGCCACGTCATGTGTTCTGTTGTATTCTGAGACATATACATCCTCTGTAAACGCTTCGTGATCGACAAGTAATGCATATACTTGTAAGGACGTTGTTTTCTAGTTGACTTTTCTTTTCCCCTGACTTTTTTGTAACAATCCGCATTACAAAAGCTGCAACTTTCTACATCCTCGTTCTCCTTGTAGTACAACATGCATCAGTTGCGACAACAATCTATCTTGTCGTACCCCAGTTCCAGTTGTTGGACCATCATCTTCGACTTGTAGAAGTTTTTTGGAAGCTCTTTTGATTCCTTCGGTAACACCTCATTCATTAGTTGTGTAATCCGATCATAGCAAGTTTGTGGCAAGTTAAAATTGGACTTTATGTTCAACAACCGCATCGTCACTGACAGTACGGAATGTGGCTCACAACCAGGATATAAAAAAGTTTCAGCATCCTGAAACATATCATAGAACTCCTTCGCCTCGGGATTAGGATCCTCCGGATCAAAATTAGGCCCTGCTGCGTCGTACACCATATCTCGTGCAAGGTTCTGCACGTCTCCATAATCAACGGAGCATTCGTCGTCATCGACGACAAAATCCGCTGCAGCATTATCATCAAAAGCATAAGTAGCAACATTCGCAACCTGTCTTTCCGTATATAGTTCACCTTGCGATAACCACAGACCGTAATTACGTACGAAACCCTTACGGGTCAAATGATCTCTTACACTCACCACTTCTTCGTAGCGTCTATTGCGACAATTACGACATGGACACTTGATTTTGTTACCGTTCATAAACTGAGCTTTGCTCATGGCATACTTAAGAAACACTTCCACGCCAGGCTGAAAATCGTCACTCATACCTATTTTGCTCTCGTGTTGTCGTTTGTACATCCATGTACGATCAACGAAATAACGATCCATCACAGATTGGATGTAAAAATCTGTATAGTAAGACAAACTAAACAGAATTAGTATATAATCATGTAACTGGTGGATCCGCTGGTATTCTAGCTCGAGAAAAGAAAAATCTAAGTATAGTTGTTACTAATAGTTCGATACCGATAGCTTGATACCGATACCGATAGTTCGATATCGATACCGATAGTGCGATACCGATACTGATAGTCTGATACCGATAGTGCGATACCGATACCGATAGTGCGATAGTATGATAGTCTGCTAGCGATACCGATAGTTCGATACCGATAGTCCAATAGTTCGATATCGATACCAATATCGATAGTCCGATACCGATTCTTCGATAGTCCACTAAGTCAAAATGATTCCTCTTAAGCGTCGAGCATGTTATACACGGTTCAACTTGACGAGTTCTTAAATATTTTTGTGGTGTTGTATGCTTGCAGCAGCAAATCAAGTTTTAGAGTCATTATAGGTCAATTAATTAAACTGAGTCAATCTATCTATTTCTAAATTGCAAGAGTCCACTTCTAGGATATGGGAGCTATATCCTAAATATCTAGTCTAAAATTAATTTGGTTAGGATACTAGAGTGTCCTTACTATCTAGCAAGCACTACCTTAGTCTAGTCACACTAGCATTAATTACCTATAATTCCTACCATGTCTACACTCACACATTACACCCCAAGCCGTCCTGCATGCTAATAGGCATGGTAGGCCTACCTTCATTCCTCACTCTCTAAAGCACACATACACATATATATGTATATCACAGTTAGATGTATAGATATATACATCTATATAGAAGCACACAACTGATACACTCTAAGGGTCAGTTTTCCAGGAAAAACTTCACTTATTCAGTGACTTTGGTGAAGCGAATGTCCAAACTCCAGGAAAAACTACACTTATTCAGTGACTTATGCAGATGAAGAACTCGCACTGTCCTTGACACAGTGAACATATACACCATGAACCCAAACTCCATATTCATATTTACTAATCCAAATACCACCAAACTAATGGATAACACCCAATATGGATAACACATTATTTAGCCAATATATAAACTCAGATGAATTTAAGAAGCAAAGTCCCCCGCCGCCCCTGACCAAAGCCTGCCGCCCAGCCCCCGACCAAAGCCCGCCGCCCAACCCCCACCCCAAGCCTGCCGCCCAGCCCCCGACGCCCCCGCCCCAAGCCCGCCGCCCAGCCCCCGACGCCCCCGCCCCAAGCCCACCGCCCAGCCCCCGACGCCCCCGTCCCAAGCCAGCCGCCCAGCCCCCGACGTCCCTGCCCCAAGCCCGCCGCCTAGCCCCCGACGCCACCGCCCCAAGCCAGCCGCCCAGCCCCCGAATTCTCCAAGCCCGCCGCCCCTGCTACCCCTACGTCGATACCGCGACAGAGAGAGAGAGAGAGAGAGAGAGAGAGAGATCGAGAGAGAGAGAGAGAGGGGATTACCTTCGAGAGAGACAGAGGAGAGGATGTCGACGCCGATAACCGAAGCCGCGGGAGAGAGAGAGAGAGAGAGAGAGAGAGAGAGAGAGAGAGAGAGAGAGTAAATTTGGGGGGAATGCGAAAAGTTTCCTCCGTCGTTTCAATTTAAGTCTGGAACGTATATTTAGCGACGGAATAACGACGTCATAGAATCCGTCGTCCGGTAGTCGCTATTTTTGATACTTGCCGACTGAATATCCGTCGCTACGTAGTCGAAGAAATGTTCCGCCAATTCTCGACACAATTCTCGCCAAATAATCGACTACGTAGCGACGACTATCGATCCATCGCTATATCTCCGACACCCTAGCGACGGATGTGCGACATTTCCCCCCTAAAATTAAAATAAAAAATGTAAAGGCGTGTGGTTGGTAATCCGTCGACGAGCGGCCACGAAGCCGTCACTAACGCCGACTGAAAATTTTTGTTGCTAATTGTCCGTCGCTAATTTACTGTATTTTGGTAGTGTATGCTCATGTTGCTAGACTAGAAGTTATCCGCATGTTTTGTGCATTTCTATATTTTCATAATTTCAAACTATTTCAAATGGACGTAAAAAGTGCATTTTTAAATGGCTTTTTAAAAAAAGAAAGTTTTTATGAAACAACCCCTTGGTTTTAAATATTTTCAAAAACTCGATCACGTCTTCAAACTTAAAAAAGCACTCTATGGACTCAAACAAGCACCTCGTGCTTGATATGAATGCCTAAGTGCCTTCCTACTTAAAAATTGATTTTCAAAATGCAAAGTTGATACTACTTTATTTATCAAGTCTTCAGATGATAATATTCTTCTTGTGCAAATTTATGTAGATGACATAATATTTAGTTCTACTAATGAAAAACTTTGTCAAAAATTTGCTAAGTGTATACAGAGTGAGTTTGAGATGAGCATGATAGGAGAGCTAAACTACTTCCTAGGACTTCAGATCAAACAACACTCATATGGAACATTCATCAGCCAAGCTAAGTATACGAAGGATTTACTGAAGAAGTATGACTTCGATAATGTAAAACCTATTGGAACTCCAATGGCTACATCAACACGACTTGACATTGATGAGAGTGGCAAACCAGTCGACTAGCGTAACTATCAAGGTATAATTGGTAGTTTATTATATTTTACTGCTAGTTGCCCTGATATAATGTTTGACATTTGCATATGTGCTAGATATCAAGCTAATCCTAAGTAATCACACTTATGCGCCGTTAAGCGTATCTTTCGATACCTTAAGGAAACTTCTACAGTCTGGTTGTGGTATCCCAAAACTACATCCTTTGACCTAATTGGTTATTCAGATGCATATTTTCTAGGATGCAAAGTAGACCATAAAAGTACCAAAGGTACGTATCATTTTCTAGGAAAAGCTTTACTCTCCTGGTTTAGCAAAAAGCAAAATTCTGTAGTACTATCAACAACTGAGGCTGAGTATATCGCCGCAGGACGCTATTGTGCTAAAATTTTATGGATGAAGCAAATCCTAGAAGACTACAATCTGTAATACACGAAGATTCCCATATATTGTAATAACACTAGCACGACCAATTTGACTAAGAACTCGATTTGTCACTCACGCACGAAGCACATAGAGATACGTTATCACTTTTTACGTGATCACCAATAACATGGAGATATTTGCTTAGAATTCATTGACACAGATCATCAATTAGCAGATATTTTCACAAAACCGCTGGCTGAAGACTGTTTCAATTATCTGTGACGTGAACTAGGCATACTTGAATTTTCAGATTATGAATAATGTGTTATGTTTAATAAAAATTCCTATACCTTGAAATTTTAAAATTTATTAATTAAAGTTATTTTGGGTACAAGCCAAAAAGGTTCTTCTGTCAAAAAGACGTAAAAGTCTAAGCGGCACGGTGTCAAGTATCTTCGGACTACCGCTAGCTGGGATCCGGCCCCTATAGCTAATCCAAAGTAATGGATATTACTAAATTGAGAAATTGAAAGTCATTAAGTCTATTTATTATTCATTATGCATAAAATGAAATGAAAAACAAGTGTCCGAACTCTGACAAAACTCGGACCGAGTTCGCGTTGAGTTTAGTTGACGTTGATTCAAGTTTCCAAAACAGCACAGCCGGCTCTAGCCCCCTTTATAAACCCTTCTTCTTCCTCATTCTTCTCCATCCGAGAACGAAAACAAAAAACCTAGATTCCTCTACAATTTTTTCAAGTTCCAAACTCTAATCTCTTTAGTTCTAAGAAGCTCATGAAGGTGACCTCTTACACATGTCACGCCCCGATTCCGTCGAATCGATATTCGTCCCACGAACGTGATGCAGTGCGAACCTAATTTATGATCGCACAAGGCATAGTCATAAGGTAATTCGAAACATGAGATCTAAGAGAGTAAGCAGACAAACTGAATCACATATTAAGTAAAGGAAACTTGATCTTTATTGATAATGGATATCATTTACAGACTCCGGTATAGGACTTATATTGCGCGGGCTACAACATGACTCAATTACAAAAGAGTGCCGATGAGATAGCCGTTCCATACATTGCACACATCCCTCAATATACATCAGAGTATTCTAGTGACCTGGAATGGAGGGACGCTGAGCCATCTTTCTTGGACAGTCGAGAGCCTTCAAAAGTGGAGTTGTGGGGACAAGTCTTCGATGCACGGCCGAAGCTTCAAAAATCACGAACGTCGCCAAGCTAGTTGGAGCGTCCTTCCTGATTTTTGGGACCTGCAAAGAGCGATGATCAGTACGATCACATGTACTGGCGAATGGTTAATTAAAATCCAAGCTCTGCATTTGATTCAAGCAGTTTTATAAACATGTTAGCTAGCTATTTCTGAGAACTTTCTAACCATCCTGATCGATTTGCATGTTAACATGTTTTGAGGCAAGCATATGAAACTTTATACATTAAGCAACTATCATATTCATCCCGTGTCACGTGCATTAGTTAAGCAGTGAAAGGGTGTGAAGGCCACTAGCAATGTCAAGCCATCACGGACTATAGCTGGGTTAGACGGTGACCCTTTCACGACGGGTAGCGAGCCCTGTGCGAAAGTTCCCGAATAACCCACGCCGATGTAAGGCTGGCGCTTGCTATACTCGTTCCTTCTGGGCTGAATCGGTCCCTTGTCCTAGGCAACCGTTCGAGGAAACTACATATTGTCGACAAGTTATCCAATGACCGTTTTGCAGAGTCTTAAAAAAATGCTCTCTCTTTTCTAGAACCTTATCCTTTCTCTTTTATATGCAAAAATTAGCCGTTCTTTTGAACTTAGTCGACTTACTCACTTAGCCAAATCGTTGCGATAAACGTTAATTGATTCATTCATTGTTTTGCATAGGTTAAGTGGAATTGCATAAAGAAAGCACATTTTCTATTTTCAATACTGACAGTTTGATAGCAAGTGTTTCGTGAAGAATCGTATCACGATTTCTCTGATTCTACACTATTATGACATGCATTCATTTAACTTCATATTGATTTTGAAATATAGTGACGAGGAGAAGGAGGTCAGCCACTCGCCTTAGACTTGCTTCAAGCAAGCGACTGGTTGGCTGCACTGACGTCGCCTACGCGATCACCTGCAATCGCATAAGCAACTGATTAGAACACTGTGTAATTCAAGGACTTTTGATATGAATGTGAAGCTCGAAAATGCAAGTCACGAAAACCTATCGGAAACATTCACGAAAAATACATTCACGAAAACCAAAGCCAAATCAAGTGCGACATGAAAACCAGAGCAACGGGAGGTCTCTTCTGACTCAGCCGCAGAGCCAATCCTTGAGGCGCAATCCGCTGAATATGGGACTTGGTTCCAAAGAAGCCATTCCATAACATGGAATGTATCTTAATTCAACTGTTCCCGTTCGATCGACTCGACCGATTCTGACTTATCGGTTCCGACCGAATCGATAGCGACATTGTTCCTTTCTCGCGCACCCCGTGGACAAAAATGGGGCACGATATAGGGACGGAACACTACACTTTCTCCATTCTTCTTAAGGTATATCTTCATTCTTTCCCTTTTTTTTATTCTATGGCTCCTAAAATGTACAAGAAAAGGAAAGGAGACTTCGCGGCGGGTTCATCTTCTACTTCTGAGTACGAATCCGTAAACGTGTTCAGTCCTGCTCATCCTACTGGCGAAGAGGAATATGACGTGACTTTATTTCCATGTTTGGAAATATCGGAGTGTTGGTTTGACGCTTTTCGCTTTCAGAAAATTTGCCCCAGGCGATATGTCAACTTTACTATTTTCTTGGAGTACACCTCGACTTTAAAAATTTAAGTCTCCGAAATTTCTTTGAAACTTCTAGTGATATCTATGATAATGTCGTTCGTATGTTTTACTGCAACATGCAAATAAAATATGACGGTAGTATCTATTCCTGTGTCGGCAAAAAAGAAATAGAATTCAACTCGACTGACATTAGTGAATATTTTCATATGCCCGACATCGGAGAAACTTTAGTTGAGATTTATCGAGTTTAATTTCTCGCAGAAGTTATCCTTGATTCCATTAAGGCTACTATGTGTCATCCTAAACCTAGTCCCTCGGGGCGGTAGGATGTATGCAAAACACCTTAATCAAAACTTTTATGAGTTGCATCGTTTTATGTATTCTGCTTTGCTTCCTAAAAAGGGATCTGCTTATGTGATTACCTTTCTCGAGATGTCTGCCATGTACCACATTCACTTTGCTGTTCCTTTCTTTGTCTCCAATACATTCATGGCTTAGATGATTGGTTATAGGAGAGTGGGGCGGCAACCTTCTGTACCCCATGCACCTAGCAGTTATCTTTAGGAGATTTGAAATCAACCTTGATTCCTGTCCTATCTTCGGGTCATCTTCTGAGATGACTAGATATAGGAGATTTCCTCTACTTCCACCACCACCCGGTGCTGCTCCTGCTTCTGCAGATGTTCATGCCGATCCAAGCGCTCCAGCTCCTGCTTCTGCTCCAGGATTTGATCCGCAGTTCTATCAGCGCTTCAATGTCTTTGTCACTCTCTCTGGACAACATCATCAAATCTATGTCGATGCTGTGTTCCGCCATACCTCTCAGGCTCAGATCTTGAGAAATGTCATTGCTGATCTGCACTGGAGTTTGGCGCATCATCCTTCAACTCCTTATCCGATCATCCGTCATCCTGGCTTTGACGGACCGAGATTTGATGATCCAACCACTTTTGGATACTTTGATCCGACTACTGCTTACTTCGATCCTCAACCGCCTATTTCTCCAGCCGATAATGATGCTCATATGTGGTTTGGGCTCTTAGTTTAAAGTTTTTTTGGTTCTTGTCTGCTGATGGTGATCTATGTAGCTATACACTTTGTAGTCCAAACTTCCTTAGTTGGACTTATGTAGTAGTCATAAACTCTTTCAGTTATGACTTTACGCATTTGATTTTCAATTGTATTTCCTTCAGTTATATTATAGTTCATGCTCTTTGAGTTTTAGTTCATTTACACTGCTACTAGTTCTACTGTATTATGACTTATTTCAGCATGGATATTACTCTTTTTGTTTCTTTGTCTGTGTTAAATTGTTGGCTTCACATATTACGAGAGAGCTACTCATTTTGCGTATATGGCAAAGGGAAAGAAGAGCAATACCAAAATTTCAACGAAAAATTCCAATCAATGAACAAGTCAGGTATATTATTTCAAAGTTACATTTTAGTTATATTTTGGTATAGACTCAAGTTTGTCAATTATCAAAATTGGGGAGATTGTTGGGCCATTGGCTAAATGGTCGCACCTGATTTTGAGAATCAACGAAAACTTAAGTCGATACGCAAAATATAGGAACTGCTACTAATGTTACAGGTTACTGAAATCAATATCAAAATAACGTACTATACATACATCCTGCATCTACAATGATCATTGCATCATCATTCAGAAAGATTGTATCGGAATCCAGATCGAGTCATTTTATATTTTTTTCTGTATTTTTACTTTTATTGAGTCTAGGAAATATAAATGTAAGATCGTTCGAGATAGTACTGGCTTAGGTTTTCTCAGTCCACAAATCCAAAAAGCCTACCTAAATCCCACATAATTTCACATATCCATATAGCCAAAAATCCTATGCAATTTGGATCACCAAAAATCCCATTCTACTTCGATAGAATTCGACCAGAACTCTGACCGGGTTCGGTCCGAGTTCGGACCGAGTTTGGTCAAGGATTTTTGGATTTCTGTTGCCTCCAAATCTGCATGCAACGTTCGAATGCGATATTCTAGCATCCGAACTCAGCCCAAATTTTGTCCAAGTTCGGTCAGGAAAAATATTATAAATAGAGAAGGATCGATTTTCAGTACATTTCTAATCACCCATTCACACTTCTCTCTATATTTTCCTAAGTGTTTTTCATCGCTCCAAAGCTTTCAAATCTCACCTATGCCACTCTTAGCCAAAGCCAGTAACATTCTGTTCGATTTAGAGTCTTTGGTTCAAAGAGTTGTAAAGAGGTTGCCAGTCAGAAAACTTTTCAGTTTTCGTACTCAAGTTTGTTGGAGTCGGTCGTGCGCTCGTCACAAAGGCACGGTATTGTAAAGAGACGGCAAACTCTCATTTAGCTTACAAATAGTGGATTAACAGCGGACAAGAGTACTCGCGACTGGATTAGTCCTCTCAGAGGAAAACCAGTATATATTGCGGTGTTCACTGAGTTTGATTTTCTCTCTCTTGATTACTGCATTTAATTTACTGTCTCTTATATCTGCCATAGTTTATAATATGTTATTTTTAAGTGGTGATTATTTCTGCTGCACACGCACACACTCTATTCACCCCCCTCTAGGTGCTCAACGGTCCTACAAGATTGTTCAAGCAATTCTGTAGACTAAATGTTAAATAACTACCATTAGCACAAGCTTTTTTTACATGCTACTAAAACTATGATAGAGCTAACCCTGACCAAGGGCAGACCGAGCAACCGTCTAGAGCCCAAAATTTTGAGAGGCACCCAAAAATTAGATTTATTTTTCTTTTATATATTTATAACCTTTGGTAGTATTCTCAATATTAGCGCTCATACGACATAACATACTTACTTACTTAGCAAGGTTGGTTTTCATTTACACCTCATATATATATATATATATATATATATATATATATATATATATATATATATATATATATATATAGGGAAGGGATAGGGTGACACATGTTTTTGACACCTAAAAACATGCAATCGCAGCCGTACATCAATAGAAACAAATGGTTCAGATTTGTTTGATGTGGCAACTAAATATAATTATGGATTGTAGTTTCATTTTCCAACAATCACAACACATTAATTGCACATTCCACTAATTAATACAACCTACTATTTAATTGAGACCCATATTCTATATAGATCTGAACCATTTGTTTCTATTGATGCACGACTGCGATTGCATGTTTTTTTAGGTGTCAAAACCTATGCGTCACCCGATCCCTTCCCTATATATATATATATATATATATATTTTTTTTTTTCCCTATATATATATATATATATATATATATATATATATATATATATATATATATATATATCCACCCCATTAAAAAAAAAAAAAAAATATATATATATATTCACCCCATTATCATCTCTATCGTATCTGTTGGATTAGATCTAATTAACCATCTAGATTAAATCTCTAAATAATTAGAGAGAGAGAGAGAGAGTAACAAAAAAATAGAAGGAAAAAAATCCTTCCTAGAGAAACATAACAAAAATAGAAACCATTTTTTTTCCAACCGCCTCCACTCTGGCTCTGGTGTTCCGCCTTCTCGTGTACCTCCTCTTATACTGCGCTTCTGTCCTCTTCGGATATGCTCTTGAGCGGTTTATATTGGTTGAAGCTGTCTGTGATGTAGACAGAGAACAAGTTCATGTCGTGGAACACGAGCCTCGATATGCCAAGCTCGGCTGCGACATCTTATGTCCATGGTAAGAACACGTCCATTACGATGCAGTCTGTGTGTATGTCCATGGGAGTTACTGATGTGGGAGTGACTTCATGGTGGTTCAGTTTCCGTCAACAGAGATCATGGGTCGTGTGGCTATGCAAAGTACCGGTTGGGTGGTTGAGTGCGACATTGGTGTACTCACGACAAAACTGGATGAAATAAGGGTGGAGATGGGTGGACAAGGAAAGAGTTTTAGGGATACCGAGCTGGTTTTTTAGAGAAGAAGATGACGAGGCTACGTACTAAATCTTCCTATCATTAATTCCTCAAACTTTGCATAATTTCACAGACTCGTCAGCAGAGCTGATAGGCTTGATATCTATAATACCATAACCAAACATGAAATTTCTTTAGTTACTCAAGGAAACATATACTGGTAGAATGGTGCTGGAGAGAGTCAGTGGGAAGCAGCCATGATTCTTCAACATGCATGGGACGACATCAGAAGGAGATGGTGTCGGTAGCCCATTCATATTGAAGGTTACTAGAAAGATGTCACCGCATGGCCTAGTTGATTTAGTGCATATATATAGCTGGTTTTTGGCACTTTGGCTAAGAGAAGAAAGTGAGAGGCTTTACTTCTTTAGGCAAGAAAGAAAAACAGAGAAGGAGATGGAGAGTTTGAATTAAAAAAATATTTAATTAGAGGAGAGAAAGTCTGCATGGGTTTGTATACCTGGGAAGAGATCCTATGCTCTTCGTATTGATAAGGATACGTGGGGAAAGACGAGTTTTTTTTCCTCCTCCCATAATTATTTCGAAGAGAAGGTGATCGAGGCAGCACGGGAAGGTTGAGCGCTGGAGTAGCGGAGGTAAAGCTCCAGAGCCGGAGCGGAGGTGGGTGGAAAAAATATTTTGGTTTCCCTTTTTGTTTTTTTGTTTGAAATCACACGCACACACACAATTGGGGGGCTCGAACCTTGCCGGCCCCTCCGGATGTCCGCTCTAATACCACTAGGCTAGAGAGCTCGGACGGTTTCCCTTTTTGTTATGTTTTTCTAGGATTTTTTTTTTGTTTCTATTTTTGGTTAATCTCTCTAATTATTTAGATATTTAATCTAGATAGTTAATTGGATCTAATCCAACGGATACGATAGGGATGATAAGGGGGTGAATTTGATCCCTCCTCTCTCTCTCTCTCTCTCTCTCTCTCTCTCTCTCTATATATATATATATATATATATATATATATATTGAAGCAAGGATAATTAGGTTTCGGAATCACTCTCACTGGGATTCGAACTCCTGATCACTCGGGTCGTATGTCTCACCACTACCACTATATATATATATATATATATATACATATATATATATATATATATATATATATATATAAGGGGTACAAAATTTTTTTTTTGGGCTCCTAAAAACTTTGGACCGTCGTGACTGAAAAATTAAGATATATAGCACTTCTCGTATAAAGTCCTTCGATGTCAAAGAATAAATTCATTCTTAACAAAAAAATTTGTCGTTACTCTAGCAACTTCTCTGATAAAACTGCATAAAGTTGGTTATGACTAAAAATATGTTCCAGAAAATATATTCATACATTATGTACAAGTATGTCCTTGTTTTATGTTAATGGTCAATGCAAAGCTCGGCCTAATGTGAAATTATTTTTTTTGTAAAACTAAACAACATGTCTATATTTTTACAACATGACTATATATTTTTTATAAGCTTTAAGTGCGTGGAATAAAATTAGGGTTATTTAGTTTTAGGGTCTCTCTCTCTCTCTCACACACACACACACACACACACACACACACACACATATATATATATATATATATATATATATATATATTAAGGTCTGAGTTTTGAAATTGACCAATGTTAGAATTCGGATTTCGAAATCACTGTTTATTAGTCTACGTGAACAATGATTTCGAGACCCTAACTCTAATATCGATTAATTTCGAAACCCAAATTCTAATATCTATGTATATGTGAGACCCTAAAACTAAATATTCCTAAAAACTATAGTAGGTTGGAAAATATTCAGTTGAATTTGGTATTCGTTAGGTAAAAGGTGTTGGTCTTCACATAGGTGGGGACCTTTGATTGATAATGTGTGTAAAGTATAGAAAGAAATCTGAAGGTGTTAATATATTTTGACCCTTGCAACTTGAATAGATGGAAGTTTCAAATCCAATAATAAAAATGTATTTGTTGTATAAAATATATCAATAATGCCAATAATACAATATATTTTGGCTTCACTGATTGTCACTTCTATACAACTGATATGTATTTTATTACATAACAAAATGAATGACAAACAATATGGATAGAATTAATGAAATGTTATAATGTTCATGGAATGTGGGTTGTGTTTGAGTTTACAGTTCCAAAACTTGACCAAATATTAACAAAAAATAATACTATTCATCATTCAAGTTTGTTTTTTTTTTTTTTTTTTTTTTTTTTTGCGTGACACTATCATTCATAATATGGCGCTGACAGTTGACATGGCGACAATAAAATATTTCATGATAGAATTAAAAAATTTAGAATATCACAAATGAGAATTTTAAAAAGGGTTACTTAGTAATAGGGTCTCCAATAATAGTGGATATTAGATTTTGGATTTCAAAATTATCCAACGTTAGGATTTGGGTCTTGAAATTACTGTTCATTAACCTATGTGAACAATGATTTCGATACCCAAATCGGACAATTTCGAGATCAAACCATAATATCCACTATTATGTGAGACCCTATTACTAAATATCCCTTTAAAAAAATGTTATTAGTAACACTAAAATCATTACCACACCTACGGTTACGTCAGTGCCATGTTTTAGTGTTATAGCATCGATCACAAATGAGAAATTTTCTGATAGAATTCAAAAGATAAATTAAAATTTCAAAAATAAAAAAATAAGAAAAATATACTATATATTTTGTTGACATATCGTCGCCACGTTAATGTTATATCATCGTCGTGTCATGGGTAATGAAATAATCCAAAAACTTGGATGATGAATAACATATTTGTTTCGAAAGTGTAAAAATTTTTTTTGTGTTTGTTTGGATACCGACATTGTTTAAAAATAATATATGTTACACGAAAGTTAATTTTGTAAACGTGAATGTGCCTAGCGATTGGGTTCCACTTGAATGTGGGTGTTATTTCAATATTTTTATAGGTTAGTTTTTGTCGAAAATTAAATATTTGAGAGATGGAAGACATGTTCAAAATTTTCCGTATACCCGACCCGTTAAGGATCGAGGAATAAGTTGGTCGCATGTCTCAACGATCTCTTCTTCTTCCCCTCTCCGTCAGCACAGAAGGTTTTCCCGCGAAATCGGAGGCTCCGCCGCTCCTCTGGTCATTCCAATGGGTTGCTCCTCCTCCATTCCAGGTTCCTCTTCCCCCCTTCCCCTCCATTCCTAGGGTTTACTGATTGAACTCCACCCCCCAATTTAACCCTGATTATTCAGTCAATTTCTTGTCAATTTGCACCATTGTTCTTCTAATTAGTTTTTTTTCTCCAAAATTCTGATTGGAGCCTGAAATTTATTAGTCTGGTTCAGAAAAAGTTGCAATTTGGCTATTGGGGCTTTTGTATGGATCGGATGCAAGTTGCCAATTTTGAATTGTTTCCCCCCAATTCGATCTCTTGTTGGAACTGGAGATCTTGTCGATTAGCACCAATTTTCTTCTGATCAGGGTTCACTGTTCCGTTTGAATATGTAAAGCGTTAGTCACGAGGTAGATCAAAGATGGATCACAGAGGCCAGGAACAGAGATTCACACAACATGATACAGTATGCTCTCTGTTTGATCCTAATGTTGTTGTTGAGATTCAAAGATTCACACAAAACTAAGTTTGCTTTATGAAGAAACTCAACTCCAACGATTGACCGTGTATTTTTTTATTACAAACTGACAAATAATCAAAACTCATTCTTCCTTGCAAACAATGTTGCAATTGAGGTAGAACGATTACAAAAGAAGATAAAGGATAAAAAGAAAGAATAAAAAATTATTCTTGCTGGGGTGATAAAGACCACCGTTGCTCAAAGCAAGATTCGCCATCTATCGACGATCTGCTCCCAGGAACCGGCAAGTTCACAAGAGAACTTCTGAAACACTCGTAGTCACTTTTGAGCACGACTCGAATGGGCTCACATGACTTCTCTTTTCCGTCTCTCCACAAAAGGAGGCATAAAGACTGTTTATAGAGAATGATGAAAACTCCACCTCTCATCCTGGTCGACATGGGACTAAAATACCAACTCCCAAAAGTTGAGATTGATATCCAAATCCCACAATCTGCACAAATGCGCGCAATCTGTGCAACCTGCGCATACGCACATACGAGGATACTCGCATGCGCGCATGCGCTCAACAGCACAATGGCATGTAGTAGAGCAGCAGTTCATACGTGCATATGCGCGCCTGCGCATAACCCGCACTGCGCCCCCGCCCGCAGCTCGTGCATAAAACAAGCACAACAAACGTGCACAAGCACCATGCGTCCGTTGCGAATATGAAAAGTGTAAAGTGTGCCATCAAAGCGTCACTTGGTGCCCTTCGTTTGAGTCCGGGTCGCTACGACTGTGGAAATTTTTTCCAAAGAGTGACAAAACAAAAATTGTTCCTTTGAGGTTTAAACTATACCCTTTAGGAAAATTACCTCACATGAGCTACCACACCTCATGTGCATATGCCAATACAAAGTATAGCTATATTTTGGGATATATACTTTGGTGGCTTTCCATTGTGGGACTACAAAGCTAAGTTAGAAAACTCCAATACTCTCCCACATATATCACAATATATGGTTGAGTGTTTCCTACAATGACTCTCCATCATGTATTAGGATAAATGTCACTGACGACTTGAATCTTCCCGCATGGGTCAAACTGTTAGGGTTATATACTAAGGCCTCGTTTGGTTCACGGATTTAAGGAACCAAGAAAGGAAAGTTGTTCCTTTCCTTTGTTTGGTAGCCACAAACTTGGAAATTAATTTCCTGACAAGGGGGAAAATTGGTGGGAATATGGTTCCACTCAAGATCCATGGGATTGATTTTCCCTCCTCCTTTCCCAACATTTATTACAAAAGTTATGATTAAAGTAACCATGTGTCATTGCTTATTTTACTATTAATGTTATTTTTTATAATATTATTTTTATTTTAAAAGGTAAGGATATTATTGGAACATTGTTATATTTTGCTTTCCTTTCCTAGATAGTTTCCTTGTTTTACCAAACAACGGAAAGGAAATGTGACAGGAATCCTACTTTCTCATTCCCATGAAAAATACAAGGGAATTCATTTCCTTTCCGTGAACCAAACAAGGCCTAAAAGTATAACTTTTGTATTAACTATATTTCTTTGTCTTTTTTGAATAAGAATTATGGACAAATGTTTGTATATTATATTTGTTATAATGTTAATGTAAGTGTTTGATATTCTACATTGTAGATAATATGGTGTGTGGTGACACACAAAAGATCATATTATCAATTTTCCTAGAATATATAAATGGTTTCTTTAAAGAAAATGGAAGATTAATAAAAAGATTGATACATAAGATAAATACAAGAATAAATAAGATGAGATTAGCCCACCTCCCATATATTTGATCCCTTTCCCTATAAAGAAACTATCCTCATTTTTGGCCTAATTCTTCTTATGATGATCGATTCAACCTCTGACAATCTAGATGAATTTGGACAAACCATTGGTAATGTTGTAGTGTAATTTGATATTAGTCTATCTTGACTATATGTTTACACTAGTACACTTTATATGTCTTGAGGTTATTCTCTTTGTATTGACTACATAAGAGAATAAACACCTATGTTATTAATGCTTGTGCTGCTATTCTGGATATAATAACATACATGTATATACAGTGTGCATTACTTTGACTCATAAAAGAGTGAGATTCTTATGAGTCATCAACCTCTATGAATTGGGTAATGACATTGTGTGTATGATGGACTGTTAATTATAAAAGAAATTTATGTCTTGATATGTCGGGTTGATGATGTCCCCTTAAGGAGCTCATAAGGATTGTTATGTAAATTATGCAGGTGGATTATATCCGATATGACAAATAAAGTTGAGTGGTACTACTTAAGGATAAAAGATGTCGATCAATATAGTTGTCAGTAAATTTGATCGACGGACATTCATTATCTTAATATGGGAAGACGAATATACATATAACAAGAAGGAGCCCATTACGTAATTTGGGATTAGAAATATAGTGCAACAATAGTCTTTTAGTGGACCGAGCTATTATTAACGGGTCTGGGTGTGTGTTCCGGCTGAACATGGAATATCCAGATTCATTAGAAGACATAACCCTAATTTTTCTCTCATGGTCTCTACCGTAGCCTATATATATCCTCTATTCTCTGGCCGTTACGATATATCAGAAATTGTAGCTTTCTAAATTCTTTTTTCACGTAAGGAGAGAGAGAGGTCAGCCAAGGAGAATAAAAGGTTTGGAGATCGTCGTCCACACAACGTCCAACCCGAGGAAGGAATACAGTAAAAGATATTGAGGTTGTTGAATGATCGAGGTTGCTAGAAATTGTCATCTAGTTCTTATCACTTCAAGTATAATTTGTGAACCCTAATTTTCGCAATTGAAGGGTTAGATCACGCCTTAAATCTGTGCATCTTTTATCGATCAATATGCACACCAATCCGCGGTTTTGGGGATCCCCAGTTCCATCACCAACAACAGTACAATACATGAATGGATTGAGCCTTGAATTCAGTACCATATGTCACGCACAAGACCTTTTGCCCCACCGAGACCAATCTGCATAGCCCTTCACGGACCGGAGTTTTGCTAGAAGCTTCCGAAATTCTCCAGAATGTGGTGGAATCTTCTTAAAGATTCATGAAGTCTCCATAGCTTTCTGGGTGTTTTAGAGTCTTCCTTAGAAATATCTAGGTCCTAGAATAATCTCTGGTATGTTCTATTTTTAGAAGTTTCATGTAAGCCCTCTGAGACACTATAAATAAGGGGATGCTTATTTGTTTCTCACCATCCAAGAAGTTGTAAACTCTCTTTAGTATAGTGAAGTTTTCAAACTTCCAATCCCTTTTTTGCTCCGCATATTCTCATTCTCGTCTTAGCAATCTAGCTAAGCGTTTGGAGAAGGCTGACACGGGTCTTCGAGTAGAAAGTTTGTACACCGAACATGTCAAAGTCTAGACAAAAATACTAAGTTTGTGACATGATATCAGAGCGGATATCGGTTGGTGCCATGTTCGAAATCCGAGAACGTCCAGGAGAGGCCCACGTCGTGTAAGGAGGGGTATGCCAAGACCTATAAGAAGGACAAAGACAAGTGCCACGTCCCAGAACCAGAATACTGGAAAGCGAGGGCAGATAAAGCCAGCTACGTATACCAGCGACAAAATATTCCGGAAATACGATCACGGTTGTCTAAAACATGGGTTTTTACAATCCAACAATCAATCTCATGTCCAACAATCCTACGTGTCTCAAACATAGACAAGCAACATATTACAAGATTTATCATCTTTACACATAATAGTAAGGCGTCCCAAACAATACATATACAGATGATCATGAAGCTAGTAATACAAAAGAGGAGCACTAGCGAGAGTAACGATATACATGATCAACTCTAGCTATAGTCTAGGTTATGCTAATCATGTTGAGCCCGTATTCTAGATATCAAAGGCCCAAAACACGAGCTAAATACGTGTTCGGTGGCTAAACGCCTCAAAAGATTATTTTACAAAATAAGTGGGTGGATGGAAAGGAAACCCACTCAAGTCCTCTGGTGCTCCGAGTTGTCACTATTTGAAAGAAGGTACGGGAAATTTTCGAATTCTGCTCCAAAATCTGGTCATAAAAAACCAGCAGGATTACCGGTGGGATCAGATCCCCAAAGTAGCAAGTACCACAAAAAAGCCAAACTTATGAACTAAAACCAGCATATCAAACAAGCACGAAATTAAATAAGCGGGAGTAAAGCAGTAAGGAAATAAGCAGTCATGACTTGTAGGATATGGTACAAGAATAATAAACAGAAATATACATGAACATGACATGACTAGCAATCAATGAATCACGGCCAAGCATGTCTTACGGCTTGCTAGTCGTTAACTAACTAGGGTTATCACAATCCTGGTTACTATCAAATGCAATTGGAAATTCCATCAGCCACAGGCCCTGCAGTCTTTCCAAAATATCCAGGCGAAGGAATTACATGATATATTTCACGTATATGTAGTTATCTTTACTTGTAATTACAACACTCGACGGTGTGCTGGAAGTATGCCCCTCACAACGGAGAGCACCAAATCCACATGTGTTGCCTGGATATGGGATTGCATGTAGCCAATTTTTTTTTTTCTAAATGATTCTAGTTATCACTCTTGTCATTAACCTGAACAGTTTAATCAAGATTCCCGAACGTGGAACTCGAGAATTTGCCTTAAACATGATGCAAGACTGGACAATAGCTTGACAACCACAATTAGAAAAATCATCCACGGGAGTAAAATGTCATGCAATTACAGGTGCTACTACTAGCCTTGATCAGGATTGTATAGGAATTCTCGAGTCATGAGTGCGCTACGACGAGCCACTATCAGGATTATTAATACAGTATCAGGGTACATGATAGGAGATATCAGGAATAGTGTGCAATCAGTAAGGCATGTCAGAAATTCAGGATCAATATTAAGAACTTCATAACAGAAAGTAAACATAATTAAATAAGTAAATGAGCAAAGAAGAGATATTGTGAGCTAAACTAACAAGAAAGAACAATGGCAAATTGGCGTACAAAACTATCAAAATAGGGTTGGCGTACAATAGGCCAAAACTATCACTGGCGTATAATAGCAAGTATGGAAAAGTCTACAAAACGGACAAGCACAAATCTCAAGTATAGCACAACAGTCGGGAACACGACAGTCGAGACGACGCCCAAAGTCAAGGCTCGTCCATTAAGAATGCTCGAGTAAAGGAATTTGTACGCCAACGGAAGCTTGGTGTACTATCTTGATGTTGAGACTGGACGCATATAAAGTACACCTCATGAGTTTTCTTCAAAAATACGCCAAAGCTCCTGAATAACTCTGGTGCACTTTTGCAAGGAATTGAATGAAAGGCATTAGAACAAAGCGTACGCACGAGGAGAAAAGTACGCCCAAAGTTCTTATAAAGATACGGGCATACTTTTGCAAAGGATTTGAATGCTGTGCTGAAAGCGAGCATATATGAGACAACACACAGTGCGCTCAAGTTCAAGGTTCAGTGTTTATACGCCACGGGTCTCATGCTTACTTTTCATAGGCTTGTCCATTCTTCTCCGGCCAACACTCTTTGTGCTCCGACTGCTATTCTCAAAATCCATGAAGACACAAAGAAAATGAGTTTAGGCATTGCTTATTGCTTACTTAGTCAATTATAGTCCATCTCCTACCTGAAACAAATTATCTTGTTAACTTTTTGTCTTTGTAACTCCAAGAACAAGGATACAGTCTTCATGTTTAAGAATGAGCTGCAACGGCATTCTTGACAATTTTTTCGAAATTGGAGCCATATAATTGTCTTAATTTTCCTAAGTGCTATAATTCATAATGTAGTTTAATCTGCAGATTTGGTTTATCACAAGATCTGTTGAAACTTTAAATGGAAGCTTGTGTTCATTATATGATATTGTTTATAGGGGAGAATGGAAAAAAAATCTATGATATGGTGGAGCATTTATTATAGGGATTTTTTGACTTTCTCCACTTATTAATATGAATTTGTACTTACATTCCACTTTTTGTCATGAAAAATATTTTAATAACTGACGATTGTTATTATATCTAAGATACAAATAACTGACAAATGTTGACATCATTCCATTCTAATATACTAGTAAATGCACATGCTTTGCACGTATAATAATGTATAATAAGAACATTATTCAATTATAGTCAAATATCTCTTCTAACTCATGTGGTTAAAGTGGGAGGTATTTTTCTTGTTTGATTGAGTTCGATTTCCGACGTTGAATATATATAATAATTTTAAACTTTTTTCAACATTTGTTTACATAATTTATTTTTAAAAAATAAAATGGACCGTGATATAATGACGGCTTAGACGGCTCACTTTTGAGCCGTTTTGAAGCCTCATTATATAGTGGGAGATAGTAACACAACTTTAGATTCTGCAGCCCCTAACATGTCATAAGAAGTTGTGCGAAGAAATAAAACAAATGCAAATCATGGATTACTTATTACTCCTAGTGGCGGTAGTCTATCTAGCTAATTTTCTAGCCAGAACATATGCCTAGCTATTTTATAGTTTTTGTAACTTATAGCAGCAAGGATATCAGCCTTCTTGTTTCATATAAAGTTGAAGCGACATGTTGACATTCTTTTTGAGATACGTAGGGTCTGTTTGGATATGTTTTATGAAATTTTGTTGTGAAAACAATTTTCAAAGAAGAAGTTATAAAGTTATTTTTTGGGTATACATATTCTGATTTTGCGTTTGGTTACTTTCATCTGTAAAATGGTTTTAAGAACAAAAGTTAAAGACTTTTGTTTGGTATAATTTTTTTAGAATTTTTAAAAAGTAAAATTTTAAAAAATAATTCTTGAAATCTCTGTGTCTATCCTGAATTCTCATTCACACATCTGTGCCCACATGTTTCCAGTGTTCCCACAAAATGTGTCCTGCTGTGTCTCGGAGGCATCCGAAGTAGTCGATGTCGTCGCAGAGGCAACCTCGGGCGGAGGAGCCGGATCCAATGCGCTACCAACTCCTCTCCCACGTGGGCCCCACCACGTCCATCACCCCTTCCATCTCCTCCAATTCCCCTTTCTCCCTCTCCCTCAGCGACACCCTCCTCATCGTTGTAAAAAATATTTTGAAAGCAACAAACAGCCCAACAAAACCCCATTGCAAGAGAGAGAAAAGAGAGAGAGAGAGAGTAGAGATTACTCTCCCCTTCCGGTACTTCCACTGCAGATGACAACATCTCACTTCCTCCTCCTCTGCTTTCCTTCCTCTCTCCACCTCTCCCGAACAGCAGTGGCGGATGGAAGATCGTGCGATGACGATGGAGGCTTGGATCCGGCGACGGAGAGCGACTCCAGCCGAAGAGTGAGGTTGAGGTCGATGCGGCACATGGGAGATCGTGCGACGACGACGGAAGCTTGGATCCGGCGACGGAGAGCGACTCCAGCCGAAGAGTGAGGTCGAGGTCGACGTCGATGTGCTTGCTGCTTCGGTCGAGGATGATTTAGTGTGAAGGAAGAGGCTAGAGTGAGAGAAGGCTTGAGTGTGAAAGAGAGGGATCAGAGAGGAAAGAGACTGGAGTGTAAAAATAGATTTTTTGGAAAACAAATTTTCTCTCCACTCTGAAATAAATGTTTTAACATCGATTTTTGAAAATTGTTTCTAAAAGATGATGTTTGGAGTTGCGAGAGCCAAACAACATTTACTTCTGTTTCTAGCTTTTAAACTCAAAATATGAGTTAAAACACGTAACCAAACAGAGCCGTAGTCACTTGGTGTTTTATTTCTCTTGATTTCCTAAGTGACAACTTTCAATTACAGTTTTGTCGCCAGATGCTTTAGTGTGCAGCTTTACACAGTCCACAAGAAGTTTGAAACTTGAAATTCAAGCTTCTTCTGATTCTCTTATTTTGTAGTAGCTGATAATGGCCAAATCTTATGATAGGCTGGAGCATCCAAAAGAATATAACAAGCAAATAACTAATGAAAGTTGTTTTGCTCTGTGCCAATAACAATTCATCTTTAGATTTGGTATCCCTGACATACCACGAGGCTGTGGGAGCAAAACTATGAAAATGCCTTCAGACATTCTTTATTACCTGCTCACTTGGTCATAATAGTCCGTTAGCCTATGTCCTACTCAGAACGAATCCAAGTTAATCTGAATTCTTATGAACTTCAACAATATGCATCGGAAATCTAGAGGTTCCTTTCCAACTATGGAATCAATTTCCAAATGATGTGTTTCTCTAATTTTTCCTAAGTGCCATGTTATCATGTAATTTTGTTTCCAGATGCTTGTTTTGCACATTTCAAATACAAAAGATAGTTGAAACTTGAAATTCAAGCTTCTGGCGATTCTTTTGTTTCATATGTCTGTGAATGGGAAAACTTCCGCTCACATGCTGGAGCATCCAAAAGAATCTAACAGAAGAAATAGCTAACAAAACTTGGCTCGATAATTGATATATGCATAAAATTGGCATGTAGCCAGAAGTCCTTAGAGTTTTTCAAAATCTTTGATAAGAACCTTGTAATTTAATCAAGTGCTAAAGACGTCTCCAGGTTTGGACTCTGGAGGTGTGACAACTCGCAAGCCCTCTCGATAATATTTAGTGTAGGAAGTGTAGACACTTGATATACTCCTTGGTTTCTTCCCTTTTGAACTTTGAGGAATATTTATATGGGTCCTTATTCTTGCATTTATTTAGGTAGACCATAATATAGGTTACTTCACAGAACCTAAAAAACTAGATATCTGTATGCAAATATTTAAAATCAAGTTATGCATGAATCATATTTACTCAGTTTTAGCATGTCTTATTTTCCTCTATTTTTCTGAAAAATGCAGTACGGTAAACCAATAGTTAAATTAACTTTTGCATTTATCAGCTAGAAAAGCTGGCCGGGTAGATAGCCTGAATGGTGAGACTGCTGGTACTGACTCAAAGACCTTGCGTGTCAAGGTACTCTGCTACTTGTCTCATTTTCAAACTTGGAATTCACATAATAATTGATTTATTTCGTGTGCTAGCTGTATGTTCTATTTTATTCTCTTCTCATGCCATCATAATAATATGGAAGATTCATATGTTTTCCTAGGTTGCTTTATGCTACCAAAAAACAATACCTTAACCATACTTTTTTTTTCTTTTCAATTTGAAGGATTATGCTAGGTTTTGACAGAATTGTTTGGTGCTGTTTTGCTACATTATTATAACAAAGCCACCATGTAAGAAAGTTTTTATTATGATGAGTAATTATAAATAAATGATCATCATTTATAGATAAAATTCCGACTCGCAGATGCGAAATGTGTTCCATCTTCTTGGTTGGCTACAATAGATGACTGAAAGTTTGACCCTTATCCACGGGCCTTTTATTTTGTGGTGAATGAAAACGTGCCACATAAAATGATACATATCGAGTTACCCTCTCTCTCTCTCACATAAACATAACACACACACATATCTTCTCTCTTTCAAATGAATATTGGGACTGAAAAAGTGAAATTCAGATATGACACTCTTTATGTGCAATGTATCTGACATCTGATTATCGTAATTTTGGCCTGTTGTGATCATGTCGAATCCACGACACATGGGATGAATGGTGTGCTATCTTGGGAGACCAAATGTGAGTTGTAGTTTGCTTTGTGTCCGTTGCTGCGTTGCATTACCATTTGCTAGAATGCTAAATATAGGGATATAAAATAAATCATTGTTTCTGACATCACCTTCCTTGACATACCAAATAGGCAAGTTCATGTGAATCCCATCATCTGCCACCAGATCAACCTCTCGTTGTCTGGTGAGCATGTCCAAGCATCCGGACATTTTGAAGCAGTCATTCCTCTGTTTTCGACCCCCTCAAGCACTTTCAGCCATCCTCTGGCGATATATTTCCATCAATAGTGTGGTTACTATGTATAAATTTATAAGGGGGTTAGATTCAATGATATATATGACGATGGTAGTTGTGGTGGGTCCTGTCACGTCCTGACCCACCAAATCGTTTGTCTCGCATCGATTCAGTCGAATCGATCGTCCTCGTTGGAGCGTGATGCCGTACGAGTCTGGAGTTGCACTCGTACAAGGCAAGATGTTTCAATCTTAAAATAGTTATCTCAATTCAATACATTTGCAGCAGAATAAAGCAGAGTCACATTGAAATTACACATAGTATACGAAATAATTCTCTTTATTCATAAAGCAGCAGAATACAAAGGCTCTGGCTAGCCCCAATGATTATGCCAAATTGACTTACAACACTCATGATCTCTCTAGCTCACAAAGGATCTCAGCGTTCTATACATCATGTCTTCTATATCTCGGTCGTATCATCCTGTTGCAAGACCGAGCGTCAATGCGGATTGCACGCCTCGAAACGCTAAGAAACTCTACGGCTTAGCACGTCCAAGCGATCGTCATGAGCAAACCATTTTCAGCATCCTGCAAGCAATATAGTAGGGGTTCAGTACAAATCCTCTCGCATACTGATAAGATCCACTCATCTAAACCGATACTAAGTAATGTTATGAATCATGCAGTTTAATTTAGTGATCTTTATATCTTTGTCTTAGGATCAATTTTATGGCATATTCGAAAGCAGTAAAACATGTATTCATGGTAAACATGTTATCTTTGATTCGTGTAAGCAGACAACGTATATATAACTCAATGTCGTTTTGTGGCGACTTTTTACCAACATCTTCGCACTCACTCTTGCACCGATGCAAGGTGAATGCCTACCATCCTTCCTTGTCATGTTAAACGTGATATTTGTGCAGGATGTGTACCTGCACTATTTAGCCCACCGACCCTATCTATATGAAGGTCATTGGCATGCCAAGCAATAAATGACTATATCTCGATACAACGAGCCATTATTCTTCGCATGGGTAGCAAGCCCAGCGAAGACCCTGCAATATTCATATTACGACGCGCCCTTTTAGCCTGGGTAGCAAGTCCTACTAGAGGTCCCGTAATACCGTATTAAATAGTACCACTTTCTCCCTAGGAAGAACGGTCCCGGTGTCCCTGCGATCTGGTTCTAGGAAAGCAATTTGCCCGTGCACGGGCTATCTATGTCCGTGGACCATGCAATACACGTCTTTCTCGTACAACACAAGCATAGCTTGAGTCCGAAACTCAGAAATCACATCATCTCACATTTTCAATCTTCCATCTCATGTTTCTATACATCGATTCGTCGTTCCGTGGCACAATGCCTCAACTCAATGTTTCAAAGCGGCGATCCGTAGGTCCCGAACGCACCGAGACACTATGCCCCTTTGCATAATAAGCAGTTCCATGGCATTTGTGCCACAACTGTTTACTTTGCATCAGAAGCCATATTTCATAAGTCCCATGCACATATACACGCTTTGGTGCAGTTAATGATTCTTCTTTGACTTGTGCATTCAATGCACATCTCGATATTTTAATTCAATGTTCTATGCCTTAGTATTCAATGTTCTACTACTCGTGTATTTGATGCACGACTCAATAGAGTCTTTCGATGTTCTACGATTTATTCTCTGACTTGTGCACTTATACACGTCTCGATTTCGATGTTCTAAGTATTCAATGTCCTCCGACTCGTGCACTGAGGCACGTCTCGATAGAGTGTTCAGTATTATGTGACTCGTGCACTTGATGCACTCGTCGATACAATTATCCCATGTTCTATTTCGATTCGTGCGCTTGATGCATGTTCGCCTCTATGTTCTATCTTAGTGTTCCACACACACTATAACTTCTATTTATCCAAGCCACGTCCATGGAATTCCGTGGAATAACTAGCGTACAAGGGTATATTTTAGCTAGGCATGACGGAGTAGGAAAGAAGGGTCAGAGTCCTCCCACCTTTGCCGATTCGCCTTATCGTTTCGTCGAGCCGGTGCGGCTCGATTCCTTAACTTCGTCCTTAACTTCGTTGTACGGTCAACTCGTCTGACTTAACCATCCGAGCACTTCGTGCTTCGTTGAACTATCCGACTGATTCGGTCTGCTGTGCCCATGCCTCAGCCCGTTGCGAGACGAAACTTTGGTTTCTGCGGACTTTGTTGCAAATAAGGCAAAATGTCAACCTCTAAAAATTCAGCGTAAAAACCTACATTGCACATGAAACCAATTAAATCAATACTTGTTCGAATTGAACTCATCATCTCTTCGGGTCAACTTAGTGCTTGCATCGATTCACATCGATACTTCTTTGGTCAACTTAACTTTTCGAGTCAACGACTCAGCGTAATGCACCGTGTAGTGCGGGGCATTGCAGGTCCCGTATTTAAAATTTTGAATGATGGTAGTAGGCCAAGCATCACATCTTTTTTTTTTTTTCTTTGAACACCATGCATATCAACATAAGTCAAACATTTGCAAAATCAGTACGACATATATTTTACCCTTATGTTTATAGTTACCACGTTATCTATTATTGATTATCTTCATCTCATACGTACTACTAGAGTCATCAGTAGAATCTTGTTCATTGTGATATCTTGCTTATAGGGATATCAAAGGAATGTGATAAGCTTCTAATGATTATGTAACCTTGTCTAGTCGGAAGTTAAATTTATCACTTTTCTATCATAGTGGTGCTTTCTTTACACTACTAAATCTGATTCTGTTATCTGCTTCTGAACCTATGTTGTGCAGTTGGTGTTGTTAGGGGATTCAGGTGTTGGTAAAAGCTGCATTGTTCTTCGGTTTGTTCGTGGTCAGTTTGACCCTACTTCCAAGGTGAACACTTTAAACCAATTAGTTGGACCTGTACAGGGCAGTAAACCTGCAAGTGTCTCCGTGTTTATTTCATTTATCACTATATAGAGGTTATTTTCAGTATATTTCATATTTACTTTTGATCCTCATGTTTTTGAGTGGTGTTAGGTAACAGTGGGCGCATCATTCTTGTCACAAACATTAGCTTTGCAAGACTCTAGGACAATTAAGTTTGAAATATGGGATACTGCTGGTCAGGAAAGGTACTTGTTTGAATAATGGGATTGTTCACTTTCACTAATCATGTTGATCTCTTCGTAAATTATCACCTGTTATGGAGTTGCTTGGCTGATGTTATTTACTATTTTGCTGCAATGTTTTGCCTCAATAGAAGATTAGCATGCAAAACTTGAACTAATATTCCCTTTTCTTTCTTTTTTAAAACTTCTGACAGTGTTTTGCCTCAATAGAAGTTTGTTAATGATGCAGTCCTACATTTTGCTCTCTTGCATACCCGCTATTGTATATGGCATTATGAAAAATACACACACACACACACTATGTAATTTTTAAATTATTTTCTATTTTCATTTTTTCTGTTGTGGCTAGATATGCTGCATTGGCACCCCTTTACTATCGTGGAGCAGCTGTTGCAGTTGTTGTGTATGACATAACATGTCTAGATTCATTTCATAAAGCACAGTACTGGGTTAAGGTATCCTCTTGTACCTTGGAGTTGATATTCTAAAATTGACATTCCTTTCTATTGAATTTCATTTCTATGTTGTGCAAGTAATATTGATGCAGGAGTTGATAGTGTTTATTCACTTATCACGAGTAATCAACTTTTTGTTAGTGAGGTTGATAGTGAAGGAATATGACGTCTTCTCTTAATGGAGAAGATTTGTCCCCTGTATGAATATACAGTATACCATGCATGTTAATCTCTCCTTGCATCTTGTATAGGCAAAGGAGGGGTCACTATGTCAACTATGGAGAGAGATCAGTCATGTTACACAATTGGGTTCTATCTACCATTTTACTATCCAACATGCCAATCCTTAATAGGTCATTACATCAAAGTGTCCTGTGTAGGTTTCTCAAGATTTCTGTTGTAATGGGAAGGAAGGACTTTGTTCTTTCTCACTTAAACTTAATTTGCCTTTCTAATTTGTCCATTTTGGGCAGTACAAAAAGGAGGAGAAGATTCTCAATAGACTTTCTATTCTAGCAGGCAAGTTTTGTTTTGCAAACATGCAAAACTTGTGTTAATCAAGTCTCCTGTTTTTTTTTTTAAATGTTTAGAACAAAAATACTTTAGGATTTTCCTTTTAGCAAAACTTGTTAAATGAATATTACACAAACTTCTTTATAAGTAGTTACATTCAACAGTTTCAGAAATAAGGAGCGTTCACTTTGGGAATAGTGACCACCTGAAGGTTTTATGGTTATCATTAAAATAGTAACATGCTAGAGCTAGGGTTTAGGTAGCTGGTCAAGAGCAACCTTGCTCGACAACTTATCAGCTCGTGTTAATATGCAGGGTTAGAACAAGATCGCTTAATGTGAAGTTCAAACTACTCGTCATGTATTGAAGATTTTTTTCGTTGTGAAGCTTTTTGCAAATAGCTTATTTTTAAAATATGAGCGTCTTATACTGTTGGTTGAGCGGTAAAATCTGTTTGGCAATTCATAAAATTAGTTGCAAGCAGTTTTAATTAACAAGTGCAAATATACAAAATAGAATAAAAACAAAAGTTCAATAACGGTAGTAATAGTTGTATAATAGTAGTTGTAGTGAAGGCCAAGGGCGGAGTCGGGGCTAGGGAGGGCAACTGCTCCCCACCCTCCGTTCAGTAAAAACCATTAATTTCCTCAGGGTTTCCACGTTTTTACTCTGTCTTCCATGTAGGTTACATGGCTCCATCTCTGATAACTGATCCAAAATTGTAACTCAACCATATTGATATGTGTATGTATATATAGTTTTCTTTCTAGCCTATGTGAATGGAACCTTTATTATATCCTTTTAACTCGGAGCATATTTGTACACACTTTGAACGAAACCTTTATGATACCCTTTTAACTTAGCATATTTGTACACAGTATTTACGATATCTGGTGTGCATTTGTCATGTTCTACTTCTACATTTGATTTGTTGGAATAAAATACTGACAATTCGTGGTTAGTTATATGACAGAATCAAACTTGTATATTCTTTTTTCTCAGTTACTCAGGCTTACTCAGTGAGGAAGTAATTTCAATATGAATATAGCTGTTTCAAGTGTACCTTTTAGTTTATATTGCCGTAACTAGTGTAGTAAGTATGAGTATGTTAACTTTGATATGTTTCAATTATCAAAATTATAATCCTCACCACAAAATTTTTACTTACTCAAGATCCAGCACACCGAGAAGTGATCTACATCTTCCAAAGTATGGACCATATAAGCTCTTCCTCAGACGGCAAACCAGATTCTCCTTTCCTCTAACCGCGAATTATTCACATGATTTTTTGCTTCTTATAATACTAGTTCCTCCGCTTAATGGATAGCTATTTGCTACCAACGGAAAGTTTCTTCTCATCTCAAATGGTGGTGATTGGATTTGCACAAATGGAAACCATAAATTCCATACACAAACAATATAGAAATTCTATACACAAACAATATAGATATATGATAGATCGATATATCCTCATTACTAGACAATAGGCCTACAAAAAAGGAAGGATACAAGGCAAGGACGGGACAAATGAAAGGAAGAACAGATACTTCTAGGGAGGGTGATAACAGTCTTCCTATTTATATAGGTATATGTGTGTGTGTGTTAACTTCTGCTCTGGCTCAGCTATCCCACCTAGCCGAACCATTCTCCTTTATGAAAGATAAACAGTCCAGGCCAAACGAATAAGGAAAAAAATCATTCAACAAACAAAAGGAGAGAGGTATTAAACCTGGATAGTGTTTTGTTCAGAACTTTATCAATTTTTAAGACCAGAGCATTCTACAACTCAAAATCAGTGTTTTCTGTTTATGGGTAGCTTAAAATATCAACCACATTCTTGAAAAATATATTACATTCGTGTTGTCTTTTAATGCTAGGTGCCTATCTAATTGTGTGACTTGACAACTTGCATAATATTACTATAGCTAGATATCTCCTATTAGTTGTTTACATTTCTACCTTGCTTGATATTTTTCATATGATGTTTTATATCTAACAGGAACTTCAGAAGCATGGAAGTCCTGATATTGTTATAGCTTTGGTAGGCAACAAGGCTGATCTCCATGAAAATCGAAGTGTATCGACACAGGTGACTCACAATCTTGGCCCCTTTTTATTAACAGTTGAAAAGTAGTCTAATATCATCTTTTGCATTTGAAGGATGCTGTAGAATATGCCGAAAAGAATGGTATGTTCTTTATTGAGGCATCAGCAAAGACGGCTGATAACATCAACCAACTCTTTGAGGTATGGACATGCACTGAAATTTGGCCTTCTTGCCTTCATATCATAATATATGAGCAATATGCCTGCTTATAAACTCTTATCCATAGTACTATAGCCATATTACTACTAGCGTAGCTACATCGAAGAAAGTTACCTATGAATTCAAAAAGTATTTACTGAACATGTATCGACATTATATCCCATTAGTTTAAAGTTTCCAATTTAGGATAAGAATATAAAAGTTGTAACATATTGATATAAGTAAAAGTTTGTGTAAAAAACTTTACACTTAATTAGTCACTTTAATCCTTTTTAATAGTTTGTACTTTCAACCTATTACCATCTATCTCTGCTTGGCTTCCCTTTTAGCTTGTTTCTCAAACACCTTAGTAATGTCTTGCCTTGAAGTATAACATAGGTTTTGAAGCTACTGCTTGATTGTTTCTCAAAATAATAAAAAAAGCTGTTTGAGGAGGTTCACTTTCACTGTTACTTTTTCGACATTATTGTTTCCATCACTTCAAATTTCAGTAGAACTTATGTAACTAGAACTTAAAATTGAATCGAGAGAATTTGTAAGCTTATTTATAAATTAAGCCAAATCTCCACCTGGTATCATCTCACCAGCCATATATCCAACAAAACTTATTCATAACTTGTTCAACCAGAATTTTCCTTTTGTTTCAGACTTTTTGTCCTAACGGATATTGCGCTCTTAAGCAGGTAGGTGTAGTTAGAGCACACTTAAGTGGTAAAGTTTTCTACATAAATAGGTGCAACCACATTACTCTTCTTCCTTATGTAGGGATTATCCTAGGATTTCGATATTTGGTGATGATTGACTGGTTTGGAAAATTTTTATTTAAGAAATATGTTAAATATTATGCTAGTATCACTTGAAAATAATTATTAGCCAACATATCATTAAAATCATAATAATCAAGTACAATATATATTGTAAAGCCAATCATCAACTAGACCACACCAGAGATGATGAAACCACCAAAATAACTGCACTAATTCAAAAGCAATAAGACAACTACTACTAATTGAAGTTTAACAAAAAAAACCTTAATGCAGAATATAAACAACTTCTTGCTTCCCGTAGGCTTGAATGTCCTAAATCAAGAGTTTGGTCTTCTCGAGGCCACTAGCTATTCATCTTGATCTTGTTCAAAACAACCACATTGATGCTACAATAATTTGGAAATGAGAAATCTCTAATTGTTATTTTCTTGTCAGGAAGTAAGTTTTCCACATTATGAACCAATGTAAAATGTCATGTGTCACATGTCAGTTTGACACTAGGGGTGTTTGGTATGCGGAATACTATATAGCCGGGAATTCTATATTCCCGGGAATCAAATTCCAAGGAATTAAATTCCCTGGAAAATTACATTCCCATGTTTGGTGACAATATAAATATTCCCGGGAAAAAAATAAAAAATAATAATAACGAAAAAAAATGAACAAATATAAAAAAATCGGTAAAAACGACAAAAAATCGGTAAAAACGAAAAAATGGTAAAAAATGACAAAAAATCGGTAAAAACGACAAAATAACAAAAAACGACAAAAAATCGGTTAAAACGACAAAAATGACCAAAAAGCGACAAAAAATGTATAAACGACAAAAATAACAAAAAAAGGGTAAAAATGACAAAAATGACCAAAACACGACAAAAACGACATAAAATCGGTAAAAACGACAAAAAAACCAAAATGCGGCAAAAAGGACAAAAAACAACAAAAAATTTCGGTTAAAACGACAAAAAATGACAAAAAATCGGTTAAAAACGACAAAAAATCGGTTAAAAACAACAAAAAATCGGTTAAAACGACAAAAAATAACAAAAAAAGCGACAAAAACGAAAAATAATCGATAAAAACGACAAAAAAGGACAAAAATCGGTTAAAACGACAAAAAATCAGTTAAAACGACAAAAAAAAAAACCAAAAAACGACAAAAACGACAAAAAACGGTAAAAGCGACAAAAAACGACATAAAATCAGTAAAAATGACCAAAAAGCGACAAAAACGACCAAAAACAACTAAAAATCGGTAAAAACAACAAAAAAGCTAAAAAAATCGCTTCAAACGACAAAAATTGAAAAAAAAAAGGACAAAAAGGAAAAAAAAATTGGGTAAAAAGCGACAAAAAATAATCAAAAAGTGACAAAAAAGACAAAAAAGGGTAAAAACGACAAAAAATCGCTTAAAACGACAAAAAATTGGTAAAAACGACAAAAATTGACAAAAACGACAAAAAAAGAAAAAATGTTCAAAACTAATCAAAATTGATCAAAAAAGAAGAACAATTTTTTTTTTGCCGAGGCAAAAAAAAAATACCCACCTATTCTCAAGGGATAGAATTCCCATGTTTTGTGGGTAAACTATTTACCAGGGTATTTATAATTTCCGGGAATGAAGTTTTTATAAGCCAAACAAACGTGGTAATAGATTCCCATCTTAAATTTTCCCGGGAATAAAAAAAAAATACCGCGTACCAAACGCCCCTAGATGTCTTTTTATTATAAACTTCTTTTAAACCATATAACCCAAGTATAAGCTTCCATACAAAGGTCATAACCTTTTTTAGCACTTTTTTGGATGTTTATCTCACACCCCAAAACTAGAACAAGCAACTTTTGAGGTTTGACAACGGCCACAGTTTGCTGTAAGGCCTCTAACAACAGTTTATTTAGAACCCCCCAAAAGTAAGACAATATTCCTCCCAAAGAGAAATAAAGTTGAATTATTACATCTTCTCAAAAGTCACTGTTGACTAAACTAAGTGCACATAGTCTAAACTTAAAACATGGATAGAAACATCAAAGGGTTGTAACCAATGATAGGTACTAACAATTCCGTTGCCCCTCGCTCCTAGAAAGTAGTCACTACCTGAGCCACAGAATATGCTTTTTGGCCAATAGCTACATAAATACAAATTATATGCAAATATATCTAAAATTATATTTGAAACCTAGTACTTCTTTTCCTAACTATAAAGGACTATTTTAAAAACAATAAGGTAAACTACTAGAGATAACCTACTTACTTGGAAGTCACTACTCAGGATCACAGACAACCTAGGTTCACTCTTCTAGAGACCCTATAGAAAATTCTGATATTAAAATGTAATTATACTTTAGATTTAGTGCTACATTAGCTAAAGGTGTATTACCATCTTCTGGTACACCACTCTTAATTATTATAAAACCAGAGTTGCTGGTTTGGTGTGTCTGCAAACTTTATTTTTAAGATTCCTACATGGAATATCACGTCTCTTCCCACTTAAGAGAATATTAGGAAGCTTATCCTGATTCCTGACAGCGAGAATATCGATCGTATCTTTATCCTAACAGAGTGTAGAAACTCTCTATCAATACCCAATATTCATCCGTTGTATTCAATACCATATATTCGTCTGTTGATACCCTATATTCATCCGTCGTATTCTTGTCGTTTAGTAGAGACTGATCTAATTTGAAATTGTGAATTCTAATTCCTTTGTGTTAAAATTATTAAATCAGCTTCTACCCTCCTAATTTTGTATTTCTAGTAAGGTCCAGAACTAAGCTATATGACTCATGCAAAGGTTTAACCAAGCATTCTCCAAAACCATTGTACGAAACTAGTCCGACCAGTCCATTACATTGACTTATGGTTTTTTGGTTCTAAATAAAAGATTTGGAACGTAAGGTTTCCATTTTTCTTACATATATTATAAAAGGAATCAGATAATGAACATACGACAAATCCGTTAATAGAAAGCTAAAGCTTTCATTATCGATCAATAGTTTTTTACTTTTGTAGAATAGCTTTGGAGACAACAAACATATAGGTCATGATTGTAGGAACGTTCAGCACCTCTAGAGGGGGGGGGGGGGGGGGTGAATAGAGTTGTGTGCAGCGGACAAATTAAAAATTATATGTAGTGTCGCAGTTGATAAGTGCTAGGCAGATGATAACAAACTATAAAAAATTAAATGCGTAAAGTAAAGAGCATCAAAAAAGCAAACTCATGATACAGCGATGTATACTGGTATCCCTCTGAGAGGACTAGTCCAGTCTCGAGTACTTTTGCTCGATGTTAATCCACTATGCCACAAGCTCTGAATCCGAAGCGTTTGCAGCTCCTTACAGCCACGAGTTTTTATCCGAAACTTCAAATAAGGCTGACTTTGAAAACTGGTACATTTTCGGAAAGCTTTCTTTATTAACTCGAACCAAACTTTAGATCGAACCGGAATGACACTTGGCTAGGAGTCATAAAGGCTTAGATAGGAAGGTTATGTAGCTCTGAGATCTCTTAAGGAAAAGAAGAGAAGAGAATGGAATGGAATGAGATGAAATGAATGGAAAAATCTCTTCTATTTATAAGGTTCTGGGGGACCGAACTCGGACAGAGTTCGGTTCCCTCCGAGTTCGGTCCCCTAACGTTCATGAATTTGAACGTTGGAGCCGATTTAACAGGGTAACCTGATCCAATAGAATACTGGGTCAGTGGGGACCGAATTCAGTCCGATTTCGGGTAGAACTCGGTCCGAGTTCGGTTGCCCTGTTTTTAGGTTAGTTGGGCTCTTTTTGAGTGGGTTTTGGGCTCTTTTTGAGCGGACTTTTCTGTGGACTGAATGAACATGATTGATATAGGCTTTATGTAGACTTTTTGGTGGAGTTTATGAAAAGCTAACCCAAGTGCCAAATCAGCCCGATGTACATTTTTTCTAGACTCAATAAAGTGAAAAAATATATAATAAATTGGAAAAAACAATAGCCCTTTGATGACGTCTTTTTCTTGACGGTAGCTGTCCAAAGATAAATGGATCTGGAAATATGAATACTGTCACGCCCCAGAACCAGAATACTGGAGAGCGGGGGCAGACATAGCCAGCTACGTATATTAAAATGGAAACCACCTCGATATACGGTCACGGCTGTCTAGATATGTGAGGGTTTTCTACAAGCCAACAGTCTCTTATGGTCATGAACAAGCCTAGTGTCTCAATCACCACAAGTAAGTAAAGTCGCAAGATGTATGATCATTAAATATACAATAATAAGGCGTCCCAAATATTACATATTCAGCTGATCATGAAGCTAGTCGTTACAAAATGTTAGGACTAGCAAGAGTTTAGTCATACATGATCAACCCTAGGATTTGTCAATCATGTTTACAGTCCGTAGGCAGACAGTAAGTAAAAGTGCTCCGAGCTAACAGGTGCTCGTCGGCTAAACGCCTCAAAAGAATAATTTTTACAATAGAGTGAGCGAAACAAAATAGAAAACCCACTCTTGGCCCGGATTCCGTCTAGTGTTCACCATTGGGCTGGAAGCTTGGTAGATCCTCGGGAGCTGCTCCGAAATCTGGCCACACAAAACCAGCTGGGTCAACCCCAGAAAGAGCAAGTGCCACAAGGGGGCCACGAAATAAGAACAAAAGCCAGCAATCAGCACAAGAAAATATAATATTAAAACTAAAATTTACGAAAACATGTCAGGATGATATACGACGAGATAACCATGGAACTATTCCGATAGCCAGGTTACAACCCGTAAACCAAACAAGGACCGGGGTTGTAACCCTTCATCTGAACAGAGCTTGGTTTTCCACCATTTATCGGCAAGATAATAATGCAATAAATCAAGACAGGGAGCAATCTTGTACTGGATCAAGACATGGCTAGACTGGTTACCTCATTCAATCAATCACGGCCAAGCAGATACTACGACTTACTACTTTAACTAACTAGGGTTATCACAGGCCTAATTACTAACAAGATGCAGTGAGATTGTTCCACAGCCACAAGCCCTGCAGACCATCCAGGTTACCCAGGACGAAAGATTAGGGTTGAATTCAGGTGGGTACATCGTCCAGGAGACGCATGTACCCTTAGGTGACTTAGAGGGTGCAACACTCGACGGTGTGCTGGAAATGTGCCCTACTCGACGGCAGGCTACAGATCCCAAGAGCGCCCAGGTAACGGGATTGCCTGTAGCTGTGTCAATCTCTTCATGACTACTGTGTTATTCTAGTTATTAACCTTAATCCATTTTAGTAGGTGCTACTGACCGTGGTACTCAGGAGTCCCATCCTAGACATGATGCAAGACAGGACAAGTGGGACAAGCAAGCAAGAAAGAACCACCCACGGTGTCAAGACAGGTCAAGTTAAGTTATCAAGTCATGTCAAGTCAGGAGTGCGCCGCCACGGGCCACTTATCAAGTTATCAAGATAAATCATGTCAGGTGGGCTATGTCGGGAGCGCACCACTATGGGTCACTGTCGCGTTATGCTAGTTCCTTGTCATACCAGGCCATGTGCAATAGTCATTCCAAACACATTAAGTAAAATCAAGTTCATGACAAAAGGCGTAAGGATATAAAATGGGCATAAAATATCTAATAAAATATCAAAAGACAGGGTTATAAAAGAGCCAAGCTTAAAGAATTAAGACCAAAACTCCAAGAGCCAATGGGTTTAAGCAAAGGGTCAAGAGAGCAGCGTACGCAAAAGTCACGCACGCTTCAGAGAGCAGCGTAGGTGAAAAGTCACGCACGCTCAAGGGAGCAGTGTGCGTGAAAAGTCACGCACGCTGAAGGGAACAGTGTGCGTGAAAAGTCACGCACGCTCAAGGGAGCAGCTGCGTGAAAAGTCACGCACGCTCAAGGAGCAGCGTGAGTGAAAAGTCACGCACGCTACAGGGAGCAGCGTGGGTGAAAAGTCACGTACGCTCAAGGAGCAGCGTGAGTGAAAAGTCACGCACGCTACAGGGAGCAGCGTGGGTGAAAAGTCACGCATGCTCAAGGAGCAGCGTGAGTGAAAAGTCACGCACGCTACAGGGAGCAACGTGGGTGAAAAGTCACGCACGCTCAAGGAGCAGCGTGAGTGAAAAGTCACGCACGCTACAGGGAGCAGCGTGGGTGAAAAGTCACGCACGCTCAAGGAGACACGCTTCCAACAGGAAGCGTACCTAAGGCTGCGTGGCGTAAGCTAAGAAGCTCTGCCACTGCTCACTGTCTTCTCCAAACAGCAAGAACACCATGGATGAACCCAAGGCTTCAAAAGCTCACAACTTGGCCATCCGAACTCCAAATCCGGATTTCCAAAGCTCCAACTCGGGTGGAATTGAATGCTCTTCCACATGGAAGCATCAAAAACCCATAAAATCCAACTAAAGTAGATCAAACCATGCAAAATCCGAAAATAGCAAAACTTAGATCTAGGACAAGGGAAGCTCCAAATCACAAAATAACAAGAACTAATGTTGATCACCATGTCCTAAACTAGCAAATGGACAATTAAAATGGTGTTCTCATGTGGTGGCAAGGTGCACTTGCCTAGGGTTGGGAGTGTTGTGTAGAGGAAGGAGAAGAAGAAGAAGAAGAAAATTTATGGAGGAAGTAATGAAGAGAGAGAGTGGTTGGTGGTGTTATAAAGTGGGGGAGTTGTGGTGGGGATGAGGGGTAGCATAGGTTAAGGTGATCCAACTCACATAAAACCGAACCAAACCAACCCAATAAAACCGAGCCATGCCAAACCCAAATACGAGAAATACTGAAATCCCACAAGTTGAGAAAAATAAAAAAAAATACATGCCAAAAATCCAGATACGAGTATAAATACGAAATACGGAAAATACGTTAAATGAGGGTGACAAATACCTTTCGGGGGTTTCGTCCCCGAAACCCCACGGGGGGCGCTGCCCTCTCGATCCATGTCTGCTGACCGGTCAGCGGAACCTCCGAGTGCGAGGCCCCGAATAGGTCGTTGGGTAGCTCAGAGAAATCTTCTTGTATAATGTCGTCTTTGGTCCATCATTAATTCTTCATTGCATATGTCCTGGTTGGATCATGCTTATTGTTTGCCTGCAAATACATGTTAGGCAAACAAAACAGTATAGTAGTATGATAAATTTAATGAACAATAGGACAATGCTAAGTTTTAGTAGGAACATGATATTGATTACATGAATATTATTGACATCATTCTGTTAAACTTAATTGATTAGCCATATTTAAAGACATGATACAATCATTAGGCTAACAATCTCCAAAAACATTATATAGTCATTGGGCTAGCAATAAGTAGGTGGGTCTATGGTCAAATTTGATGACCAGGAGCACCATCAAATAGTAATGGATAAGCATTTCTTTTACCAAGAGATGACTCTTCTAAAAGATAATGTCTGCAAAAGATGAATGATAGTGCTTGAGGGCTATTTCCGTATAAAGTCATGTCTTGGTGGTCTAACAACAATATAGATTCCAATCTATGCACAAATTAAAAAAAAAACACAGATGAACTATAATAATATTACATGGACTTATCCATCTATAGGTAGATTCGCTGAAGTCATGTTCCATCGTGCTTCTTTTGTTCTTAACTAAACTATTGTAAAAACATAACTGTATAATAATCAGGAAAACTTTTGGTTAGATTTTCCGTACCTTCATTGCTCTCTTCCTTTCTATATTCTTCCTGCAATATGCTCCAATATTTAACCTTCCTCCCACAAAAATTCTGGTTATTTTAGCTTTGAGATGGATTTACTCTACCCTTCAACCTCACTTGTATTTATAAAGCGTTGCAAATTCTCACATTCCATATTTTTTGACCTTCGATTAAACATACGTTCCAAGTTTAATTGTCCAATTAAATATATGTAACTTCCAGTTAACCTTTCAACTTCCTAAGTAAACTGGTTACACCTAAATACCGAAATAAATAATTGAAACCCTATTAATGTAAACTTTCATTTTCATGTCATATTGGAAATAATTCAGAATTTAATTTAATTTAATTAGAGCAGCCACAGTGGGAGGGGTTTCAATGCTACATTTTGACTTTAGTCAAATTTGTAGCACTTGAAGACTGCAACGAGCACTTGTCCATATTTGAAATTTGCTGGAAAGCTAAGAGACACTCCAGATGTGGAATGTGCCCTAACTCTACATTAATTTTTGGACCCACAAAAATTAACCGTTCTTACCAAACAAGGAAGGAAAATGAAGAGGGAAAGGAGGAAGGGAAAATCTTACCAAACATGAAAGAAAAATAAAGAGAAAAAAAGAGGGAACAAGGAGGTTAATTTGGAGTATTTGTTTGGAGTCTACAATTGTGTGCCACTATCAAAGGAGACACTCCAAAAGTAATTTACACAACTTTTAATAATTTAGAGTATGTGTTTGGAGTGTCTCCACTGTGGATGCTCTTAGCACTAGTACCTAGGTTGCATGTGTAGGAACCCTGGGGGGGGGTGAATAGGGTCAAGCTAACTAATCAAGCACTTAGCACAAGCTAATTGGTAATTTAAAAATATAAGTGCAAGAGAAGAAGCAATCACAATACCGACACCAGATGTATCCTGGTATCCTCCCTAGAGGCAATCCAGTCCCGGAACTCTCTCTGGATTTAATCCACTATTTGAGCAAATAGTTACACACGAGTTTGGATCCGAAGAACTCGCCAACTTCTTACACGAGAGCTTTAATCCGAAGGCCTCTCCGACTTCAACCGAGAGTTTGGATACGAAGACTCTCCAACTTCAACCGAGAGTTTGGATACGAAGACTCCCCAACTTCAACATTTCACAATAGGTTTTGATCTCCTTATACAATAAGATGAAGATCTCACTTTTCAACTAAATAACTCTAACACAATTTGTGGATGGCAAATGAAAGCTTTGTAGAGTTGTTTGTGGATAGGCTTTGGTGGTTTAGAAAATTTTAGGCTCAAAGCATCAACCTTGAATGAAGAGGTTCAAGGCTATTTATAACCAAAGCATTGAAAAGAGCCAAAGGCAACTTTTCAGTCAGCGACCGGCATACCGCCGGTATGAGTCGGCATACCGTCGGTATACCGGTCTGGGATTGCAACGGCTCGAAATATAGCCGTTAGGATCATTTAATGCTGGAAATCCGACCGTTGGACTTTCAACGTTACTGAACCGGTATACCGTCGGTATGCCGATTTTGCAGACAGAAAACTTTCTGTGAACAAAATTGGTATACCGTCGGTATAGACCGGTATACCGTCGGTATACCGGTTTTCAGCCGAAAATGATCCTGGACTAGTTTCTACCATAGCTTTCGATTTTGCCATCCATTTTTTGTGTTTACAATTATTCCTAAGACTCATTACAGACTCTAGATATACTGTAGCAGGTGCAGGCTTCTTCAGAGTCTTGAAATGATGATGGCATGGCATGACTTCTTTCCTTGATAGATGTTGGCTTTTTCCCTTGACGGCAGCTGTCCAAAGATATCCAGTTTGTGAAAACTGAATACCTTTCGGAGGCTTCGCCCCCGAACCCCCGACGAGGGGCGCTGCCCCCTCGACCCCCGTCCGCTGACCGGGCAGCGGAACCCCCAAGTGCGTGGCTCCGGAGATGTCGTCGGGTGGTTCAGAAAAATCTTGTGGGATCCGTCGTCTTTGGCCCACCATGATTTCTTCATTGCATATGTCCACATTGATCTTGCTTATTGCTTTTCTGCATGTACATGTTAGACGAACAAAGCAATATACATAGTAGCAAGTGTGATAAGTTTAATGCACATTAGGACAATGCTGAGTTTAAGTATAAGTGCTAAGGTGATAGCATAAATGTTAGTGATATCATAATGATTAAACTTAATTGAATAACCTCAATCAAAAACATAATTTTGATTTTGGCAACTCGATTAAATTTAAGATAGAAAGCTCATATCACTAATATGTAAACCAATAAGCATATATCACCAAAGGTATAAGTATGTAGAAATGCTATAGTGATAGTATAAAGATTAGTGATAATGAAATGCTAAATTAAACATATTAACCATATTCAAAAATATGATAGAATCATTGGGCCAACAGCATGGACGCAGACGACGAATTTGGAAATTTACATTTTTAGAAAAAATTGGACGGTTACGGGCGTGGCTACAATTATAAATACACATGAGACTAATATTCATATTCTATACATTAGATCTTAATAACATCTATACTTGCATGTTCTGTATAACAATAAGTTCCATAATGTTCTAGAACGGATTCATTGCAAAAATAAAGTCGTTACTTTCTCCTATCTCAATTATATTTAGCACAATCATAAACATGCAAAATCACCTTCAACTATGTTTTGGGCGGTTCATATCTAATATGAGTTTCATGTAAGTATCCTACCCAATATGTGTTGGATACGGACACAGATTCATCCCCCTCTCGAAGAGCATCCATGTAACATAAATTAATACTGATGACATCCTAGCTTTTAGTAAAACTAATTGCATATAACTTGTTTTAGACCATATAAGCCAAATATAAGTTGCCATACAAAGATCCTTACCTTTTTCAGCACTTTTTTTTTGGAATGTTTAAAACTTCTTTGTTTTGACCACTAAGCATTAGTATCACTAGGAAAACCGACAACCTTTCAAATAATTGCTAAACTAAACCAAATCTTTTTGATATAAGCAGATCCATTTAAAATATAGAATGCTGATTCATTGCTAAAACAAAAGGACAATATGTAAAACAGAAACTTCTCATCAGGTTATTGCCAGTTATAGAAATTTAAGTGGACTAAATAATAGATATATTAGTTAATGGAACCACTTATACAAGAAACAAAACTGTAGCAGAATAATGTATAAAATACATCAAGGTTTTGGGCTTATGAGGTTTCTGGTTTCCTACTGCTGAAGTTATGTCTAGTTATTATCAGTTTTCCTTTCACCCTATATGTTATTTAATTTCAAGTTCATTTTGGAAGTCTTGATCTACCTGATCAAGATTCAGATTTTGGGTTTCTGCCAATAGCATACATGATAACCTTTGAAATGGTACTTCCAAATGTATTAATCGTAGTTCAATGGATGGCATTTTAAGTTGGTTCATAACTAGAGCCTTTTCTATATTTTTTTAAGTATTCTATTAGGGTTACTGATAACACGTTGAAACAAATCATTGGTCATATCAGGATGATCACATGAATTTATTTGTTATTTTTATTTGCTGCAAATTCAACTTTAGGAGCAGAAAACATTTATCATTATATTTAACATGTTTTCACGCTAGATAAACGCATTATAATTTGTAAATGCATTTCCTTGGAGGTACTAATTATTTGCCGCTCTTTGTTTTCTTTTAGGAGATAGCTAAGAGATTGCCACAAAAGCTACCATCTTCTTGACATTCGGATTTGGAAGTGTACTCTTCAACATCAGTCCTCGAACCTATAAGCAATGTGCTTGTATGATGGTGTTTGGGGGCAACAACGATAATCAACTTTGGAGCTTGTATGCTAATTACAATAGTGTTATGAAATAATGTGCGAGCTTGTACTATGGTGTTTGAAAAAAAAAATGATATTCATTTCGCAATTTGTTGGTCAATTGGCGTATACTTTCCTGTAAAATACCCTTATTTTGTTGGTGTTAACTTTCCACAACTTTAGACCAGTTATAAATTAGAACCGATCATCTTGACTTGTTACCACAGGGATGACAAGTACGAGTAGTAAGTGGCATTTTTTATAATTTCACTAAATGACATTTTTTTAATAACATCATAATAAGATCCTTTGTTTAATATAACCACAATGTTCGAGTAGTACATTAACGACATTAACAAATGAGTAGCATGCCAATTCCAAGCTTGTTTGGGCCATACATTCAAATGTGAATATTTGAAACGGCATACATGTTAAACAGTTGAGTTTACTACCACTGCAACTCCGACATTGTCATCCCCTCATCTTGGTAGTCCGTGATCAGCCGTTCGATGGAGATGAGTTGATCTGGTTTGGTGTTGTGTTGAGCAGCTTCTCGATCTTTTCGTTCTTTGATATATTGGGTTGACCACGTATCTACTCGGTATTTTCCATTTTTTTTCGATTCAAAAAATCATATCAAGCAAGATTCGGAATTTGATATCTTTGATTCTTATCAAGCAAGATTCGAAACTTGATGTCTTTGATTCATGATTCAGAAATTCATAACAAGTAGGATTCAAACATGTCTTTAAAATAAAATCATGCGATGCAGAATCACAAGTCTATGATTCGTGTCGAAAATCGTGTCGCAATATGATTCATGATATTTTAGAAAATAAAATGAATTGTATTTATTTAATATTGAGAAACATAATATGGAGTGCTTGTCACTTGGTGAGCCTAGTTCCGAAACCTATAAAATACATAATTTTATTATTAAACCATGTCCTAAAATCCAAGCTCTAAATTCTTTCCCTAAAATCCTTTATTAATCCAACTCTCAAGGCCCACTAACCAAGCCCAAAAATCTCATTTGTTATCTCATTAAGCCCATACTCAACTAATTCATTAAATGATTTAGAAAAAAAAAATCTTCAACTAAAGTCCAATTCCAATGAAGACCCACATGTTCTTCTCAAATCCATTAAGCCCACACAATCTAATTTTGGCCTGTGAACTGCAGCCCAGCCCAGTAATATTACAAGTCCTGCTGACCCGGTGAATCTCCTTAAATAACATTATAATGACAATATTCAACTAGTATCATCTCACTATACATTAATTTAAACAAGCTCATATCTCAATATCTATGCATTAATTTAAACAAGTATGTCTACCGTATCTCAGTATCTTCCAACATCTCAGTATGTCTACCGTATCTCAGTATCTTCCAACATCTCAGTAGTCTATTAATTTGTTTAAAAGTAACTATTACGGCCATCCCCACACTTAATTATGATCGAAAAGTTATAATTTCTATGATATATATAACCTAATAACTTCAAGAGTGAGAAAAACTCTGGTAGCATTGCCAAAATGTTTCGGCATCTCCTGCATTAATTTGTTTAAAATCAACTAGCATTACTGTAGAAATGCTTAAAATCAACTCTAGCATTGGTAAATTTTCCACACTGTTGTTTTCAGAAGTTATCATGAACCTTTTCTTTTTGTTCACACAAATACCATGAACGTCCATTAGCCAACAATCAGAATTAAATGGTCACACGTAGGAAACATGACTAGTTATCACCAATGTCAAGTTAAATTTTCACCTAGTAACATACGAATTCGGTCTACAAAATGGAATTATTTAAAACACAAATGATTATTTGCTACAATGTTTCCACTGTGAAACTCGAAACATAAATAACAAGGGCACTCCATAAATTATCGCCACTTTTTTGTGCGTCTAAGGGACTCAATGGAGCTAAAAGGAGTAACCAAGTGAACAAAGCAATTATTTGATTTATTTCGCCTATCATACTCTGCTCTCTACTTCACCGACTTTCCTAAGCAGCGCTCTGTACAAGGGGGCTCCACGGTCCAAGACATGTTGCTCCCAATCTGAATGCACGCCAAACGGATTTTCAGGGATCCACCCATTCTCGTCGCCCCCATCAATGACGAGTCGCCCCCTTCCGTACATAACGAATTGCTCCTTCATTCGTGTGGCAACAGACTCGATGTCCGACTGTAAGAAGACCTGCAAATCCAAGTCGAAAGTTTAAAATCTACGGCTCCTCTGGCGAAAGGTCTCATTCAAACAAATAAAGATACAACTGTATTAGAAAATTTAAGTACACAAATAGACTGTACGTCATCTTGTACACTGGCAAAAACTAACCATAGTTTACAGTATCGGCCGATATCGATCCGATACAGACAATACCGATACTGTTTGACAAGTCACGATCCCATACTGACGGATACCGATACTGAGGTCTCTTTCCCAGTCAATTCGGTAAAGAAATTGAAAGAAAAGGACTAATCAACAATAGTAAGGTTGTAAAAGCATGTAAATGAAGAAAACTTGTACAGGTAAACCAATTAGCAAGGGTGAGTATTATTTCATTCAATTTGAAAACAATAATGAAGCAACAAAAAAAAGTACTTAAAATTATGCCTAAAATATTTTTCTAAATTTATTAATAATTATTTGCGTTCCGATACAAAAAAATCCGATATACTCCGATCTGAAACAGTCGATACTGCCGATACCACTTATCCCGATACTCATAAGACTGTTCTGATACCGATTTCGATACCGATACTGCGAACCTTAAAACAAACAAAACATCTAGAACCTGATATCTGCACTCAGTTTATTTTTGGACACCGATCAGCATATGAAAGCTAGTCATTTGGTAGGTATCAATCAGTCAGTGTTTTCAAGTTTGGTGGGAAACTTTGAATGCTACCTCAAGAAATGAAAGAATTACACCAACAATCTCCAACCAGTAAGTTAAAACAATGCAGAACATGTTACTTTAGACACAGAAATAGGTCCATAAGTATAACCTCTCCATTTGCTTTGAGAAGATCTATGATTGCTTCGATAAGCGCCCTCTGGACCATTTTCCATCTGTGCACTTCCTTATTGAAATCAGGATCAGGGCACTGCATAGTGAAAACAATATTCAGACGTGATTTTTTTACTAAAAAATAAGATACTGAAATATTTAAATTCATATCTACTGATTTTCAAGAAAGAAATGACGAGTTCATAGAATTTGCAACCAATGAAGGTTACATACAAGTAAAATTATTAAGACATGAAAATTTTACACAAGTATATGGAAGTCACAATTGAGGGACGATTTTACAATCAAATTCTGGAGTGGGTTTATAGACCTTCACAATGGATCAAGGCATCAAGCTTTGCATGTTAAATTTAAGAATGAGCTTGTTTTGTATCTCAAATTCCCTTGACATGTTCGGCTAATTATTTGCTTTGGCAGATTTTTGCAGCCACCTAAATTGTGTGTATGTTTCTTCTCTATTTTCGTTGATTCGTTTGGTCGTAACAACTTTTTCTCAAACTAAGAGAAAAGGCCCAGAGAAAACTTGGTGATAAGCTGAAAGATCTGACTAAATGACGTGGGAGAGAAACAATACATACAGATCTTTTGTACTACTGTTTATACTCAAGGTGGACATAGGTAGAAGTCTTGGGAACCTGTGAGAATTAGTATTAGTGTCAGCTAATTATGTAATGAGATTTTCCAAACCAGTTAAGGTTCTATACCAATTTCAAGAATATAGATGCTGTGTACAAATTAACAATCTACCATGGAACAAACTATGAGACATTATGTATGGCAGAGTAAACAAACTTGATATAAAGACTTCAAAAGCAAATACAAGGTTGGATTTAAACCCCATTGATAACAAACGGGATCTATTTTGCAGAGGCCATTAGTGTACACAAAAAACAAGGAGGTGCATATGGAGAATGAGTATATCAGATAACGGGAGAGCAACAAGCTGAAGAGGAAAGGGTAGATATGTATATTGGCGCATAAAACTTAGGAAGGAGCATCTACTAAGTGGATTATCACACATCACAGTAGACAAAGCATTCACTGGCTCTGTAAAAGGTAAGGAAAGATGATGCTTACTATGTGATAACAAGGCCAAATAAGAAACAGAAGTGAAAAGGTCTAATCTATCCATGGAAGCAAAGAAAGAGAAAGAAAGTGCATTTCATATCCAAGTTGATTTGATCAAAATATCTTTTGTTGTCTGATACTTAACACCAAACTAACCAAAATTTGGTGAAAGACTAGCAACACCAGCTCATTGTACACCAGTACTTAACTTTCCTAACGAGTAATGCAGGCACAGACAGAGTCCTCTACTGACCTCAAGTTCTCTTGAAAGCTTCATCATCATCTAAGCCTTCTCCTAGTAGAATGGGGTCAGCTATGGAGCATAAGAAACCTCCCGATTTGACAAGTTTTTATGACCGGTTGTCGACCTGACGTCAACCCTCAATGTGTTGCCAATATCCTAGCCAAGGTAACTATGAGCACAAGGGTCATGCCATAAAACCTAGATGGCCAGTTGGCAGATAGGTACAACTACATATTGGATATGCACTTTAAGCTCATCAACCAAGGAGCACCCTCCAAGATCCCCTAGACTATAAAGAGATCTAGACGAAGAGAGAAGATGATACATTTTGCTATAGGGAATTGCTTTCATCTCTATGACTCTTGAAAGGTTCTTAATATAAAATTGAGGCCTCATCCACAATCTTGTTGTTGACTTTGTCTAAGGCTACTCCTTCTGCCGACAGCCTACCATGCTGAGTTGGTGAACCTGCCCTGCGCCATGACATTGCTGCAATTGAGTGCAAAACTCAGGGTTGTCAGTGCCGAGACTACCAACTGGCAACTCCACTGGTCCGCCTTTGGGATCTACCGATCTGGAGGATCCACCTTTTAGGGGGGCTCTTTGGCAGAGTCCATCGTTATGCAGCAGGCCTTCACCTCGTATTTTTTCTACGATTTACCTGAAACCCAAACCAACTCCAGACATGGCACTATCTCTTATCCATTGCCTTTCCAGTCCAACCCCGATAGTGATGGGACACTCAGCCCAGCTCAGACTTGAGTCCAGTTTGGCATGAGCATTTCAGAGGTCCGGTTAGGTTAGTGCTAACCTACTACTAGTGGATTATATTGCTTCCAAGTAAACCATATGCTTTTCCATTTATGTTATAATGGAATTGACATTTATTAAAAAGGATTTCTTTGATGTGGGTTAAATTTCATATTACAGATGATCATCTAATAGTAGTTTGGCAATAAATTAAGGTAAATAAAAGATCATCAAATGAATATACAGTTCCAACAATTCTCTTCCCTTATCAAATACATGGAAATATCAACTTAGTAGAATGCTAAATACATCATACCTGAATTGAAACAAGGATCAAATCTCCTGGATAGCTTGAAATAATTGAGCGAAATGTAGAGGTTGCATTAGTTGATATGAAATACCTAATAAGGATAAAGATGAAAAAAGCTACTTGTCAAAATGTTACGTAAATGCAAACTGCTACCTTTGAAATTAGAAAATAAGTGTTCAATTTCCACCATCAAAGTGCTATATCTATCCATAGACGTTTTGTGAACCCTTGAACCAATATTTATTTTTTATTAATTACTATTAATATCTTTATCACTTGCCCTTATATTTATGTTAATAAATTCATAAAGGAATATGTAGAAACCACCCCTATAGTTAGAAGAGGGCCCCTTTTTGCAAAACCAAATTGCTAATGGACTTAAGTGATTATTTGGCAATTCAAATTTCCCTCTTTGCCGACCATTCAAATCCTGCGATTGGGATTCGAATCCAGGACTACCAGATAAGTTCAAATCCTCAACAAAACCAAATAGGATAAATTGAGAATGAGTTTAAATTGGTTTCTTCCTATCTAAATCTCCTCTTTGATCGTCTATATATACCTAGATGCTAGAGCAGCCGACCATCCTTCCGTGCAAACCCTAATACCCCTACTCCCTGCCATCGTGAGAAGCGATCGAGGAAGAGTCCAAGCAATCGGGGGGGGGGGGGGGGGGGGGGGGGGTGGGCGCCGTGTCTCATGTTCGAATCAAACTGAGGTATTTTCCTATAACACACACTGTAAATCGAGTAGCAACATTGTATTTGTTTTAATGCCTAAGAGGGGTTTTAAGGGATGATGTATTAACTTGTGTGAGGGTCATAACCGGCACGGGTGTCGTACTTGCAACTGGAACCAGTGTTGGCCTACCAATACATTTGTGAGGTCATACCATTTGGCCATAAGCGGCTATCACTGCACATATCAGAGAGATACCAGCAGGGTATAAATTGGGGATGAAAAGGTTGCATGTGTCCCTTGAGCGTAAAAATCGATACCAGTACAGATTAACTACAGAAATAATAATAAATAATGTCCGAATATCCTCTCATTTGTAAATATGTAAAACATGAAGAATATCTCATTCCAATAGGGCTCTTTGACTTAATACCTCAGAGATGAATGGAATTCACCATAATTATCTCACACTGATCCTCGTTTCTGGACTCCTACCTAGAAACAGTTAGTTAATTGCACCCTGACTGGGAGAAGTTAAAGTGAGTAGCCTATAAAATGTCTTCTTAGCAAACAACTAACCTCTCAAAATTTAAGGCATGCCCGAGTCCTAACCCATAGTTTTTTTTGGAACAAAACTTGCACCATATTTGAGAGGTTTGACGTAAATTTGACTGCATTTGGGACTCTTGCACGTGTTCCATAGCAAATCATTTTTTAATGGGGGTGAAAGATTGGAGGGATTGATGATAATGTGATGGCAATGACAAGGAGATGCAGAAACGATGTTTACAAACTAACTTTTCTTTACCTCTAAAATGTCCTGAGATTACCTCCACCTGCTTCCCATAAAAAACTAAACTACCTTAGGCTCTTTCAGAAAGGCTTCCCTTAATTGAATGACACGTATCAGAATTATGTCCCTTACCCCTGCAATGCATTGTCGTCGTCTTCCCTTAGGCTACCTTAGGCTCTTCTTAGCAAACAACTAACCTCTCAAAATTTAAGGCATGCCCGAGTCCTAACCCATAGTTTTTTTTGGAACAAAACTTGCACCATATTTGAGAGGTTTGACGTAAATTTGACTGCATTTGGGACTCTTGCACGTGTTCCATAGCAAATCATTTTTTAATGGGGGTGAAAGATTGGAGGGATTGATGATAATGTGATGGCAATGACAAGGAGATGCAGAAACGATGTTTACAAACTAACTTTTCTTTACCTCTAAAATGTCCTGAGATTACCTCCACCTGCTTCCCATAAAAAACTAAACTACCTTAGGCTCTTTCAGAAAGGCTTCCCTTAATTGAATGACACGTATCAGAATTATGTCCCTTACCCCTGCAATGCATTGTCGTCGTCTTCCCCTTGCCTGTCCCTGTGAGCATCCCCCCAACCCCAGACGCACAAACTGCCCTTCCCTCCCTCCACCTTCCTTTGTTTCCTATCACATGTTTAGGAATCCCTAACTTAACCCAAGGAAATCAATTTTCGTCATGTGTATCCAGAAACACGAGAGTATTACAACGAGTGCTTTGGGGGGATTGGGGGTGGGGGTAGGGGGTAGGGGGTGAGTGTGGTGGGGGTGTTCCGAAAAGAGTAATTACCCGTTTCGTATGTCAGATTCAGCAATATTATCCAAACAACGCCTTACAAGCTGCCAACAAATGAAAACAAGTAAAAGTCAAGGAAAACCATAATTTTGCCAGGTAATAGATACAACACAAAAGTTACCTTATCATTGATCTCAAGGCCAAGGAAGTTCATTTTTTTCCATCTTTTAGCCATTTGTAAAAGAAACAAACCACTTCCTACATTAAATAAGAGCACTTTTCTGAAGGAGACTTGTAAGGGATATGAAGTGAATAAGTCAAGGAACTATCCAATACCTTAATAGCTTTTTCATATTTGCTTTCTACAACAAGTCATCAAATAGTACGACAACTTCTATCAAATAGAGTTTTTTGTATTTTCATATTATATGCAAAGATGATTCCATACGTACGTAAGAGCACATTCACCATGAGTGTTTTTTTCTGGGGAGTTCTAATGTTGGACCAGTACAATTCCAAATTAGACTACACTATCAGCACACCAAATTAAGCCGAAGACTAGGTGGTCTCATTCGAAAGGGTCGACTCCAGCATGGTTGTGTTTGTACAGTTCCTCATTCATGCATTACGAATTGGCTGATACAATGTTATAAGAGAGAACATGCTTTCACAAGTGATTGGTGAAGAGGCTCTTCAACTTTGTATCTACATATTTCATGCTCAGGCAAGCAAAAATCATATACGTTTTATCCACACAAAAAAAAAAATCAACAACAAACGAAACCAGAAAATTTCAGTGCCTGGAGCCTCATAGTCCATTTAAGATGACATGCAATTCTTAAGGGCGACTAGTTGTTTCCTGTTTTAGTATGCATAACAGCAATATGCATAGCGAGCAGATTAAATTTTATTCTAGGTCTTCACAATTCTGTCCTTTTGAAACATATTTCTTTAGTTAATTGTGTATATTTGAACTCATTTAAGCCCAAAATATGCCATTTCATATGCATATACTGGCTGGAGTAGATGATCAAACTCAAGGCAACAGCTTCCAGTTCATCCTACAAGATTGAATATATTTTTACCATAGCCTTTTGCAATCTAGTAAATCTGATTAGTAAAATGTACACTTAACCTGTGATGTGCTTAATGTCTTACCTTTTCTCTGACAGTCTCACGCACAGGATGAGGTATGTGTTAGGCATCTGATAACTCGCTATAACTTTGTCTAATCTTTATGAGATGCATACTTTACAGATTGCAGAGGTGCCTCTCAGTAGAAACACACTGGATCTACACCATAGTTACTACAAAGATGATTTTTTGGTAAAGCTGAAAGGAATAAGAGGATTAATGCAGTAGATCCCAAATACTTGGGAGAAAGACTTTCAAGATGCTGTGATTCAAACTCGTATGTTTTGCATGTCATATACAAGTCTCTTGTATGTCATGAGTTATATAAAGGATCGACCATCTTTACTATATTTATACTAATCTAGAAGGGAGAGAGGATTATTCTATAAAATTAATTATAGAAGAAAGTACCACTTCCAATATCAACAACTAAGGGCTGAGTTGACTCCGGAAAGATAGTATTCCAATCAAGATCAAAGGGATAAGCCTACAAGAAAATAGAAAGTACATAAGGTTCCATATAATAGAATTGCAAACAATTTTACACAATTTATTTAGCTAAACTAATTGACCAGTTCAAATTGAAAATGAACTACCCTCACTGCTTGTAAAACTCACAACTATTTGATTAGTTTCTAATTAAAAATATGAAGAGTATTTAAACTATAAAATTTTCCAACCATGGTTGGAACACAGTTTCCGAGATGCATGAACAGAATAACTAAGGCTTGCATTATCGACTATAAACAGGTGGTAATATGGCTACAGATGACCCATTCAAAAGAAATGGACAGACATGACTTCTATATACGCTTCATAGTTCATAGTTATTACAATGAAATTAATGACATAACAAAAAACAAGAAACAAAAAAGTAGGGAATCTTTGATAATTGCTTATTAAGACTCGTAGTGAAGGAACGGAGATCCAATGTCGACAACTAATAGTGTGTAAATTTAATCGTAATCTCAATAACAGAGCTAGGGAGGGGGGAGGGAGGGGGGTGTTGGCTCAAGAAGTACACAGCCTAACCCCAATTTTATGGAGAGGCTGTCAATGTAATTTAAGCACAACAATAATCACTAAGTTTAATGGTGTACTCTGTCTAAAGCTGCAACTCCTGGCAGTGTCTTTCCCTTGAGAAATTCCCACACAACTGATGCACTTTTCAATATCTTATATGGTGAAAGAGGACTAGCTGTTTCAGCAAATCCCTTGCAAGCCACACTCCCAACGACAGTAACATCACATCCTGTTTGGCTTATACTTTCAAGCACCAAAGCCAGTTCAGATGCTCCATTCATATGTTGTATTAATGGACTAAATTTCACTGGACCAATCCATAGAACCTTCTGCAACACATAAACAAGTACAATCATACTAAGTTCATACACAATATGAATCGAGGATATGATGCAAGCATAGCAAGTTTATAAAAGAAACCAGCATGAAAACTGCAAACAGCAATATATGGAAGTAGTCAGTAAAAGTTTTAAGTAACCGACTTAAGTAAACAAATAGCAACATATGGAAGTACAGCAAAAGTTTAAAGAATCGACGAGATTTAAGTAAACAAGCACACCAAAGTATGTTATGTGACTCAAAGTAAAAGTATATATTAAAATATGACGATTCAAGGTCAAACAAGCAGCAATAGCATAAAAGTATGCCGAACTAAGGTGAAAACATTTTCCAAATCCTGATGCTTTCCAGAGTAAAAGTACTAGTTTGACCATTCAACTTAGCATGTCGGTGATTAGTACCAAGCACTAGGTTGCTTGAACCAAACTTATTTGTATTCTTCTCCCAAGAAATACTTATTCATACTCAAAGCTTCCACTGTAGAAAAAATAGAGTCTATTGGGGAGCATCTGTATAAGATCTAGGCATTATAGAGTGGCATTCTGATTTCTCTTGCGATCATTCTTTGGTTAGACATTTGACTATTGATTAGTAGTCAGTTCTTGTTTTCTTAGGTAACTAAAGAAAACTCGAAGTCCATGTATTCTGCAATGACAAAATGTGCTATAAATTGATTGCAACTGTGTAACATGTATTCTGGTTGACAGACGACCAGTTATACGCTCTTGCACCACTCTAGAAACACACTTATTAACTAGGAAAATTCGGTGATGAAATACACTATCAGGCTATAAATAGCATCCATCCACTCATCAAAAGCAAATTCAAGTGTTTTAAGCCTCTTTTGTTCAAGATGATAGGTTAGTATTACTTATGCTAATGGAATTATTTAAATGTTTTATTTGTACCTTGCACTTTGAAAGCATAGAAAAAATCTCCTTCATTGACATTGGGCCAAAATCCACAGGTGTCCAACCTACGACAAACACAAGTTCCAAATCTCAGATAAAAGTGTTTGTTTGTGACAGGTTAGGTTTAAGAGACCTTACCAGGAAAATAAGATTATACTCCATCTCTACCTCTTTCCACTATTAGCTTCTAATTCTATAGGTTTAAAGAGAGGATAAAGTCATGTCTGCAAACATTCACATACTACTGACTTAACACCCTAAGCTAATAATTTATATAATTAAATTTGTCTATTAACACTTCAAGAACTGCAAATAGAGGATAAGGTCACAGTTGCAAACATTACCCTATAAATGATGCAACATTCTAAGCTACTGGTTCAGAATAATCAGAATATTAATAACTTTGAGCATCTAATAATGAGTTCATGCCGCCACATAATTTGGTAGTTAAACAGTAGGCCTAAATAAAAATAAGGCTTAATTGCAACTTGATACCCTCAACTATTTCTATTTTTCAACTTGATACCCTAAACTTTTTTTTGTAACAACTTGATACCCTAAAAACTTTTTGGACAAAAATACCCCTAATCTAAACTAAAAACTACACCCCTCCCCCCAACCCCCCCCCCCCCCCCCCCCCCTCGTCCCCCTCCGGCCACCCATCCGCCACCTTCCGACCACCCCACCCCCCCCAAGCCACCGCCTGAAAAATACACAAACACAATAGATCTAGAGGCATATGAGCAGCTACTTCTTGATAAGAAATTGGATTAACTTCTTACCATCTTGCTGGCGGTTCTCCTCAAAAAGTCAGAGCTCCCAAAAATGCAAGATGATACCACAACTCTGCATGTAGCCATGAATTTCTTGTCTTTTTTGCTCAAATCACATCCCGTGCTAGGATATCCCTCCGGTTCTTTAACAAAACCACAATGAAGCATTTGATTTCTAGCATGAAAAGAGTTCTCTTCTTGAAGGGACTGATGTCCACCAAATTGAGGTCCAAAAACAACAGTTCCAGAAGATCTCTCCTCTTCAACGATGTATTCTAGTGAAATATGTGTGAAATTCATGTACAACTCAGGCTCCAACAGATCATCAACTGACTCTTTGAACCCAATCTCACATGGGAGATCTGAAAAGTGTGGCTGGAGGGGGGCAGTGCAGGGGTGTGGTTGAGGGTAGCTGGAGGGGGCGGGGTGGGGGCGCGGGGGGTGGGGGGAGTGGTGAGCCGGCATGGGGAGGGGGGAGGGGGGAGAGGGGTTGGGTTCGGTTGGGAAGTGAATGAGAGGGTTAATTTTGTCCTTTTTAAAATTTTGGGTATCAAATTGAAAATATTAAATAGTTGATGGTATCAAGTTGTCGAGTAAAAAAGTTTAGGGTATCAAGTTGAAAAACAGAAATAGTTGAGGGTATCAAGTTGCAATTAAGCCTAAAAAAAAACACATTTCAAATGATTTATAGCAAGGTGGGCAACTTAAGTGCTTCTCTAAAGTTGTAATTGCTGCAAAATACTTGCAATGCCAAAAACTATTCTTGGCTACAATAGTAGAAATGAATCAGATGTTCTTTACTTCCATAGTAGATTTGCTTCTTCCGCATGGTATTCTCACATAAGGTGTTACTTTTCATAGAAGCCCAAGACAAAAGCATATTCGATGCTTTGAGCTTACCGTTCAACGCTCCTTAAAAACATATATATTTTTGCCACTATAGCTGTTGCTAGCTTCAACTTTCAACCATTGCTGCAGCCACTAGATGATATATATATCAAGCAGGGTTATAGAGACATATTGGCCTTTCTAAGTTGGATTAACAAAAGCAATTCTAACAGCATGAGAAAATCTGCGTCAACCCAAAACACGCATGTTGATCATATTTCGAATATTCAGAGTCTAGGACCATAATTGGATAAATAAAAGGAATGAGGCAGAAATCTATGTGTCTGTGTCTGCTTCATTTGAGAAAATCTCATAATTTTTATTCTCCTTTTATTTAAAATATTGTAGGTGAATAAGCAAACACCTAAATTTGAGTTTAAAATAAAAGTCTTTAAGACAAAAAAAAAAGTTCCAGGTTGGTTCAGAATGTTAACCTTTAAATGCAGAACCATTTGTCTAATTACAATGTCGGAAAAAATTTCTTTCTTAACATGTATATAACACTCTTTAATGTCAAAGATTATGTGGTAATTACTTAAATCAAAGAATCAAATAATCGATTCTTAGCTCAGTCAAATATACTCACATAATACCGATCAACACCATGAGAAGAAGCATATATATATATATATATATATATATATATATATATATATTTTTTTTTTTTTTTTTTTTTTTTTATTATATATATATATATATATATATATATATATATATATATATATATTTGGAAACAGGTAAATTTTTTATGAAATTGCTCCCACTGGGATTCGAACTCCTGACCACTCGGGCCGCATGCATCTCTCTTAACCACTAGGCTAAAGGTCATTTGCTATATATATATATATATATATATATATATATTTATATATATATATATATATATATATATATATATATATATATATATAAGTTTCACTAATAAAGATCTTTTTTTCCCTCTATGCCTTATAGCTAAGTAGGAGTGATAATAAGTCTCATCCAGAGTACTCTAAAGCTTCTTCAAAAGTTGCTATAGCTTTGCAGACTCAAGTGGCTATCGGTTGGGTTGTTGGCTCGTTGCCTATAACTATTCAATGGAAATTTCAAGTTTCATGCATAAAATTGGTAAAAAATAAAATGTCACTTCACAACACAATTTCATGTATTCATTATGTAGTCCGATGCTAGTTTTCATTACAAACTGTTTGATTCGTAAATATCCTAATGTTTGACCTACATGAAAACAATTCTAAGTACCAAACTATGTTTACATCTAATAATTTTATGTTGATATTTCAATCTTTAGCAAGGAAACCATATAACGTTTACCTATATATATGCTTCTAGTAGTCCTTATATCAATATTAGGTGAACCATCACCAGTAGTATAATGTATTTTCTTCACTATTGCTTGAAACTTATGCTTGTGAAAGAATAGTTGATATAAAGTATAGTTTCTATCGTGGGTGGGGTGGGTGAATCGGTTAGCTTCAGCAGTTTTGGTATCGATTTCAGCATATATATTTAAAACCTTGCTTTCAAGCCTAAAGCAGAACTAAAAAGTAGAGTTTTCTGATTGTAGTAACTTGTAAATTCACAATCTAACAAAAATTAAAAAACTTCCATTCTTAAGCAGCACTGGATACACATGACTTACCAGTCATGATACCATCAGAAGGGAATAACTCCAACGACGTCCGGTTGCAATCATTAATGCACCAAAAATCATCTGGAAAATATATTGGTATACTTCTTCTTTGTGCAAGCTGGATCAATTTTACTGCCTCCTCAGCTGCACCTTTTTCCAGAAAGTATGATGGGACAGACAATCCCGAGGCATGCATTATTTGGAATCCCATCATCCCAACAAAAATTAGTCCATCACATACAGAAGCTAAATGATGCAAAGCACTTGCCTTCTCCAAGAATTTGCTCCCTCCAATCTGTAATACAGTCACCATGTTAGGATAAATTTGAGCCTACATAGGAAGAAAAATCTTCAACATGTAAAAAATTTACACTTCCGAGTTATAACCTATAGAATAGATGTTTGCAATATGCAATCTAAGCAAAAATCTTTACAGATGTGAGTACAATCAGAAGAATTTGATTTAGACTTGTCTAAACAGAGATTTTGAAACAATTATAAAAGTTAAAAAAAATGCTCATTCACTTGACGCATTAATCTCTAAATGACTTGTATTACATTAGGCAAACCTACCAAACATGACGACTACTAAAAAAAAGGTGTCCCAGATACGGCTTATGCATGGTGCTGGGGGGGGGGGGGGGGGGGGCGGGGGGGGGGGGGTTCACGTCCCGCTCCCGTAGGAGCGATCTTCCTCGCTAAGGCGTGATGCCGCACGAACCTAGATTGCGCTCGTGCAAGGCGGGTTCCATAACGGCCGATTCCAACGGCTGCGACGGGGTCGTCGCACAGAAGTCCTAAGCAGAGACATTGAATACTAGCAGCGGAAATTAGGAACAAAACACAAGTCATTGCAAAATACTCTTTTATTGATATTGAAACAAATGTTACAAAGGGCGCAAGGCCAAGATTACAAGTCTCTCAAGCTCACTCAAGCTCACATTACAAGTCACTCAGCTCTCTCTCATCTCTCAATACAACGCTTGAACCAGCGGAAGCTTCGGAAGGCGACGTCCATACATTATGTCCCGTATAACTCTTGACTCCATGCGGCCGCACGCTTCGAATCGCCAAGGAACTCCGTGCCTCGACGCATCCAAGCGAGCTCCGCGCCACGAGCTTCTACCTGTGCCTGCACATGTAAACTATGTGGGTGTCAGTACTCAACTGTACTGGTGGAATGAGCTCCTCGCCCACCCATACAAAACCAACACGTTAATTTACTTTGTGCAACATAGACCATTTTTATCAATTGTCTTTCTAGTCTTGTCTTAGGATCAGTTTTATGACGGACGCCTTGGCATACTTGTGTCTGAGGACCAATCCGTGCTTGCACAACGACGCTAACTCATACTTTGCCTTAGACCCTTCTCGTGCCAATAACGTTAACCTATCAAATCGTGTTTGCCTTACGGCCGTAATCAGAGACGCAACTACACGATAGACTCCATTTCCTTGCCTCTAGACCTTCTTCGTGCTTGCATTGACAACGCACCGACTCATACTTGTCATTCGTGCCATACTCTGTGACGTAACGACTCGGTCGTGCCATCAACTCGATTCGTGCTTCAATAACTCTGAGGCAGCGCCTCCTCGCTCAGTCTTGCCTATACTTTAGTTTTGACAACACGGCCGTGCCTCACATTTCGAGGTCGTGCCCAGCAACTCAACGTAACTTCACCCAACTTGCCCTACAGCCCTTCTTGACTTAACTCGCAACAGCTTAAGCCTAACACATGCAACTCTATGCCAACGACTAAACTAAAGTATAGGCAAGACTGAGTCTCCGACCTACGCCTTCGTTGTAGCCAAATCTTAGGCCCAGACATTGTGTTCTCTAACTGCATACACATTCAACTCAACTCAGTCCAAAGGCACACACGCGGATTGCCGCCCGTGCCGACACATCTATATGAATGGTCACTGGCATTAACTAGCCATCCTGGACATAGCCTGGCATTCGGGACCCTTGCACCGCAGGTGGCGATCCCCGATGCAAGTCCCCGACCTACCGGTTGCTTCATACCCAGCTCGGCTATAACCTGTTTCTTCCTAGGCCGAGTCGGTCCCATGGCCCAGGGTTGCCGTTCGAAGAAACCATCGCCCTTGTCGACAAGTTGTCCATGACCACGCGCCTACGCTAACTTCTAGACTTAACGTAATGCGTGGTCTCATCATCATCACTTAGTTCCTTTGCTTTACTTCTTCCATTTTTCACACTTCTTTGTAGAGCCCAAACCAGGGTTGCCTCGGCGACTGAACTACAGTCCCGACATATTTCCTCTCGGCGACTAACCATCGCTTAGACTTAACATTCTTTGAAATCAGGGAACGGCTACTGCATAGCCTTCCAACTTAACTTGAACATAACGTGTTTCCTTAAGTATCGACAGACCGTGGCTAACTTTCCACTGAACCAACCGTGGCTCATGCCTTAAACCGACTCGTGTTCTACGCAACGCTATCGCCCAAGTCATACCTCATATGACGGGCCTTGGGATCGTGGGACTATTTAACTTGACAACCGCAGAATGAGCGGGACAGCACTTGGAATGACTTAGGTCGACCGGCAATACTTTGCCTATTTACTCAAGCCTACAACTTAACCCGAGGGACGAGCAAAGGCTATGCCAAGCCTTGCGCAATGGAACCGTGCACGCTTTATCAAGCGCTTATGCGGACGACGCCTATGACTTAGGCAAGTTCGTAGTTTTGTGTTGAAGACCAACTTTCCTTCTCCCAAGCCACGGGACGAAGGACCGAGTGTCATTTTTAAAGCACTCCGTGCACCAACTCTAAGCCGACCGTTGGACCTTTCCATATTCTATCTCAATTCGACCCGTCGGGATTACTCCCTTTAGCTATGTGGATCCATCTCTTTTATTATTAAGCCTACTTGTGCAAGTTGAAAACATACATTTTATTATGTGAAGGCAAAGATGAGGCAAGTTCATCGAAACTACCCCACCTGAGCGATGTCTCCGAGCAAGCCGTTGCAAGGCTAACGTCGAACGCCGTCGGCGTTTCGATTCCTCCGATTGACTGAGCGGGACGGGACACTACATCATAAACCACTCAGAAAAAGTTTCGTCCTCGAAACTTACTGAGTACACCTATCGACTTATACTTGATTCCACATCCTACCTTTCTTCGTACACATCTCTCCTATGCGTTTCTCAAATCCGAGCCTCGCTCGTGCTACCCACAATCTTTCCTTCAAAACTTACAATCTCAAAATCCTTGAAACTTTCCTGTTCCTCAAGTCTCACTTGAATTCAACGTATCACTTAGTATGGATCGTGCACATATTTTAGGCGTCCCCAAAATACATGCATTTCAACCAAGCCTCGTGATAGAGAATCCTCCATCACTACTCGAGTCGGATCGTGCGCATATTCGGGCGTCCCTGATATACGTGCATGTCAACCGATACTCGCGAGTGGTGCCTCCACAAATCCTACCACTTCGCACTCGGACGTCTGCCTAACCGCTAGGCTATGTCTTTCCGTCAGTATTGGAATCATAGTTCCCAAACAACAATATCAACACTGACCCCATCCTAAGGTCAAACCAAGTTGATAGTACGGGATTTTCTACCCAAGTTCGCATCACTCTGATTTCTAGACATCGAGCATTGATTCCCTACACACATCCCAACATTCGTCGCACGGGGTCTGAGTCATTCAGCAAAGCCATCCTACGATAACTCACGTTTCCACTAATTCCTTGACAAAAACATATCGCTCGTTCATCAAGCCATTTCGTATAGTCTATCTCTTCGAACACGTTCAACATAATCCGCCTATCAATCTCCAAGTCAAGCATGCTACGACACAATTCATCGCTAAATCACAATTTCACATTTCATACTTCCGAAGTCATCTATTTCAATTCACGTAATCGATCACAAGGTCGTCTGACTTAACAATATGTTACGCCCCGATCTCACGCGAGTCAGATTTTCCACGGTGGGCATGAATCACCATGCACGCTCCCGCGGGATAATCATCCTCATCGGGACGTAACTCTTGTTCAAGTCTAGACTAATTTATTCTCGATGCGCGGATTGGACCTACTCAATCCTCAAGTTTCATTCATCAATCGCAAGTCCTAACATCCTCAAATTTTCCTTCGCATCAAACCGACAAGTCGAGACAATCAAAGTTGCCGCATCCTGATTTTTTGTGTTCGATCATTCCCGCGACATGAATCACCATGTCAGCGCTCACGCGGAACGATCGTCCCAAATCCGACGCGACGCATGTGCGAGGCTGGAGTTGCGCTCGCACAAGACAAGAATGTCGACGCTTTGGTTATACGCGTAACCCTCAAGGCACTATCATTTTCATCAAACATTCATCTCAATCAAAATTCTAAGTATAGCATTTGCACGATCGTCTTTCGCCGAGTCAGAGTACCCCCGAGTTATCGCATATCGATCTTTGATACGCCTCAATACCATCGATGATATGCGTAACCTGACGATCTTCCTTTGCAACCAATTTCGAGTCGTGCGAATGATGCCTTCGTTCGACTGGATAATCTCCTCGACATTCAATTCAAATTCGATCATTATCCCTCGAATCATTCACAACATCAAATTCCTCAAACCCAAATTCGCGTATTCGTTCATCCCTTTGTCTTAAGTCATCGACCAACGTATTTCCTCAATTCGCATCGTCCCTTTACTAACTTAAATTATCGAGCAACATTCAATCCAATCCTCAGTCATTGCGTAACTTCAAAATCAAACCTTTCATGCACGCTATCTACCTGTCGTGCTAACTTTTTATATACAATCCGTATCAATTTCCTCGATCAAGTCATCCGTTCGCTACACCTTAGCTTTTCCTCGATTTGATTTATCTACTCAATCATCTTCGCGTTTCATACTCGCACCATCCTCAATCCCGTGCACGTTCCGTGCGCGTCAATTTCTAGGTTGTTCGAATCCGCTTATCAAACTTCATGACAACAACTCACTCAATCTAAGACTTTGCATATGTGCGACGCTTGCTGATAGACTCACCGACACCCCGTATCCTCAATCAATCGATCGACATTCCTGAGGCTATCGCATACACCACTCAGGAATGAAGTCATTCAACAAATCCTCAAAACTATCATTTGAATCTAAATCGACTTCTTCAATCCCGTTCGAATCATTCATCTACTTCCGAGCACGCTCACCTTATATCGCACCGACGAAAACATCGTCGTTCGATAGCACCCCTATCGATAGTCATCTCAATTTACTCAATCGAGTTCAACTCATTCTTGTTCAACACTATTTAATTCCCGTACTCGACTTTTCTAAGGTCGACGCAACTTTGGTGTATACGCCCAGCCCGACTTAGCCAACCATGCTTACGCGAACTATCTTTTTGTTTTGTCGAAAACTGTTCTCCTATGTTTTGCAAAATAGATAGACATATTGTATGGACATCCGTGGGACATATGAGAGAGCGCACCAACGATATCAACTTTACGAAAGCAACAGAGTTTGCGGAAACAACGAAGTTAAAGAATTCAATCGATAGTCCAAGGACGTAAAGCCGTGCTCTGATACCATTATGTCACGCCCCGCTCCCGTAGGAGCGATCGTCCTCGCTAAGGCGTGATGCCGCACGAACCTAGATTGCGCTCGTGCAAGGCGGGTTCCATAACGGCCGATTCCAGCGGCTGCGACGGGGTCGTCGCACAGAAGTCCCAAGCAGAGACATTTAATACTTGCAGCGAAAATTAGGAACAAAATACAAGTCATTGCAAAACACTCTTTTATTGATATTGAAACAAAGGTTACAAAGGGCGCAAGGCCAAGATTACAAGTCTCTCAAGCTCACTCAAGCTCACATTACAAGTCACTCAGCTCTCTCTCATCTCTCAATACAACGCTTGAACCAGCGAAAGCTTCGGAAGGCGACGTCCATACATTATGTCCCGTATAAGTCTTGACTCCATGCGGCCGCACGCTTCGAATCGCCAAGGAACTCCGTGCCTCGACGCATCCAAGCGAGCTCCGCGCCACGAGCTTCTACCTGTGCCTGCACATGTAAACTATGTGGGTGTCAGTACTCAACTGTACTGGTGGAATGAGCTCCTCGCCCACCCATACAAAACCAACACGTTAATTTACTTTGTGCAACATAGACCATTTTTATCAATTGTCTTTCTAGTCTTGTCTTAGGATCAGTTTTATGACGGACGCCTTGGCATACTTGTGTCTGAGGACCATCCCGTGCTTGCACAACGACGCTAACTCATACTTTGCCTTAGACCCTTCTCGTGCCAATAACGTTAACCTATCAAGTCGTGTTTGCCTTACGGCCATAATCAGAGACGCAACTACACGATAGACTCCATTTCCTTGCCTCTAGACCTTCTTCGTGCTTGCATTGACAACGCACCGACTCATACTTGTCATTCGTGCTATACTCTGTGACGTAACGACTCGGTCGTGCCATGAACTCGATTCGTGCTTCAATAACTCTGAGGCAGCGCCTCCTCGCTCAGTCTTGCCTATACTTTAGTTTTGACAACACGACCGTGCCTCACATTTCGAGGTCGTGCCCAGCAACTCAACGTAACTTCATCCAACTTGCCCTACGGCCCTTCTTGACTTAACTCGCAACAGCTCAAGCCTAACACATGCAACTCTATGCCAACACTCGACGCCATACCTCGTGCCGAAGCACGCTGCCTTCGTTGTAGCCAAATCTTAGGCCCAGACATTGTGTTCTCTAACTGCATACACATTCAACTCAACTCAGTCCAAAGGCACACACGCGGATTGCCGCCCGTGCCGACACATTTATATGAATGGTCACTGGCATTAACTAGCCATCCTGGACATAGCCTGACATTCGGGACCCTTGCACCGCAGGTGACGATCCCCGATGCAAGTCCCCGACCTACCGGTTGCTTCATACCCAGCTCGGCTATAACCTGTTTCTTCCTAGGCCGAGTCGATCCCATGGTCCAGGGTTGCCGCTCGAAGAAACCATCGCCCTTGTCGACAAGTTGTCCATGACCACGCGCCTACGCTAACTTCTAGACTTAACGTAATGCGTGGTCTCATCATCATCACTTAGTTCCTTTGCTTTACTTCTTCCATTTTTCACACTTCTTTGCAGAGCCCAAACCAGGGTTGCCTCGGCGACTGAACTACAGTCCCGACATATTTCCTCTCGGCGACTAACCATCGCTTAGACTTAACATTCTTTGAACTCAGGGAACGGCTACTGCATAGCCTTCCAACTTAACTTAAACATAACGTGTTTCCTTAAGTATCGACAGACCGTGGCTAACTTTCCACTGAACCAACCGTGGCTCATGCCTTAAACCGACTCGTGTTCTACGCAACGCTATCGCCCAAGTCATACCTCATATGACGGACCTTGGAATCGTGGGACTATTTAACTTGACAACCGCAGAATGAGCGGGACAGCACTTGGAATGACTTAGGTCGACCGGCAATACTTTGCCTACTTACTCAAGCCTACAACTTAACCCGAGGGACGAGCAAAGGCTATGCCAAGCCTTGCGCAGTGGAACCGTGCACGCTTTATCAAGCGCTTATGCGGACGACGTCTATGACTTAGGCAAGTTCGTAGTTTTGTGTTGAAGACCAACTTTCCTTCTCCCAAGCCACGGAACGAAGGACCGAGTGTCATTTTTAAAGCACGTCGTGCACCAACTCTAAGCCGACCGTTGGACCTTTCCATATTCTATCTCAATTCGACCCGTCGGGATTACTCCCTTTAGCTATGTGGGTTCATCTCTTTTATTATTAAGCCTACTTATGCAAGTTGAAAACATGCATTTTATTATGTGAAGGCAAAGATGAGGCAAGTTCACCGAAACTACCCCACCTGAGCGATGTCTCCGAGCAAGCCGTTGCAAGGCTAACGCCGAACGCCGTCGGCGTTTCGATTCCTCCGATTGACTGAGCGGGACGAGGCACTAAGGGGGGGCGAGATGTATGCACGGCCCTTAACCCTGTATATACGGAGAGTCTGTTTCTACAACTCAAACCTGTATCTTTCAGGATGTAAGCAACAAGACTTACCAAAATTTACCCTTGTAGCAGAAGACCGAACTATAGAAAAACATAGAAATGCAATAAGCATAGGGTAATCTAGCGTTAGATGTCATGTCACCACTCTAGCCTCTACGTTACTAGTATACAAGTTGCTGCAGCAAATGTAACAAAGGCAACAAAATTGTAACAGTTGTTAAGCAATAGACAATATATTACATGTGCTAACATGGCCCCATTGTCACGTCCAAGGTTTTTCGTCCCACCGAGACGGGTCTGCATATTGCTGGAAGTTTCCGGAATTCTCTAGAAGATGGTGGAATTTTCATGAAGACTCATGATCTTTGTAGATGCTCTAGAAGCTTTCTTTGAAATATCTAGGCCCAAGAATATTCTCTAGAATAATCCCTGGAATATGCTAGTTCTAGAATCTTCATGTAAGCCCTTTTGAGACATTATAAATAAGTGGGAGGCTCATTTGTTCCTCAATATCCAAGACGTTGTAAACTCTCTCTAGTATAGTGAAGTTTTCAATCTTCCAACTTCTATCTTTTGCTCCACATTGTTCTCATGACCGCCTTACCGATCTAGCTAAACGTTTGGGGAAGACTGACACGGGTCTTCGAGTAGGAAGCTTGTGCACCGCATGGGTCGAAGTGTAGGCAAAAACACTAAGTCCGTGACACTATGCTAAAATAATGGGGTAGTAAAGTTCTGGGATTTTGCTCATAGATACGGACCCGGTCTTATGCCCACTGGACCTTTGTTTGCTTGTTTAGAAGAATGAAAGTTTCCCTTCATCTGTACGGGCATTAATGCCATTCTGAAGTCTTCAACTGGGAGAATTCATGACAAGCGAACCAGTGACTAGCATTCAGATAAATGCAGGTATTAGCAAGCAGCTCGCTTGATTTCAGAGTCATACTCTTCGGATTCCAATGGGATGCAATGCATCCAAGCAAATCTGATCCTTCAAACTAAAAATAAGAAAGGTGTATGCCCCCAAGAAATGCATTTCTTAAACTCGGAAATGAAACATTTATGCCCCCAGCATCTTCAACGTAATTAAATAAAGGAATAACTGTGCGTATCCATACTGCTTATTCGCATTGAGTAAACCATGGAATGAGCTAAATAAAAGGCTCCCCAGATCACAAGTCAGTCAAACTAGCACGTAGAACTTTAGTGCTTATTATAATAAAATATAGACCAAACAAATGCCAAAGATATTATATCAAGTCTATATAATCTATCTGCAGAAAAAGTTACAAGGGATGTACAATTGCAACATATGGACGTCGGTTTGTCTTCCTGACATCTTTTAGATGCAACAGTTCCTCCTCAAAGTGGAAACCAGCAACAGATGCATAACAAAAGCGAGTGATACCAACAGTTGATGCAAGAATCTTATGAGACAGACAGAAAGCATCATTAACAAAGATATAAGCGCCTGATGACAACTTTCCAGAAAAATCTGAGCAATTGGCAAGTTCTTCTCGGAAATTTGTCAAGTTTTCAAGTAGGATAACATCTGCATTTTCCAAGTCTTTTGTCTTGGACTGAATGGGACCAGAGATACCATTTGCTGGCAGTACTTTTAGACAGAGAAGTGATGATAGATAATCTGTTAAAGAAGTAGCAATCCGAGATTTAAAGGTGTTACAACTCCTCAATGAAATTCATCAATAAGTAGGAAAAGATAACAAATATATCTCCGAAAGAACATATATAACCATAGTTTCACTAGACTGGAAAAGAAGCCAGATATCGGAAGATGATCAAAATGAAAGCCCACATAAAAATGCTTGCATATCAAAATTGAAAGTAACTTATATTATATATTTACATTATTGGAGATCTGAATGAAACTAACCTGCAAAAGAATCTGCAGAAAGATGTGTGGAATCACTAGATTGATCCCAATTGCTGACTAACAGTACTTTGGCTCCAACATCATACAAATATCTAATAGTAGAAAGAGCTTTGTTGACTGACACACTATTAATGCTCAATTGACCTAGCAGTAGATCAGAGTCAAATCGTACAATGACAACCTCACCATAGAGTTTTTCAGTGGGAAATTCTCTAAGAGTTTGTACGTAGAGGAATGCATCTGATTTAGTTGTATCACAAGTTTTCTCCTAAAAACACAAAAGGAGGCACAGGTTAATTAAGACATCAGATAAGAGCTAATATTAAGATTACTATATATCTAGCTGCATACAAGTGCTTAACTTTCAAGGACAATGTGGAGATAAGATCGACCAGTCTTAAGCTTCAGTTGACGCTGAAACTAACTCCACTTCTAGTGAAATAATGTATCTTCAAGGGGGTTTTGGTTTTCTGGTTTTTGTTAAATTGTCTAAGGGGCTATGTTTTGGACAAAGCTTATCATTTGGAGCTAAAACTCTCCCATAACTATGACAAGTCAAGATCACCTCCTTTGTTAATTTTATACATGCAAATTAATCTTAATTTGAAGATCTTTGCTTCAAGTATCACCCTTCTTGAAATAAAACCATGGTTTGCAGTATCGGCCGAAATACTGGAAACTGCATACTCAAAACCACCAAACCCCCGGAAATTGCTGAAACTGATACTCATACAGAGGGTCCGAAACTGATAACGATCTTGTGAACCTTAATAAAAACTTCTCCGACTGTAATCTCATTGGTAAGATGTTACTTGGGCCGTTATTCACAAAAGGCGCAATCGACCTTCGGTCACTTACAACCAAGACTAGTATGTCACCTACCTTGAGTTCGTCTATACTTTCGTTTTATTGCATTAACTTGTCGATTGAATTAAGTACTCTTTGAAATTACCTAATCCCGTCCCACCACCTTCCCCTTGTAAAGTTGCAAACCTTTTACATAACATTTCGGAGCCTACCTGACCTGATTGACGTTAACCATTAATCAATACCAAACTACGCAAGTCAAAATGCTATCGCAATTCGAACAATAAACAAGTAGAAGTTTCATAGATACCAATATATCAACACGGCATTCCTCTCCAGAACTTACAAGTCCACGCACAGAACGATCACATCTCAGACTACCTAGAGAAATAAAATCAAATGTAGTGAGATGAATGCATGCATATTACCAAAAACAAGAGAAATTATTCAGTGGGCCGGGCTCACCACGTGGTAATGATGAATGGTGAGCTGGTACAATGGTATAAAGACACATGATTAATGTTTTATGGGTTATGTTAACATGTGCCCTAATGGCACATGATAACACATTGATAAATGTGTATTTTATATGAGTACTCACACCAACACATTTATCAATGCACATGTTACATTTATCAATACACACTTTAAGTGAAATTTGCATTGATAAATGTGCTGGTGGAAGTACCCATATAAAAATGACACATTTATCAATGCGTTATTCCATGTCCTTAGAACACATGTTAACATAACCCATGTTTTATTGATGAAAATTGAATTCCATGTAAGACTGAATTAGATGAATAAAACATTAACCATTGGTCCGGCTCACCATTCATCATTACCACGTGGTGAGCCCGGCCCACTGAATAATTTCTCAAAAGAATAAAGTACACATAGATAGATAGATATTTTATATGGGTACTCCCACCAGCACATTCATCTGTGCACATGAAAATGTACATTCAGCACATTTATCAATACACGAAAATCTGCATCGATAAATGTGTTGGTGGGAATATCTATATAAAGTGTACATTTATCATTGTGTTAATGTGTGCCCCTAGGGCACACGTTAACATAACCCAAAAGAGTCGACCAAAGACCTCTCCGAACCCGAACGAGGCTTCCAAATCCAGTACAAGGTTTGCGCGACGACAAGTTTGCAGGTTGTGCATGTGATGGTAACAATTCTGAATGGCAACTATGGAACTGATTGGTGAAATTTGGAGTGTGGAGCAGAGACAAGGTTAGGGTCATCACAGTCTGATCAAGCAAGAAGAGAAGATGTTACAAATTAGTAACATAGAACTTTTGAGTGCAAAATTAACTTCAGAATAATTACTGGAAAAAAATAGTTTAAGGAAAGCAAGATAGGGGAGGGTGTTGTTACCTTTTCTCTCTATCGTGTTCCGGGTATGGATGAGGGGAAGAAGGGTTTTGGTTTGTTTTGGTTTATTTCGTTTGGGTATTTTTATGGGAGACTGGGTTTAGGTTATCAAATGGGCCAGACGAGTTTGCCCTCCCTACCTTCAGATTCTTGTTCTTAACTTGCTCTTAGGTTGAATGTGTGTAGATAGAGAGGTGACCATTATTCGGTTTTGGACCAAGAACCGAATTAAATCCAATAATATATTCGGTCTGGTTTGAAAAAAATTAATTCGATTTTAAAAATACTAAAGAAAATTATTCGATTTCGATCTTTAATTTCAGACCAAAACCGAAAACCGAATACGACTTGCGTAATTATGTAAATACCCTCAATTTTATGCATATTTTATGATTTTAAAAAGTGTGTATTTTTTGCACAATTATATGTATGTGTTTCAAAGTCTAATTTCGGCAATTTAACAACTAGTTCAACTTTAGGCTTAACTTTGAAATACAATGAACGTATGCATAAAATTTATGTATATTTTTAATATAATTTAGCAAAAAGCCTAATTTTGGTCCATCCATTAAACATAGTTCAATTGAACAAATAGAATCGATTATCGGCTCAGTTATGGCTAATCTCGGTTAGATTTCAGTTTTAAATTTTTAGAAGTTCGGTTTATTCAATTTTGACTATTTCAATTCGATTGAAGTTCGGTTTATTCAATTTTGACTATTTCGATTCAGTTGAACCGAATAAACCGAATGCTACCCCCTATGGGTAGAGATGTGATTTGTTGAGGTTTATTTATAATTTTAGTCATTATCATCATCATCCAAGTCCACTTCCATCAGAACAGGTCTGATGTTAGAAATGTAGCCGGACGCACCAACCCCTTTAGAATGGGTCTGCGATTAGAAACATAGCTTGGTAGCCTTAATAAACATTAGAATAATCACAACAGTCTTTTAGTCTTCATAATAACTATGAAATATGTTCTTTAATATAGTCTATAAAATACGTACAAAGCACGTGCTATATACTAGTAAAAAGGTATATTGACATTACGTTAGTAAAATGGAGTTACACAATATACTGACGAACTTGCTAGAAAAATTGGAGTTACGCAATATACTATACCCGCCAATATACCCTTAATAAACTTAAGGAGCACGATTTTTACTACAAATTTTTGGTAATGTTGATTTTTACTTAAACATGCAGTAATGTGCATTTTCTTTGTAGCTTTTTGCTAACAAATGTGACACGTTGGAGTGACACACACACACATTCATCTAGATGTTGCACCACCATGACTCCATAAATTTAATACCATGAATTGTCTGCTAATACTATGTGAAGAATTTAATATCATGATTTGTAGGAAATAATAATGTCTTCTTTCCATTTCTAGGGTTTGTTACAATATATATAGTGTCTACATTTGGACTTATGGGCCATATTTACATTACAAATATAATCTAACACCCCTCCTCAAGTTGGAGCATGCAAGTCACAAAATGCCCAACTTGGAAAGGAAAGAATCAAACACTTGCTTTCCAAGTGGCTTAGTGAAGATATCAGCCAGTTGAGTAGAAGTAGGAACATGCGAGGCTATTACGGTGCCATCTCTAATAGCATCGCGAACAAAATGCAAATTCACCTCAATATGCTTACTGCGCTCATGAAACACCGGGTTCTGAGCCAGGTGTAGGGCTGACTGACTGTCATAATACACCGACATAGCAGACTCCTGGCGAACGCCCAAACACACCAATAACTCCTTCAACCATTTCAACTCACAAACAAGCGCAGCGAGAGATCGGTATTCAGCTTCAGCGGAAGATCGGAAAACAGTCGGTTGCTTCTTGGTCTTCCAAGAAATAGGAGACCCCCCCAGAAACACCAACCAGCCTGTAACAGAGCGGCAAGTCAAGGGACAGCTGGCCCAGTCGGAATCACACCAACCAGAAAGACGGAGATCACAATCAGCTTTCAAAAGAATATCCTGTCCCGGTGCATGTTTGAGATATCTGACAACTCTCAAAGCAGCATGCCAATGATCTTGTCGAGGCTCCTGTAAGAATTGAGACAAGATATGCACAGCATAGGCTAAGTCAGGGCGAGTAAATGATAGATAAATCAACCTCCCAACCAGCCTCCGATAAGGCTCTTCATCCACCATCTTTGGACTAGTCGATTCTGCCAGCTTGTGATTGGGCTCCATGGGAAAGCCAGCAGGTCGAGACCCCATCAAGCCGCATTCTGAAATGATGTCCAAAGCATACTTTCTTTGACACAAGAAAATACCTTCTGCACTCCGAGCCACCTCTATGCCAAGAAAGTACTTCAACACACCAAGGTCCTTCATGTGAAAGCAAGAACTAAGGTACTTTTTGAAAGCATATAAAGCACCTGAGTCATTATCAGGCACAATCATATCATCCACGTAGATCAAAACATGCAACTCTATCTTCCCTTTAAAAAGAGAGAAAAGGGAATAATCGGAATAAGATTGAATAAATCCATAGGATATCAGGGAAGCAGTAAGCTTAGCAAACCAACAACGTGGTGCCTGTTTCAATCCATATAGAGACTTACGCAGGCGACACACGTTGTTAGGTTCATTATGCAAAAAATCTGGCGGCAACTTCATATACACTTCTTCTGTCAGATCGCCATGAAGAAAAGCATTGTGCACATCCATCTGGTGTAAAGTCCAGCCTCTCACAGCTGCAACAACCAAAAATGCCCGAACTGTAGGCATCTTAGCTACCGGGACAAATGTCTCTGAATAGTCGATCCCCTCGACCTGATAATTACCGAACACAACCAGCCATGCCTTTAAGCGCTCAACACTGCCGTCGGATTTATACTTTATTTTGTACACCCATCTACTTTCCAATGCTTTCTTCCCAGGAGGCAAATCGACAAGACTCCATGTTCCATTATCTTCCAGAGCCTGTATTTTAGTTTGTATAGCCGCACGCCAGCCCGAATCTTGCGAGGCCTGGCGATATAAAGTAGGCTCAACACCTACAGTGATAGTTGCAAGAAAATCTCTGTGTCCAGCAGTAAATATGTCATAACTTAGAAATTGTGTTAGAGGATACGAAGTACCTGAAGAAGTGACGGGAACAGATAAACTGTGGTGAAGGGGGGACTTTTACTTCGAATAGCATTCGTCACAAAATCCTGTAATCGCACTGGCTGTGATTTCTTTCTCATTCCTCTTCCCAATACTACCTCGTCGGGCACATCTGGCAACACCGTATCCCCTGTATCATCAGTAGTATCCGCATCACCTCCAGCGGACTCTCCTGTCAATACTTCTGCATCTACCTGTGCATCGTCGCCGCTCGGTACCGAGCCACCATCAACCCCTCCGGCCTCAGCAACCGTAGCCGGCACCATCCCAAAAACCTCTATATCGTCTTCCGGCACCTCAACAGATGTATGGCGTGTCGCAGAAGACATCTCGCTAGCAGAACCACACCCAAGAAATTCTTTTTCATAAAAAGTAACATCGCGGGACAAAAAATTCACCAGTCTCCAAATCATACAGTTTCCATCCCTTTTTATCAAGTGGATACCCAACAAAGATACATTTTTTGCTCCTGCTAGCAAATTTAACATGTCTGAATTTTAAATCATACGCATAGCACAGACAACCAAAAATACGTAGATGATCATACGAAGGAGCCGAACCATATAAAACTTCATAAGGAGACTTAAAATGTAAGATACTAGAAGGGATTTTATTTATCAAATAACATACAGCCAGAACTCTGTCCCCAAAAATCTACGGAAAGAGAACCCTGAAATCTCAATGCCCTGGCTACATTTAAAATATGTCGATGTTTTCTTTCCACCCTTCCATTCTGATGAGGTGTCCCAACACAGGATGTTTGGAACAATATACCTTGAGATGAAAAATAATCTCGTAAACAATTAAATTCAGTGCCATTGTCACTCCGCACACGACGTATATCAGCCCCAAACTGACGCTTCACCATAGCAATGAATTTAAGAAACATAGAATAAACAGCACACTTATCCGTCAATAAAATAACCCAAACAGCTCTAGAAAAATCATCCACCAAAGTCAAAAAATATCGTGCCCCATTAGATGACGGAACACGATATGGTCCCCACAGATCACAGTGTATAAGTTCAAAGCATCTCAAAGCACGACTACTACTATCAGGAAAGGCATCACGAGTTTGTTTAGCTTGATGACAAATATCACAAGCCTTATGAGAAAACACACTACTACCAGAGAGAAAAGATAAGTCTGCATTACTTTATCTGAAGGATGCCCCAGTCTACTATTTACACCTCGAAATCACTCTCTTTGCATGCCAGGATCACAGAAGCCAAGAAGCTGGGACCTTCTCCAAGAAGTAAAGTCTACCCCTTTGTTCACCTGCTCCAATCACCATCCTCGTACTTCGATCCTGAACAAAACACAAATCAGGAGTAAATAACGTATCATAATTTCTGGCACCAATTAATTGGGAGACAGAGATCAAATTGCAAGTCAATGTCGGAACATAAAGAACATCCGTCAACACCAACGAAGCAGTCAAAAATACTGTCTCTCAGAACAGCCTCAATAGTGCTTCTATCAGGCAAAATCACAGGACAGACAGGGCCCTCAAAGCAATCAACTAAACAGTCACGAGAGCCTGTCGCATGAAGAGTAGCTCCAGTATCAAATATCCAAGGGACAGAAGAATTCTTACCCATCAGACGATCAGAGTTTGAAGAACCAAGGTTGGAAGAATTGTCGTTGCCCAGCAAGCTCATCAGTTTCTTCCATTGTTCACCTGAGAGTGGTAAAGGATACCCTCCATGCATCATATCTGCCGAACTCCCAGCAAGACCTGCAGGGACACCATGACCAGCATCGACGACATGATGAACAACCCCTGCGCCACCAGCACCACGACCCCTATCACGTCTCTGTAGTGGTGCCGGGCCTCTGCCACCACCAGTACCACGTCCGCCCTCACGCCGAGGATGAGTCTTCCACCACTCTGGATAGCCAATCTTGGCAAAGCAAGTTGCAATATTGTGACCTATTTTCTTGCAACAAGTACAGATCATACCTGATTTGTCCCTGGAATCTGAGGTCCTACTATTAGAAGTAGAAGACGGACGAGGTGAAGTCTTGATAGCCAGTGTCAACACCTCCTCAACTGCGGATTGGACCTGATTTTTTCGTATATCCTCCTCCTCACGGACTGCCTGGTATGCTCGATCTAAACTTGGCTGAGGATCCTGAGCCAAAAGATTAGATCGGGTATGACCATACAACTCAGCATTCAACCCATACATAGAGTCCTGAAAGTGGTCTTCATCCCTCATAGCCTGTAGCTTTGCAGCAAGTTCACCACAGGTACAAGAAGGCAATGGGAAATAAGCAGCTTGTTCATCCCACAAAGACTGTAAATTTCCAAAGTAGGTTTCCACAGACATCGAAGCCGTTTGTTTTCACTCAGCCAAAGCCACCTTAATTTGTTGCTTTCGAGTGCCATTGCTAACAACAAATCTTTTCTCCAACAAGTTCCACAATGGATAAACCTTCTCAAAGTACGGCAAAGATTTCTTCAAAGACGGATCAATGGTATTAAGAACCCATTGAACCAATTGTGCTTGCACGCATCTCCAATCAAGCAATTTGTTAGCATCATTAACAGGTTTGACTTCAGTACCCTCCAGAAAAGTGATCTTTCGCCTAGAGATCAGGGAGAGACGTATCGACCGAGACCACTCAGCATAGTTCGGTCCACGGAAAACAATAGGAGTAATGATATTTCCTGGTTGATCAGCAGAACTCAGAAAATATGGATCCTTCGGATTAGGATAATTTGGGTTGTGTGCACCGCTACCGCCAGTCGCGACGGAGTAGCTGGACGCAGCATCATCTGCCATCGCGGATATCGGGTGTACAAAAATTTTGTACAACTCCGACGAATCGGCCGCTGATGGACGGGTCGGCGACGAATCGGCCGTGATCAGGGGCGCCGGATCTGGCGCGAAGGGGCGAGCGGATATCGGGTGTACAAAAAATTTGTACAACATCGACGAATCTGCCGCTGATGGACGGGATCAGGCGCGCGAAACGGTACGGTCGGGAGCGGATCGACGCTGTCAGGATCGGCACGGATCGGTGCTGTCAGGTCGGACGCAGATCAGCCGTACGGCGACGGGATCGTCGCGGATCGACGGGAGCGGGATCGACGGACGGCGGCGGGAGCAGGATCGGTGGGAGCGGGATCGTCGAAAGTCGGTACGGTCGGGAGCCGGCTCAGGAGGAGGGGCGCCGGATCGGGCACGGGTGGAGGAGAAGAAAGATAGGTTTTGGCGGCTAGGGTTTTTCAGAACCTTGCTCTGATACCATGTAGAAAATTATAATACCTTCTTTCCATTGCAAGGGTTTGTTACAATATATATAGTGTCTACATTTGGGCTTATGGGCCATATTTACATTAGAAATATAATCTAACATGATTCATTTCATTCACAAGCAATAAAAGATATATTGACAATACACTGCCATTGTTTGTTGATTTCCAATAATTTGTTGGAAAAAAATGGAGTCAAGTAGTGTGCAGGTGTTGTACCATCAGTGCACCCTTACTAAACTTAAGGAGCATGATTTTCACTATAAACATGTGGTAGTATGTACTTAAGGAGCATGATTTTCACTATAAACATGTTGGTAATATGTATTTTCTTTGTAGCTTTCTATTAACAAACATGATTTGGAATGACACACATTCATCTAGTTGTTGCACCACCATGGCTCCATAAATTTAATACCATGATTTGTCTGCTAACGCTATGGAAAGAATTTAATACAATGATTCATTTCATTCACAAGCAATAAATGACATACTGCTAGTGTTTGTTTCATTCCAAAAACTTGTTGGAAAAAATAAAGTTAATAGTGTACTGACCTTGTACCACCAATGTACCTTTAGTAAACTTAAGGAGCATGATTTTTACTATAAACATGTGGTAATGTGAATTTTCTTCATAGCTTTCTACTAACAAGCATGAACTCTATGACTAGCTTGTGAATTCATATAAGTACTTGTGGAACATATATGACAACTAATATGCTCAAGGTAGATTCACATGTATTTATTTCTCTTCTGTTTACTAGGAGCATAAACTAACCCTTGTAATGTTTTGTCTGCTAACACTCACATAATGTGTTCTTTAAATTAATATATATAACAAACAAAAGTCATGATGCATCATTGCGACTCATTACAAGTGCACCACCCTTACACTGTCTCACTCACGTAGTTGCTAAATTTTTTTAGGCAAAGTGTTGACCCAAATCACAGTCAACTAAATATTGATAAAATTGATAATATGATACTTGTCATAATTCAATATGACACATCAAGACAGAACTCAGTACAAGACGGACGTCGGCTCTCTCCTGCAGCGTACTCGATTTTTGAGTCTGTATTATTTTACATTTATTGAGTCTAGCTAAAATGTAAACTGAGTAGCACTGGGTATTTTGGGCCTATCCAAACAAAACCAAAAGCTCCACCAAACCAAACTAGCCCACAAAAGCCCATTTGAGCAATTTTCTCCCCTGGAGACAAAGTTCAGGCCGAAATCTGCCTCCACACAGAGTTCGGGCCGAACTCTGTCCCCTAAATTATAGGACCCTAATTTTTAGGATTTGGTGTATGCTAGTTGTCCAACTGCCAAAAATTTGAATTCTTAACACAGAATTCTGGCCGAATTTTGCCTATCCCAACTAGTATAAATAGGCCTTGAATTCTCTTATTTTCAATCATCCAATTATCTTCTCTTCTCTTTTCTATAAGCCTCATACAAGCCTTAACCTTCTCATCTACTAGCCACAAGCTTTCTAAGCCTAAAAGTGCTCAGTGCTATTCAGTTAGGAGTTTGTACAAGAGTCAAGAAAGTCGCTTGAAAAATTCCAAGCATCGCCACAGCGATCTTTGTAAGAAGTTGACGTGCTCTTCTGAAGAAAAGGCACGGAATGTAACTATTATTTCACAAATAGTAGATTTAATCCTGAGATAGAGTTCTTAGGCCTGGACTAGTCCTCCACGAGGGAAATCAGGTTAAAAATGACTGTGTTTGCATATGCTCTCTTGATCTTTTTATTTTCGTATTTACTACTCTGATTATTTACTGTTGGTAAAAAGAGTTTAATTTTTATTTGGCTATTATTGTTATAAACTCTATTCACCCCCCCTCTAGAGTTGCCTACCTGTTCTTCAATTGGTATCAGAGTTTCGTTCTCTTTATAAGGACTAACATCCTAGAGTTGATCCATGGCAACTACACAACCTATGTTTTCCAATCATGGTGAAGGACAGTCCACTCATAGGCCATCCATATTTGATGGAACCAACTACACCTATTGGAAAACTAGGATGAGTTTCTATCTCAAGTCTCTAGACTTCGACCTGTGGACCATCGTCACCGATGGTTACAAAAAGCCCGCCAGAATAATTGTCGAGGGAGATCTCGTCGAGAAACCCAACGACAAATATTCTGACGAGAAAAAGAAACAGGCGAGTCTAGATGCTAGAGCTATTAATACTCTTTTCTGTGCAATAGACATGAATGAATTTAACAGGGTCTCAACATGCACTACCTCGCACGAAGTATGAAAGCTTCTAGAAGTGACGCATGAAGGAACCACTCAAGTCAAGGAATCTAAAATTAGTTGTCTGACTCAAGAATACGAGGCGTTCAAGATGAAGCCGAATGAGACGATCACCCAAATGTTCACAAGGTTCCTTGACGTCATCAACCCTCTGTCTTCTCTTGGCAAATAATATACAAATTATGAGAAGATCCGCAAGTTACTTAGGGGGCTACCAAAGATCTGGAACCTTAAGGTAACAGCTATTATAGAAGGTAATAATCTCACCAAAATGTCTATGGAAACTTTGATGGAAAAGCTGATGACCCACGAGCTCGACCTCAAAGACTTCGACGAACCTGCTCCAAAGGCAAAAGAGATTGCCCTAAAAGCTGATCGTCGAAGGGCTGATCCTGAAGAGACTGACGACGACAATTCTGAAGGTGATGATCAAGCTCTTCTAGTCCGTAACTTCAAGAAGTTCCTTCGTTTTAATCGAAGAAAGAAGGAACAACAAGAAGACGACGAGGAAGAACCAACGTGCTACGGCTGCAAAAAGACTGGACATGTTCGAAAGGACTGTCCCTTCGCAAAGAAAGGCAACAAATATGAGAAGCCCTACAAGAAGCCTTCTTCAAGAAAGTATGCCAACACTAGTATTTGGCAAGAAAGCAAAGCAAGTAATTCTGAGGAAGAAAACGACTCTCCTTAAGACACCGCAAATGCCTGCCTAATGGCAACATCCGAGAAGGTAACTAGCGAAACTCTCGATGACTTTATATTTGATGAACTTGGCAATGCGTTTAATGATTTACTAAATGACCACAAGAAAGTCATTAGTAAATATAAGCATGCCAAGGAGAAAATCAAAGGCTATGAAATAGAGATTCAAAATCTTTCTTCCTTACTTGATAATGTTAGAGACACTCCACCCACGGAAGTCACTGATGAGGTGTCCAAGCTTAAGTTAAGCCTACATGATGTCGAAACACTTATTGAAAAATAAATACATGAGATCTCAGCACTCAACAAAGAGCTTGCTGAAGAAAAGAACAAACACAAAGTCTCTATTGCTAAGATTGATGGTCTAAATGCTAAGTGTAATGAACTGAATGCTGCCTCTAAGAAATTAGAGATTAGATTGGTGAAACAGGTTGCTCAACCTCAAACCCAATCACACAGTCACAAAACACACACAAAACACAAGACCACTTATAATAGTAAAATACGTCACCCACATGCAGCACGTAACCATGCTTATATGTACAGTACTTCTATACAGCACGTAAACCACATGCACATAGACATCATTCTCAATCTACTTATAACTATTATCCTGCTGCTACACATAGTCACTATCCTGCTAACTATCACCATGCTGCACATAGACATAACTATCATCCTGCTGCTACATATAGTCACTATCCTGCAGTTCCACACAACTATCACCATACTGTATATAGACATCACTATCAACCTGCTCCCAACACAAACAGTCATGCTACTTGCACATACTGTGGATTACATGGTCATATCTCACCACAGTGTAGAATTAGGAAATTAGTTGATATTAATCTATATGCATGGGTATCGAAGACTAACATTTCAGGACCCACAAGAACTTGGGTACCAAAGGTCATATCTACTCATGATGTAGGTGGACCTTCCTTCCTCAACTAAAAGCAAGTGGATTCTCGACAGTGGATGCTCGCGACATATGACGGGAGACACAAATCTTTTTGCATCACTATCGATGAAGAAGGAAGGGTATGTATCCTTCGGTAACAATTTAAAGGGCTACATCATAGGTAATGGTACTATTGGTTATCTTCCTTCTCCTGCAATAAAGGATGTCTGTTTAGTGACCGAGTTAAAACATAACCTGCTCAGCATAAGTCATCTTACTGGTCATGGATATGATATTAACTTTGGACAAAATAAATACTATATTTATGATAGGTCAACTGGAGACATTGCTTTTGAAGGGATAAGAGAAGATAACTTTTACATTTTCTATCTATCTAAAAATACTAATAGTACAGGAAGATGCCTCTACGCCCACAAGGATGAGAGACTGTTGTGGCACCAGCGTCTTGGTCATACCAATATGGATACTATATCCAGGCTATCGACAAAGAAGCTAGTAAGAGGTCTGCCTGACATCACATTCAAGAAGGATACAGTATGTGCCGAATGTGAACTAAATAAGGCAACCAAATCTTCATTTCATTCCATAAATACTATAAGTACTACTAGACCCTTGTAATTACTGCACATGGACTTATTTGGTCCCAGTAGAGTAGCCAGTCTTGGTGGAAAACTCTATACTTTTGTTATAGTAGATGATTTTTCTAGATTCACTTGGGTTTTCTTCCTTTCAAACAAAAGCGATGCGATTTCAGTTTTCAAAATCTTTGCCAAAAAGGTCCAAAATGAAAAATGCTACATGATTACTCGAATCTGAAGTGATCATGGAGGCGAATTCGAAAATTCCAATTTTAAAAAGTTTTACGAAACAAATAGTTTTGATCATGAGTTTTCTTGTCCTCGAACTTCTCAACAAAATAGTGTTGTGGAGCGGAAGAATAGGACTCTTGGCGATATGGCTAGAGTCATGTTGAATAAATTTTCACTTCCGAAATATTTTTGGGTAGAAGCTGTCAGTATAGCATGCCATGTTTTAAATAGGGTGCTTATTCGACCTATTTTGAAAAAAATACTCTACGAGCTTTGGTTTGGTAGGACTCCTAATGTCTCATATTTTAGAATGTTTGATTGTCGCTATTTTATCCTAAACACCAAAGACAACTTAGGCAAGTTTGATGCCAAAGCTGACGATGGTATTTTTCTTGGCTATGCTGCCAAGAGTAAGGGATATAGAGTGTTCAATAAATGCTCAATGATTGGAGAAGAATCTACTAATGTGACTTTTGATGAGAAAAATAGTACAGTAGCTATTCCCGATGATGATGTTGAGCCATCAACTTCTACGTCGATGAATACCACCCCTGAAACCAACTCTCTGGAGGGCTTACCGAAGAAGTTCGCGTTCAAGCTGTCACACCCAGAAAACTTGGTAATAGGTGAGGTATCACACGGAGTAAGTACTCGATCATCATTAAGAGATTCCATTGCTAGCACTGCTTTCATTTTGCAAATTGAGCCTAAAACTATTTTAGAAGCTTTTAATGATGAGTTTTGGATTTCAGCCATGCAAGAATAACTCAACCAATTCGAAAGAAGCCAGGTCTGGGAACTTGTTCCTAAACTAGCTAATCATTCGATTATTGGTACTAAATGGGTTTTTTGTAACAAAGTAAATGAAGATGGTTCAGTCACTCGCAACAAAGCTCGTCTAGTAGCTCAATGATACAACCAAGAGGAATGTATCGACTACGATGAGACGTATGCTCCTGTTGCAAGACTTGAATCCATTCGGATGTTTTGTGCTTTTACAAACTTTCAGAATTTTAAACTTTTGCAAATGGATGTCAAAAGTGCTTTTCTGAATGGTTTTATTAAGGAGGAAGTTTTTGTAAAACAACCCCCTGGTTTTAAAAATCACAAATTTTTCGACCATGTTTTCAAACTTAATAAAGCGCTATATGGCCTCAAACAAGCCCCCAGAGCTTGGTATGAACGCCTAAGCAATTTCTTACTAGATAAAGGTTTTTCAAAAGGGAAGATTGACACTACACTTTTTATCAAAAGTTTTCAAGACACCATTCTTTTAGTACAAATCTATGTTGATGATATCATATTTGGGTCCACTAATGAAAATCTATGCCAAGATTTCGCAAAGTGTATGCAGAACGAATTTAAGATGAGCATGATGGGGAAGCTTACCTACTTCCTTGGATTGTAAGTCAAACAAACTTCGCAAGGAACTTTCATCAGCCAGTCAAAATATACAAAGGATATGCTGAAGAAGTTTGATCTTAACAACGTCAAACCAATCCGCACTCCTATGGCTACTACGACTAAGCTGGAACCTGATGAAAGTAGCAAACCTGTTGACCAACGTAAGTATCGAGGTATGATTGGTAGTCTACTTTACCTTACTGCTAGTCGTTCCGATATCATCTTTAGTGTTTGTCTGTGTGCTCGCTATCAAGCTAGTCCTAAGGAATCACACATATCCGCCGTTAAGCGTATCTTTCGATACCTTGAGGGTACTGTTACAGTGGGCTTGTGGTATCCCAAATCCACATCCTTTGACCTTATTGGTTATTCGGATGCTGATTTTGCGGGATGCAAAGTCGACCGTAAAAGTACGAGCGACACGTGTTATTTATCAGGCAAGGCTCTAGTCTCTTGGTTTAGCAAGAAGCAGAATTCTGTCGCACTATCTACAACAGAAGCTGAATACATCGCAGCTGGTCGTTGTTGTGCACAAATTCTTTGAATAAAGCAAACCCTTGCAGACTACAACCTATCTTTTATGCATATTTCTATATTCTGTGATAACACTAGTGCTATCAACCTTACTAAGAACCCTATATGTCACTCACGCACGAAACACATTGAAATTCGTCACCACTTTTTGCGTGATCATCAACAAAATGGTACTATAAATTTAGAATTTATTGACACTGATCATCAGCTGGCAAATTTCTTTACCAAACCACTATCCGAAGAGCGATTCAACTTTCTTTGTCGTGAATTAGAAATTTTGGATAAAACAGTTATTCATTAAATTGGCATGCGTAGATATCGATTATGTCATGTTTCTTCATGATGACTCTGTGATGGGTACAAGCCGAAAGGGTCCTTCTGACAACAAGGCATAAAAGTCTAAGCGATACGGTGCACTAGTCTTCAGACTACCGCTAGTTGGGATCCGGCCCTTACAGCTACCCCATGGCAGTTTTATCGTAATGATTTGTGCCATAAATCCTTGTTTATTACATGGTTCAATTTCATTTATAACTTGTTTAAATTTAAATTTTCTAACTTCATTTTATGTACTCTGTTCATTTGCAAGTTTCTATCTTGGCCATTTTCTTTTAATTCGTATAACTCCTATCCATATTCTTCCACTTAGCAATATTTTCAAACTATTTTTAAACTGTTTTCAGTTCTGGTCCCAGAACACATAACCCGGGCCGAACTCTGCCTCACACAGAGTTCGGGCCGAATTCGGTCTCTATATTCCAGAACTTCCAGTTGCTCTCAGCCCTCTATCTGTTTTAATCCTACGGTCTAGGATTCACCCAACCATCCGAAGCCTCCTTCATATTTTTGGGTTCTCCCTCTCTCTCCTCTCCATTGCCTCCTCCAAAACCTCTCAAACTCCTTCTTTCAAACCCTAACCCTAGAATTCTCTATCTAGTGTGGATTTCTTCCCCAAACTCAAGGAGAATAGCTTTGCATCATTCTCTTCTATATTCCATAATTCTCTTGAGGTATAATTTCTTCTTTTTCTCCATCTCAATTTCAAATTTCCTTCATTGTTTAATGGCACCTAGGTTGTTTAATAGAGGAAAGAGGGCTAGAACCGAGGGTGCTTCCTCATCGAACCCTCCTCCTCGTGATGATCAACCTATTCATCATCTTTTCAATCCACCACAACCCAATGACCCCAACAGATTCGATGATCGAATTTTTGTTTCATTGGATGCTTCACGGATGGTTCAATGATTTTCATTCACGGCCTGTGTGCGTGGGTCATCCTATCAACTTCACTATTTTTTTCTCGTTATGACTCATTATTTCACGATCTTTGTCTTGATGAGTTAGTATCTACAACTTCACTTATTTACTTGAATGTAATTCAAATATTTTATTGCAATCTCACATTTGATGACACACAATTATATTCTCGTGTTGCTGGAATTGACATCTCGTTCGATGATTTTGAACTTGCAGAATATCTCGAGATTCCGGAACCCAACTCTTGGGAGAAGCTTGTCGATGCACGCAAGTTTCAATTTCCCGATAGATCTTCCCTTGAGAGTTTCAAGGATGATTTGTGTACCCTAAACACATGTCCACGCAAGTTACTTGCAAAATTCCTTAACCTTTAGTTCTACGAGCTTCATCGTATTATTTTCTCCACGGTCTTGTCCAAAGCAGGATCGACTGATAAAGTTTCGTATTTTGAGATTTCTGCTTTGGATCACCTTCACTTCCATGTCCCGTTCAACCTTCCACGTACTATGATGGACTGTATGATCAATGCAAGGAAGAGGCCACGATCGTTGGTCTATGCTCTCTATTTGCCTATAGTTTTTCGTGCATTTCATGTCCCTCTCGATGAGTGCCAATTCCTTCCAGCCCCTGCCTTTCTATCTAAGGCAAGGCGACTTCAGGAAGCTGTAGGATCTCCTGCTGAGTCTGAATATTCCGGTTCTGATGCTCAGGCTGATGCACCTGCTCTTGGGCAACCTGCGCCCGCTCCTTCTGCTACTCTCGAGTCTATCCAGACCATGCTTCGTGATCGTTTCATGTTGGAGGACGACCGCTGGACCCAGCTTGACTATCTTACCACCTTGCAGATGAGTACCATCAGCAACTCATTGCATGACATCTGGTACACTATGTCTTGGCATCCCTCTATGCCACTTCCTATGGAGCGGGATCCATCTCGCGACGGGTACCGTATCGACGACCCTTGGGTTATACGATATTTGGATCTGGATGCAGCTTTCGTGGATCTTCGTCGTTCGGATACTGATCCATCTGGCATCGCTGGACCATCCCGCGCTCCATAATGGATGTGGTTCCGTACCTGCTGCTGCTGCTGATGATCTTATTTAGCTTTTATGTATTATGGACTTTTGTTTATGTAGTTGATTTTCTTGTATGAGTACACTCTATGTTCTGTGGATCTTTAGACTTTATCTGCAGTTTATCATTACTATGGTGTGCTTGCCAGTTAATTTCTTCTACAGTCTTCTGTTTGTTTTGTGTTTGACATTCATATTTGCTATGCATCGTTGCTAAATGACAAAAGGGGAAGATCTATTTGATATTCATATTTCTATCATATCCTGTGATATCTATATTTTGGAAGAGATTATGTATATCAGGATAAGGAACATTGGCTTACAGAGAAGCTATATTTATGGGGAAGCTTTTATTACGGGAGAGCTACTGCTTCTATGCATGACTACTACTTGTGTCCAGGTATGAACATTGAATATACAAATATCATTTTGTTAATTATCAATATGGGGGAGATTGTTGACCCAAATCATAGTCAACCAAATATTGATAAAATTGACAATATGATACTTGTCATAATTCAATATGACACATCAAGACAGAACTCAGTATAAGACGGACGTCGGCTCTCTCCTGCAGCATACTCGATTTTTGAGTCTATATTATTTTACATTTATTGAGTCTAGCTAAAATGTAAACTGAGTAGCACTGGATATTTTGGGCCTATACCTTATCACCAAACAAAACCAAAAGCTCCACCAAACCAAACTAGTCCACAAAAGCCCATTTGAGTAATTCTGTCCCATGGAGATAGAGTTCGGGCCGAACTCTGCCTCCACATAGAGTTCGGGTCGAACTCTGTCCCCTAAATTACAGGACCCTAATTTTTAGGGTTTGCTGTATGCTAGTTGTCCAACGGCCAAAAATTTAAATTCTTGACACAGAATTCTGGCCGAATTCTGCCTATCCCAACTAGTATAAATAGGCCTTGAATTCTCTCATTTTCAATCATCCAATTATCTTATCTTCTCTTTTCTATAAGCCTCATACAAGCCTTAACCTTCTTATCTACAAGCCACAAGCTTCCTAAGCCTAAAAGTGCTCAGTGCTAATCAGTTAGGAGTCTGTACAAGAGTCAAAAAAGTCGCTTGGAAAATTTCAAGCATCGCCACAGCGATCTTTGTAAGAAGTTGACGTGCTCTTCTAAAAAAAATGCACGAGATGTAACTACTATTTCACAAATAGTGGATTTAATCCTGAGCTAGAGTTCTCAGGCCTGGACTAGTCCTCCACGAGAGAAACCAGGTTGAAAACGACTGTGTTTGCGTATGCTCTCTTGATCTTTTTATTTCCGTATTTACTACTCTGATTATTTACTGTTGGTGAAAAGAGTTTAATTTTTATTTGGCCATTATTGTTATAAACTCTATTCACCCCCTCTAGAATTGCCTACATGTTCTTCACAAAGTAGTATATTGGGTACACTGTCGCTTATCGACAGTTTACCGTGTTACACAATCACTAAGATCATTACTTGATTCATCGATTAAGGAGCATAATTTTCAATATAAACATGTAGTAATGTATACTTATATATGGAGCATGATTTACACTATAAACATATGGTAATATGTATTTTCTTTGTAGCTTCTGCTAATAAACATGAACTCCATGACTAGTTTATGACTTGACATAAATATTTGTGGAACATACAGGACAATTAATCGTCATGTACTTTAGATTCACGTTGATTTATTCTCTTATATTCGCTAGGAGCATAAAATTTCCTTTGTAATATTTCGTCTACTAACACTCACAATGTGTTATCTAGATTGCTAGATAGCAATCAAAAGTCATGGTGCATCTTGCAACTTATTACACGTGTACCGTCCTTGTACTGCCTTACAAACTCACAAAGTTACTAGAAATTTTTGGCTTAAGCAGTATATTGATGCTACATAGCTGGTGTACCGCTAGTGTACTGTGTTACATAGTCACTAAGAGCATTACTTGACTCATCAAATTAACCCACATTAAGAAAGATATTTTATAGGCTTACACGATTCCTTTTCTAAGAGGATTTCATGGTCCATATAAAATGTTTTTCTAGTCATAATAACTTTGAAATTGTTTATTTTTTGGAATGTTACATGCTTGAAAATTTTAGGATATTGTTTTATATTTTTTTACATTATAAACATATTATTTACTGACTAGAAAAGGCAGAAAGTGGAGGTGTCTTACTTCAAAGAAAGTTGTAATAAAGAAACTTCTACAATATTCTCTCCAAGAGCTTCTAGAATGAAATGGAGTCACAATCTAATTTGTTTCAGTTTATTAATTTATTTTCGTTGGTGTGGACACATGGTTTTTGATGAACTCAATGGTTCTAAAAGTTTGTACTTTGGTATCCCTAAGACTAATGATGGTGGTTATGCTGATGATGGTGGTGGTTTTATGAAGAAGAGGAGAGGAACATGAGCGGTGGTCGTCGGCACCAGTCGTGCAGGTTTTAATATTGATGGAGATGTACGTGGAACTGAAGACGGTGACGGGGTCGGCATTGCTTGTCACGTGGCTTAACGTTCGCAGATGTAGTGCCCTACTCCCAATCAAGGGCACTGTGTTGGCAACCCTATCGGTATCGATTGATCGTGACATGTAGGAGCGTAAAAAGTGCTTCAAAGAAAGAGTCGAAGTGATAGATCATCTCACTCAAAATTGATCTCCTTTACGCCACAGAGAGGCTAGTCTCTTTACGCTCAAGTCAAGGCTAATTACTTTTATGCCTAAAAGCAGCCATGGTCAAGACAATAGTTTTTACGCCAAGGATAAGCTAGCCACTTTTACGCTGGACAGCTGTCAAGTCTCGCATTTAATGCAAACTCTGACATGGAGATATTAATGATGGCATATATCACAGAATTCAAAGAGATTTGTTTTTACACAGAGACCAATGTTGTCGTTTAGTGTGTGGATTGAGCTACTTTACGCTCACACTATGGCTTCTTTTACGCACGAAGATTATACGAGCCTTTACGCTCAACAGTCGACGTGTGCGTAAAGTCTATTTGAGCTACTTTTACGCTCAAGGTTATTTAACAACCACTTTACGCGGGAAGTCTATGTCAGGGCTATTTTACGCCTAATCTACTGCTTTACGCTCAGAGTACATTGGGGCTATTTTTACGCCCTATTCTCCTCCACCAGTTTGGAACGTGGTTTGCCTACATGGCTCTCATGCCACACATCCCGAAGAACGTGTGTACGTGCATCCTATTCTTAATAAAATGATGGGACACGTGTCAACATATACAGAGGATGGCTTCAGTTGTGGGTGGCAGTTGTTAGCATAAAGATGAAACTTTTGCTGAGTTTTTACGTACAAGAGCCCAAGTCTATAAATAGACTTATTTTTCTCATAAGAAACACACACAGAGACAGGAGAGAATACAGAGATCAGAACTTAGAGATTTTGATTCTCCAGAGCATTCTTCTTCAACCTTTCTTTCAGAACAAAGTGAAGCAAAGCAGGAAAGCATTCGGCCTCACCATCAGTGCCCAAGTGCGTCGATACCTTTCTGGTGACTTAGTTCTTCCAGTTGTTCTACTTCAAGCAGTGATCTTCATCATCATATGGTCCAAGGAACAAAGTGATCATTTACGAATCAGACTTCCATAGCAATACTTTCCCAGAATCAAATTTGTACTTCTTGTACTTTTTCTTGTTTTATTTTCAAAAGGCCAATTTTCTTTTTTTTGGCATATTTTTGTTAAGTGAAACAAAAATGACGACTCTGCTGGGGACGACCTTCTCCTCTGACGAGAAGGCAATTGCTCAATATGATGATGTTTCGGCCGGTTCGACCAAGAAGACTCTGGTCGTGCACTTTGACCAGACTGCCTATGAAGAAATGCTCCGAACTGGGGGTGGTTCTCGCTGCTCCAATGTTCAAAAGTCTCGCAAAGCACGAAAAGTTTGGATTCCTAAATCCAAAATAGCTTCTGATCTCTCTGTTGCTGCTAGTGGCAAGGGAATTCTTCCCACTCCTGTCATAGGGGCTCCCGTTCGTAACGAGGCAGTCCTTACTTCAGAGTTGCACTCAAAGTGTGACGATTTATCTCCCGTTTGTAACGGTGAAGATAATCAGGTTTCACGCCCATTGCGTAAGAACCAAGTTTTATGCTCAAGGTATAAGCATGAGTCTCCCATTTGTAATGTGGCAGACTCTAATGTTAATGCTTCTGAGGGTAAGAATCAGTCTCCCGTCGGTGACGTGGTAGGCCCAAATAAATTACGCTCCTCGCGTAAAACAAAATCTCCCGTCTGTGACGTGGTAGATAACCAATTTTTACGCTCTACGCGTAAAGGTAAATCTCCTGTCTTTGATAGTGTAGATAAAATTCACAATGATGTTTTTACATCTAATGTGAATGTACCTAAACGTGCGCAGCATAAAAATGATGTTGGTAAAACTTCAGTTCTACACCAACAGCCTTCTTATACTGCTCTACGCAAAGTACCAAATCTACAAATTACACGCAATGAAAATGGAGTCCTTCGTGCTAAAAAATCTCAAGATTTACGCACACAACTCCAAACGCGTAGAAATTTACAATTTGGTTCTGCGAATGCTGCCAGTAATCTTCTTTATACACAGGGTACTAAACGTTTTTCTACCCCTAATGTAATAAAGAAGACTACTCCCTCCACTCCTTCTGACTTACGTGAATTGCTAATACAAAAGCGTAAGAATAGACAATCTCCGGTGACATTTCCCCAAGAAAAACATCATTGTGATTATCACCAGGTTGTGATCAACTGTTGTTGTTTGGCTTCAAAACGGTCAGTTTTTTATCGATTAAATTTTAATTCATATCAACATCAAGCTGAAGATCAAGAACATGAGCTGTCATATGCATCGGTCAACATGGCATCTCATACTAACAGAGGGCGACGTCCAAGACGGAATACGTCCCGAACCCCAGGTCAACAACAGTTCAACAGACTTCTTGATTCTTTTGAAAGAGTATATCAGAATACTCGATCAAGAAGACCAAGACAAATGCAGGTTTCTGATTCAGAAGCTGGGGGTACTCAATCTTTTGAGTCTGATACCGATAGTATGGATTCATACTTCTATACTAATTCCTCTATATCTTCAAGAGAGGTTGAATCCTACGCTGTTGGAGATGAACCAGAGACCTCATCTATTAATACAGAACAGCGTCTCACTGCTGTTGAGCAATCACTGAAAGATATGCTTAACATGGTGCAAAGCATGCATCAGATAATTTTGAATCAGCAAACTGCTCAGCCGGCAGTAGTAACACCGGTACCAGTAACAGCACAATCTCAAGATAGTCAAGGGGCTGAAATACCTTTGAATGTTTAAGAGCCTGCTGTTAATCAAAATTCTGCATCTCCAGATCCCATCATTCCTGAAGATGTACCACCTCCAGTGGAGGTTACGGTATATCCAACAACTATTCAATCAAATGCGCTTCCTCAAACCAGTGAAGCCATTCAAGCAGTGTGTGAGCTCAAAGCACAGTTTGAAGTTTTGAGGCACAAAGATCAGCTCCAGAGGTTAGGGATCAAGCAACCTTATCCTCCTCATTGGAATGATGTACCCTTTCTACCGAAATTCAAGCCACAATCTATGGTTTTGTTCGATGGAAAAGCATCTCCCAGTCAATATATCAATTACTTTAATATTATGACTGTGCACTTGCAGAAAAATGATGCTCTTCTCACTCGAGTGTTCATCGGGTGCCTGACGGGTTCAGCTTACGACTGGTATCGTAGCTTACCCGATAATTCTATTTCGTCTTTTGACGAATTCAAGGCAATGTTTCTCTCCCGTTTTTATGAAGGAGGTATGGACATGAACATGTCCTCCTTGATAGAAATCAAACAAAAGGAGAAAGAAGATACTCGGACGTTCATCGAACGTTTCCGACAGGCTACTATAAAGATGCCTCCTGGTATGCCAGATTCAGCGTTGATTGATACATGCAAGATGAATCTGCGACCATCCATCGCTGTTTTCACGGGTTCCCAATTCTCAGATTGGGCTTCGTTTATCATAGCAGCAGTTTCTGTCGAGACCAATGGTATGTTGGCTCGAGAGCATGGGATGATTTTCACCTCTGAAGATAAAGGAAAGAAAAGTAATCCTGGTAATAATTTCGGCAATCGTAATGTGAAAGGAAAAGATACCCTTATGGTCAATTTTTCTAAGAACAAAATGACGCCGAATAATCAAGAATCTTCCAGGCCAAAAGAAGAATACTCTTTTGACGAAAGTGATATCCCAGGGATATTTCAGTGTCTGGTGAAGAGTGGCAAGCTTCAGATTCCGGAGCCCAAGAGACCTAATGAGGTGAATCTGACTGATAATCCCAAATATTGTATCTATCATAGATACATTAATCATCCTACCAGTGCTTGTTATGTCTTGAAAAAGAAAATCCAGGAGCTGATAAATGGCGGTGCTATCGCCTTAACTAATGATGACCATACGGTTACGACCAATATGGTTTCTCTTCAGTTCGGAGATTTTTCTCCACAGCAAGTCCCAGATGGAATTATCCCAATTCCGAAGCCGACGATGAAGATCGTGAATATGCCGCCTGCCAGAGAAGAAAATGCAGGATTGCTGCCGCTCACACTAAAGAATGGTGAAATCATGTGGGTACATCCTGACTTAGTGCCTGAATTGGAAAATGAAGGTAAAACTTCAAAATCTAAGAAGGGTAAGAAGGTCAAAACCTGCAACATGATTTCTCATGATATTCCAGATCCCGGTGACTTGGATCGGCTATGGGATGGCTTTCCTCTAGAAGATAGATTGAGAGGACTGAACATCTGTCCTCCAAGTCTAGCCCCTCCTACCAAGCTCAAGCTTACTCATCAGCAGTGGCTAGCCATGAACAGTGTTCCTTTATACCGGGCACAACAAGTCTTCGCTGCTTAGAAAAGAGCTCCGACAGGGATTTTTCCTCGTATCCCGAATCCTTCTCCTCCTGTGGCTACAGAGACATATATTCCTCATTCTCCTGTAGATACAGAGATCTCTTCTTCTTCCTCTGTGGAACCATTTGCTAAAAGTCCACTGCCCATTCATCTGTACAGTCAGCAATCTGTCCTTCTCATGAAAAAGATGGGTTATGACTTTCAAAAGACAGAAGGTTTGAATTACGATAAAGGAATACGACTTCCTTTACAAATTCAAAATTAAAATTCCACTGCTGGACTGGGTTCTGAAGCTCCTTACAAGAAGAAGACTAAGAGAGGGAAGACTAAATCCTGTAATATGGTACTTCCTTCTCTTGAGTCTGAAGAAGAAACTTTTGCTGGTACAAGATCTGGGAAAGGGTACCACAAAGATTATGAAGGATCTTCCAAAGAAGCAGAAGATGTAGTGGAAACACTACCAGCTCAACCTTCTCCTGTTCCTGCTAAACCTTCGGTAGTTGAAAAGGGGAAACAGAAAGCAGTACGCTTCGACGTCCCATTGAAGTCTGCTTCCAGTCAGGGGGTGGTGATGAAGCCTTACAAATTTGATATTCTAGTTCAGTTGGCCAATACTCCGGCTAGACTATCTATATTTGAGTTGCTTCGCCTTTCCAGAAAAAGCAGAGAGACTTTGAGTGAAGCTTTACTTCAAGCAGATTCATGCTTGGCTCAACTCAAGACTCCAGATAGTATACCAGTGTCATGTCCATAATGTCATAGTATGATGGAAGCAATTCCCAACATCACCTTTACACAAGAAGATATGCTGTTGAAGCATAACAAGCATGACAGACCTTTGTGCTACACTGGGTATATTAGATCTACTGAAATTGATAGGATTTACATTGATCCTGGGTCCTCAATTAGCATAATTCTTCAGAGTATGCTAAGACCCTTGAGGATTCCTACTAGTGATTTGACTTACACTAGTACAACGATAGTCGGTTTTAACTCTGGTAAGAGCAAACCACTGGGGAAGATTCGTCTGCAGATTCAGATTGGTGATCTTCGAACTATGGTAACTTTCTATGTTATCAACTCAGACGTCTCCTATAATATCCTTTTAGGGAGACCATGGTTACATGAGCATAATATCGTGCCTTCAACTCTCCACCAATGCTTCAAGTATGTGGATTCCCAAGGAGTTGTGAAGACTGAGTTTGCTGATATCAATCCTTTCAAGGGTATTGAAGCCTATTTTTCTAATTCAAGGCTTTATAAACAAGAGCATATGAAAGAGATATCAGACATGGCTGAAGATCAATCACCTACTGAGAATCAGTCTATTAATGAAGATCCGCCAGAGGAGCAACCTTTGAAGATCATAGTCAAGGGACGAATCCAATCCCGATCTGTCAATGATCAACCTCTGATAATCAATGTTAAAGGAAGAACTCAAACTTCATCTGAGGAATCAACAAATATTCCTGCTAAGAGCCAAGTTCAACCTTTTAGGATCAAGGTCAAAGGGCGTACTTCTTGTACGAATGATCCAGAACCACCATTGATTGTCAATCTTGGCAAAACTACGCTGTCACGCTCCAGTACCGGAATACTGAGACGGACTAGGCCAACTATACCGTATGAGGTATATAAATGTCATACGGCGATCGTGGCTGTCAAGAGACTAGGGGGTGCATGCTACAATCAGGTCTCCTATGGTCCCACAGAACATCTATGTCTCAATCAATCAAAACAAGAAGCAGTAAATAATAATCATATAAGACAAAGCAGTAAGGCGTCCCCGACGCTTCATCAAAATGATTCATGAGTCTAGCTATACAAAATGATGAGCTAGTTCCGAGAGTCAATAGTACATAACTATAGTCAGCTGCAGTCTGATTTAATTACAATTATGCAAGGAAACTAGTGTCCAGAACTGCCGGCTAAACATGTGCCGGTGGCTAAACGCCAAGTACAAAATAGAAGATATCAGAGCGGTGAAGAAGAAACCCACTCATGGTCCCTGGCGCCCATACTCCTGGTGTGTACCATTGTTCGGGTAGAAAGCTGGATCCTCTGGAGCTGCTACGGGATCTGGCCAAACAAAACCAGCGGGGTCAGGCCCCGAATAGCAAGTACCACAAGGGAGCACAAAAGAGTGAGATAAAACCCATGAGTTAAATAAGACCTGATTCACGAGTTATAGGCTTATACCATATCATCGAGATAATACGACACCCTTACAACCAAACAAGGACAAACGGTGCCAATATTGTGCCGAGATAAGATATATCCTATAGCCATGGGCAGGTAAAAGAGCTTCTGATCGCGACTTCGGTCCATAGCCTATCGCAGCACAATAGCCCAACCCAACAACCAAACAAGGACATGGGTTGGACCACGCACCACGATAGTCCATGTTCCTCAGTTGCTAACAGAAGAGAACATATCACAAAACAAGTCAGCTTACAAGCGGCCAATCAATCCTACGGCTTTCTATGATTTGTCTGGGTTATCCCAGTAATACAATATATAGGAATCCTCAGATTGTGTCAACCCAGCAGGGCTAGCCAAACCATATAATATACATATACACATAGAACTTTGATTATGCACCGGTCCTCCGTAAGGCCACCGTGCTAAACATATAACACATAGCACGTAGGAGTCGGATATAGTCATCCACTATAGGCGGATGAAACTGTATCCGTGGCGGCCAACCCGACACGTCAGGACAGGACCTGGGGTGGCCAGTATGGCACGATCTCGGGATTCTTCCCACCCAATGCATCTACCAATTTGGGTTTCTTAGATTAACCCTATCTTGATATGGAATCACATGTCGTGGTCACATGGTCATCCTCCTATATGTCGTACCATAGTACGTGTACCGTAAGTATGAATCTACATCGGCCCGATCTAGATCCATGCTTAGTGTAATGCTTCAAACAACAATCAACATACCACGACACTATTACTGACCAATTACCATGACTATACTGGAAGGTACACATGTATTGACATATAACACGAACGATCACTTGGCATGTAGAGTCACACCTCAGTGCACTCATTAAATAGCACAGCAGTGCATACTAATATTGTATCTCAATACACACTTAGAACATGTACCAGCACGTATACAGGTAATCAGGTCAGGAATATGGTCAAGTCAGGAAGTCACGTGGACCCCTCGTGACATAAAAGTCACATGTGAATTCAGGTTAAAGTGAGACATGAAGATCCTTGAAGCCAATACAAAGATCTACAACTTTCATGTTTTGAGTTTTTTAAGATTCTAGCTACAAAATAACTTAAACAGGCAAAAACAGTAAAATAGAGCAATTCTGGCGCATGGAATTCCTGCACAATCGGCGCATGAGATTCCTGCACGAATCGGCGCATAAGATTCCTGCATGAATCGGCGCATGGGATTCCTGCACGAATCGGCGCATGGGATTCCTGCACGAATCGACGTATGAGATTCCTGCACGAATCGGCGCATGGGATTCCTGTACGAATCGGCGCATGAGATTCCTGCACGAATCGGCGCATAAAATTCCTGCACGAATCGGCGCATGAGATTCCTGCACGAATCGGCGCATGGGATTCCTGCACGAATCGGCGCATGAGATTCCTGTACGAATCGACGCATGAGATTCCTGCATGAATCGGCGCATAAGATTCCTGTACCAATCGGCGCATGGGATTCCTGCACGAATCGGCGCATGAGATTCCTGCACCAATCGGCGCATGGGATGTGTTGCCGGGACTTCACAGCGCATGGCCTCCCGGTGCATGGCCTCCCGGGCGCATGGGGGTCATCGTCCCCAAACAACAAGTTCAGCCATGAAAGTTCCGAAAACTTGCCATGGCCATAACTTCCTCATCTGAAGTCGAAATCAAGCGAAACAAAAGCCAAAACTGAATGAAATTGAATTCTCTAAAACATAAAACCATTAATTTTCGAAAACAACCAAGTTTGATAGATCAAAACCATGGAAATCCATAAAACCCTAGTTATAGAAACTTAGATCTACACCAAACTAGCCATTAAAATCAAAAACTCCAAGAACTAAACTTGTAGAGAATGAAGAGAAGAACAATATAGACAAATAATATCTAAGAAAAATTAAGAAATGAAAAATGCAAGAATCTCTCCATTTGGTGCAAGATGTACTTGCCTATTGGTTGGGAGGAAAAGAAATGAAAAGAGTGAATGAGGAGAGAGAGTGAGGAAGAGAATATATATAGGGGTTGGGTTGACTCAAAGAAACCCCAAGCTTAAGCATGCTCTTAACCACATGACTAATGACATGTTAAATGCTACATAATACAACTAATTAAATAAAATCCTAACCACAACACGGTTCAGAAATCTTATCACCGAAATAGTGAACCACGCCTACAACCAGACAAGGACAAAGGGTGGCACACTAATCCGTGACGAGATACTGTTCTATGCCATGGCTAGTTACAAATACATGATGTATACAATAAAGATACAGGTGCCAGATACCATATACATGAAAAATCAAAAATTTACGTATTCCGGAAATGGGGAGTGACATCTCTACCCTCCTTAGAAAAAATTCCGTCCTCGAAATTTCGATAAGGCTAGTCGAGCGCGCTCTCAGATCACGAAATACACTCATGACATATAGCAAACACAATTATCAAACAACACATGGCACATGAATAGTTTAAGAAAGCAAGAATAATTAAGTAAGAGCACAAACAAAAATCATACCCTAGAAGAAAATGATCGGAGGCATACGAATAAAATATGCCTCTCAAGTCAGGTAGGAATTCGTCCTCGAGGTCCTACACTGACACCCAAAGTGGACAAGGGTCAACGCTTGTGATAAGTCGGTACCAATGACTAAATCAAGAACGAGACTCTGCCCAGGACGTACTCTCGTAATCACGTATCACATGATACGAGAGCAGATGAGTGAGACGAGAAAGTCGCCTTCACTCTTCGAATATAAAACTCAAGGAATTATAATAAATAATACTCAAAACTTACGCAAAATCTGATCGCCTTCAGCCAACCTCTGCTCTAATACTCCAAATTCTTCTTGCCTTTGTCCTTGCCTTCCCTGGCCCTGCTATCCAACCTGATGTTGCACTTGTCGGTATATCTGAGCTTGCGTCAGTAATGGGCGCTGGGCTAGTGGCCTCACTGCTAGTGCTGGCCCTTGATACGGTGCTACCTTTGGAGCTGGCAACGCCGAAAACTGTTGAGCTGGCCCTCCTGGCCTCTACATCATAGGACAATTGGCAATCCTATGGTCTAGACTACCACATCTCAAGCATAATCCATTAGCTGAACGACACACATCCCTAGTGTGCCCTCCCTTACCACAGTAAGTGCAACCCACTGGTGCTTCCTGACGTTGCTGCTGGTTCCTCTATTGCTGTTGTCGAACAGGTGCAGTCACAATTGTCATGACTGGTGCTGCATCACGAATACGGACGCCAGGTGCTAGTGCTGACGTCCGAGGTACTGCTCCTCCCCCAACACTCTGCGTATGAGACCTCTTCTGGCCCCCAGTCCTTGTTGATAACCTTTGAATAGTAAGCTCGTGCCTCCGAGCTGCCGTCAATACTGCATCGAATATCTGGTAGTCGTGCCCCTCGACCAGCTATAAAATCTTTAGGTGAAGTCCCTGCTGGAACCTCATTGCTCTCTCTGGCTCTGTCGCCACCATCATCCGAGTAAACCTACTTAACTTGCAGAACTCCGCTGCATAACCATCCACCGTCTTACCAGCCTGCTTGAGACTGATAAACCTCTGCTGTAGCTCATACCACGCTACCACGCCAAAGTACGTAGCCTTGAATCTGGTACTGAAGCTATCCCAGGGAACATGACGCCTCATTCCAACCTCTTCTGATGCCCACCAATCGCGGGCGAGATCCTGAAGCAATAATCTGACTTGGTCAACCTTCTCTTCTGCTGGAACCTTTGCTGCGATCAATATGGCCTCTGTATCCTGAAGCCAAGCATCCGCCGTGATGGCATCCTCCGTACCGTCAAAATATTTCGGATTAAGTCGACAAAACCTTCCGGACGCTCCTGAATCATTCCTGACACTTCTCTCAAGGGCTAATTGCAACCCCTGATTCTGTAGCACATTCTATTCTTGCTGTCGGGTTTGTTGTTGTTGTTGGGCTGCCGTCTGGCGTTGCTGGGTCTCCAATAACCCTCTAATAATCTGCAATAGTGCCGGCACGTCTAGTGCTACTGGTACCACCGGCATCACTGGAGGTACGGGATCCTCTGGCCTCTGTGGCTCAACTGGCTCATGCTCGGTAACATTCTCGATGTGAATCTGTCCCGGTAGAGGGGCTACCCCTTGCTGATCTCTAACTGGTCCCTGATCTACTGGATTCTCTCCCATGCCGGCTCCTCCAATAGTCGAGAACGATGTGCCCCTAAAGGAAAGGATACAAGATATCAAAAGACAGGACGGGAAAGAATCGAGGATGATAATCAAGTTAGCAATCAAGTCGAGAGAAGGAGAAGATGAATCAGGAGATCAAGGGGGACATATTTTGATTGAGACTCCTATAATCGCAACACCCCACAAGTCTGAAAAACAGACCTGCATGGGCCACCACTAAAACCTTGTCACGCCCCAGTACCGGAATACTGAGACGGACTAGGCCAGCTACACCGTATGAGGTATATAAACGTCATACGGCGATCGTGGCTGTCAAGAGACTAGGGGTGCATGCTACAATCAGGTCTCCTATGGTCCCACAGAGCATCTATGTCTCAATCAATCAAAACAAGAAGCAGTAAATAATAATCATATAAGACAAAGCAGTAAGGCGTCCCCGACGCTTCATCAAAATGATTCATGAGTCTAGCTATACAAAATGATGAGCTAGTTTTGAGAGTCAATAGTACATAACTATAGTCAGCTGCAGTCTGATTTAATTACAATTATGCAAGGAAACTAGTGTCCAGAACTGCCGGCTAAACATGTGCCGGTGGCTAAACGCCAAGTACAAAATAGAAGATATCAGAGCGGTGAAGAAGAAACCCACTCATGGTCCCTGGCGCCCATACTCCTGGTGTGCACCATTGTTCGGATAGAAAACTGGATCCTCTGGAGCTGCTACGGGATCTGGCCAAACAAAACCAGCGGGGTCAGGCCCCGAATAGCAAGTACCACAAGGGAGCACAAAAGAATGAGATAAAACCCATGAGTTAAATAAGACCTGATTCACGAGTTATAGGCTTATACCATATCATCGAGATAATACGACACCCTTACAACCAAACAAGGACAAACGGTGCCAATATTGTGCCGAGATAAGATATATCCTATAGCCATGGGCAGGTAAAAGGGCTTCTGATCGCGACTTCGGTCCATAGCCTATCGCAGTACAATAGTCCAACCCAACAACCAAACAAGGACATGGGTTGGACCACGTACTACGATAGTCCATGTTCCTCAGTTGCTAACAGAAGAGAACATATCACAAAACAAGTCAGCTTATAAGCGGCCAATCAATCCTACGGCTTTCTATGATTTGTCTGGGTTATTCCAGTAATGCAATATATAGGAATCCTCAGATCATGTCAACCCAGCAGGGCTAGCCAAACCATATAATATACATATACACATAGAACTTTGATTATGCACCGGTCCCCCGTAAGGCCACCGTGCTAAACATATAACACATAGCACGTAGGAGTCGGATATAGTCATCCACTATAGGCGGATGAAACTGTATCCGTGGCGGCCAACCCGACACGTCAGGACAGGACCTGGGGTGGCCAGTATGGCACGATCTCGGGATTCTTTCCACCTAATGCATCTACCATTTTGGGTTTCTTAGATTAACCCTATCTTGATATAGAATCACATGTCGTGGTCACATGGTCATCCTCCTATATGTCGTACCATAGTACGTGTACCCTAAGTATGAATCTACATCGGCCCGATCTAGATCCATGCTTAGTGTAATGCTTCAAACAACAATCAACATACTACGACACTATTACTGACCAATTACCATGACTATACTGGAAGGTACACATGTATTGACATATAACACGAACGATCACTTGGCATGTAGAGTCACACCTCAGTGCACTCATTAAATAGCACAGCAGTGCATACTAATATTGTATCTCAATACACACTTAGAACATGTACCAGCACGTATACAGGTAATCAGGTCAGGAATATGGTCAAGTCAGGAAGTCACGTGGACCCCTCGTGACATAAAAGTCACATGTGAATTCAGGTTAAAGTGAGACATGAAGATCCTTGAAGCCAATACAAAGATCTACAACTTTCATGTTTTGAGTTTTTCAAGATTCTAGCTACAAAATAACTTAAACAGGCAAAAACAGTGAAATAGAGCAATTCTGGCGCATAGAATTCCTGCACAATCGGCGCATGAGATTCCTGCACGAATCGGCGCATAAGATTCCTGCACGAATCGGCACATGAGATTTCTGCACGAATCGGCGCATGGGATTCCTGCACGAATCGGCGCATGGGATTCCTGCACGAATCGGCGCATGAGATTCCTGCACGAATCAGCGCATGGGATTCCTGCACGAATCGGCGCATGAGATTCCTGCACGAATCGGCGCATGAGATTCCTGCACGAATCGGCACATGAGATTCCTGCACGAATCGGCGCATGGGATTCCTACACGAATCGGCGCATGAGATTCCTGCACGAATCGGCGCATGAGTTTCCTGCATGAATCGGCGCATGAGATTCCTGCACCAATCGGCGCATGGGATTCCTGCACGAATCGGCGCATGAGATTCCTGTACCAATCGATGCATGGGATACGTTGCCGGGACTTCACAGCGAATGGCCTCCCGGCGCATGGCCTCCCGGGCGCATGGGGGTCATCGTCCCCAAACAGCAAGTTCAGCCATGAAAGTTCCGAAAACTTGCCATGGCCATAACTTCCTCATCTGAAGTCGAAATCAAGCGAATCAAAAGCCAAAACTGAATGAAATTGAATTTTCTACAACATAAAACCATTAGTTTTCGAAAACAACCAAGTTTGATAGATCAAAACCATGAAAATCCATAAAACTCTAGTTATAGAAACTTAGATCTACACCAAACTAGCCATTAAAATCAAAAACTCCAAGAACTAAACTTGTAGAGAATGAAGAGAAGAACAATATAGACAAATAATATCTAAGAAAAATTAAGAAATGAAAAATGCAAGAATTTCTCCATTTAGTGCAAGATGTACTTGCCTATTGGTTGGGAGGAAAAGAAATGAAAAGAGTGAATGAGGAGAGAGAGTGCGGAAGAGAATATATATAGGGGTTGGGTTGACTCAAAGAAACCCCAAGCTTAAGCATGCTCTTAACCACATGACTAATGACATGTTAAATGCTACATGATACAACTAATTAAATAAAATCCTAACCACAATACGGTTCAGAAGTCTTATCATCGAAACAGTGAACCATGCCTACAACCAGACAAGGACAAGGGGTGGCACACTAATCCGCGACGAGATACTGTTCCATGCCATGGCTAGTTATAAATACATGATGTATACAATAAAGATACAGGTGCCAGATACCATATACATAAAAAATCAAAAATTTACGTATTTCGGGAATGGGGAGTGATATATGCAGAAGACGGATAATGGTCCGCGGATGATTAATCCGAAGCGTAGCAGTCAAATTGTAAATGATGTAAATATTGATCATTCTGTACCTTTTGATATCAATAAAGATTTCCTTTTCGAGTATATGGCTGTCAAGTTTATTGAACGAATGACTTTATCTTCGGATAAGCAAAGTCATCAATATAAAGGCGACATAGAGCCAGAAGAAACTCTATACATTGATCATAGGGAAAATTCTTTTCTTCCTTTGGGATATGATCCGTCCCACATGTTTAATGACGATATACAAGAAGAATTCTCTTCTAACTCTTTGCAGTCATCAGATTCAGAAGAAATCTAATTCGTCGAATCCGATATATCTCATTCTTCATATGATGAATCCAGACAAATATTCTCAGTCAATATGGTTCAAATTGATGGTGAATCAGAGCCATTCGAGAATGATCCTTGGGCTCAACAGATGGATACTCAGTGGGAACTCCGCTTTGAACAGCGACAGCCACCTACAGAAGATGAGATTATCCAGATTGATGTTGGAGATGGAACTACGTCCAAACCAATATTTATCAGTAAACATCTTTCCGAAGTTGAAAAGGAACAGTTGATAAAACTTATCAAAGAATACATTGATATTTTCGCATGGAGTTATGAGGATATGCCAGTCCTAGATCCTAAAGTTGCTATTCATAAACTCAATATTTTGCCCAATATCAAGCCTGTAAAACAACAGCAACGGTGCTTTAGACCAGATATGATGGATGCAATTGAAGCAGAAGTCAAAAAGTTGATCACATGTGGATTTGTTCGTGAAGAGCAACACCCAGATTGGGTTGCCAATATTGTTCCTGTCATGAAGAAGAACGGAAAAGTCCGAATTTGTATAGATTATCGAGATCTTAATACAGCTTGTCCAAAGGATGAATTTCTACTTCCAATTATTGATGTCATGATAGACAATACATGTGGTTTTGAACGCATGTCTTTCATGGACGGATTTTCAGGGTATAATCAGATCAAGATGCATCCAGAAGATGAGAAGCATACCGCTTTTCGTACACCCCTTGGGGTCTACTGCTATACGGTTATGCCGTTTGGTCTTAAAAACGCCGGTGCCACGTATCAACGGGCTATGAGCAACATCTTTCAAGAACATCTACGAAAGATAGTTGAATGCTATGTAGATGATATTGCTGTTAAAAGTCGATCAAAGGATGATCACATTCAGGACTTAAGGACAGTATTTGAATTGATGCGCCAGCATCAATTGAAAATGAACCCTACTAAGTCTTTCTTAGGGGTTTCCAGTGGCAAATTTTTAGGGTTTGTCATTACTTCTCAGGGTATCCAAGTTGATCCTGATAAGGTTAAAGCAATTCTTGAAATGCGTCCTCCTCGTAATCTGAAAGAACTTCGTGGCTTTCAGGGTCGTATTGCTTATATCAGAAGATTTATATCTAATCTTTCTGGGAGATGTCAACCTTTCTCCCGTCTATTAAAGAAAGGCGTATCTTTTGTTTGGGATGAAGCGTGTCAGAAAGCCTTCAATGACATTAAGCAATACCTTACAAACCCACCTGTTCTGGTACCTCCGGTGGTAGGAAGGCCATTTTTGCTATATGTTCGAGTCTTGGATCATTCACTTGGCGCTCTTCTGGCATAGAAAAGTGATATGGGTCATGAACAAGCAATATATTATCTGAACAGAATGATGGTCGAAGCTGAACACAGGTATACTCCTGTAGAAAAGGAATGTCTAGCTTTGGTTTTTGCCGTCCAAAAGACAAGACATTATGTGACAGGACAGACTATTCATGTCATCTCCAGAATAAATCCCATTCGGGTATTGATGAGAAAACCAAGCATTCTTAACTCCAGGTTAGCCACCTGGGCGATGTTGCTTACTCCTTATGACATGGTTTATGTACCTCAAAAATCAATAAAGGGTCAAGCATTAGCCAATTTCTTAGCTGCTCAACCTATACCTGAAACATCAAAATTATATGAGGACATTCCAGATGAAGTCGTGGATTGTAACCTGACTTTGAAGAATGACATATGGCAATTATATTTTGATGGAGCGTCACGAGTGGGACCTAAAGGCAATATTGTCTCTGGGGTAGGAATCGTCTTGGTTTCTCCTGACAAAATGGTCATATACCGTGTTTATTCTCTTAATGAGCCATGCTCCAACAATGTAGCAGAATATAATGCTCTATTGATCGGTCTCCAAGTAACAAAACAATTGGATATTGAATTCCTAGAAGATTATGGAGATTCTCAATTGATCGTTAATCAAGTTAGAGGGACTTATGAGGTCAGAAATCCTAATCTCATTCCTTATCATCAAGTGGTAGTTGAACTGGTCCTTTCATTCAAAGGATTCTTCATTGAGTTTGTACCACGCTCTCAGAATGTGGAAGCTGATGCTCTTGCTAGTTTAGCTGCAGACCTGGCTATTCAAATCCGAAGGCAAAATACAATTACTTTGCTGGATCGAGACTTGTTCTGTGTCAAGAATAATTTGTATATTGAACAAAGTTATACTATAAAGTCAAGTTCCCAGCAGAAGGATTGGAGAGCTCCATTCATTGATTATGCAGTCCATGGAATTTTGCCTGAAGATCCAAAAAAAGCTGCATCGATCAAAAGACGATCGTTTCGATTTTATTATGATTCGTCTTTACATATGCTATACCGTCGTTCTTATGATGGACTCTTGCTGCATTGTCTCTCAGAAAGTGAAGCTAAACAAACATTGTGAGAAGCTCATGATGGTATTTGTGGTGCTCATCAACCGGGTCCTAAATTACAAGACCGCATTCGAAGAATGGGGTATTATTGGCCTTCTATGATAGCAGATACTGTAGACTATGCCAGAAGATGTAAAGCATGTCAGATTCATGCTGATTTTATTCATCAACCATCCAAATTTCTACACCCTACAGCAGCCTCTTGGCCCTTCGAAGCTTGGGGTATGGATGTCATTGGTCTTATTAATCCTCCTTCTGTTAAAGGACATCGGTTCATATTAGCTATAACAGATTACTTTTCTAAGTGGGCAGAAGCAGTTCTCCTTGCGGAAGTGAAAACTCTAACGTAATCAGCTTCATCAAGCACCATGTCATTTATCGCTTCGAGATTCCTCGACGGATAATTCATGACAATGGTCCACAATTTGCCAGTCAGGCATTTTATCGATTCTGTGATAAGAATCGAATTCAGAATTTGGCTTCTACGGCTTATAATCCAGCTGCTAATGGTTTAGCCGAAGCTTTCAATAAGACGATTATTAAACTTCTCAAAAAGTTTGTCTCTTCCAATAAATGTGATTGAAATGAGAAACTTGGAGAGTGTTTATGGGCTTATCGAACAACAGTCCGGACTCCTACTGGTTTTACACCATTCTCATTGGTTTATGGATGTGAAGCTGTCCTCCCCTTGGAAATCCAGATCCCATCTCTACGAATAGCCATTGCTAATGAGCTAACTACAGAGAATAATGATCGCTTACGACTCCAAGAACTTGAAGGATTGGATGAGAAGCGTCTTCAAGCACAACAGCATATTGAACTATATCAAGCCCGTATATCTCGAACTTTCAATCGTAAAGTTAAAGAGAGGGTATTCAAGGTTGGCGAACTTGTATTAGCTGTTCGGAGACCAGTGGTGATGACTCATAAAAGCAAAGGGAAATTCCAAGCAAAATGGAAAGGCCCTTATGTAATTGAGTCCGTATTTTCCAATGGCGCCTAGCGGTTATCAAAGCCCAATGGAGATCTACTCATGATGCCAATCAATGGCAAATTTCTTAAGAAATACTATGTATAAAAAAAAAGAGGGAGACAGAATGAAAATAAAGTTTCTTTTATTACTATTTTTGTTCAAAACAAAAGGTCAAGGACGAGGACCACCGCCTCCCTTATTGAATACATAGTCAGTTAATGTCTCGAAGGCATCGTTGCCTGAGTTCATAAAAAACTTGCAGGCGGCCATCCTCAGCGCTTCTTCTTCAAGATTTTTTCCTGACTCTACTAAGAACGCAAGGATATCTTGTGGTGGCTTGGGCGTAGAAGAGCTGTTGCCTACTTGAGTCAGGCCTGCCACTGTTGGCTCAACGGGACACATCTCAGTGACGTCCTCAATTTTCCCGGAGACTTCATTCTTTTGCTGTACATCCTCGGAAGACATTTTCAATTGAGGAGTAAAAATAAGAATGAAATGATTACAGAGAGTTCTCGCCTATTTATAGAAGATGACTGTTGATGAACCGGTCTTTGAGATTGAGAACAACTTTTCATTTCCGAAAAGGCCTGTCCGTTCATTTTATCAGGTTCATCCATTTAATTATGGAATTGAATCAATGTTTTCTTTTTTCGAAAGTTATGTTGATTCATTCATACATTGATATGGACCTATATGCTCATGACATCTGTCTCCTTATTCCCCAGCTACCAAGGTTTGGTTAAGCTGACTTCTTGTCTCCTGGGAAAGGGATTTTATATCTTCTATTTTTTTAATTGATTAGAAAGTGGGATTCGTTATTTATCATGTTTCTATGACCTCTGGATAAATACTAAATCTACTTACTCTTTCTATCTATCATTTCTATTTGACCTCTGCATAGATATTAATCTATTTTTCTTTTGAGTTCATATATACTATCATGTCCATATTACCTCTGATAGTATTATATACTCTAAAACAGAAAACAGGATTCCATTTATCTATCATGTCCATATTACATCCAGATAGATACAAATCATTGAGCATAGAAGAATTATCATTTCCATTCTCATATCATAAAAAGTCTATTACATTTCTTAGACTTTCTTACAAATCATAATGGAAATCTATTACATCTTGGATTTTCATTCTATACACACAACGATAACCTAATGGAGATCTATTTCTTCTTTGGATCTTCTTCGTCGGGTTCGTTGTTGGTTTCAATTCCTTACTGTCTGAGCCCTCATATGCAGCTGGGGGACCATCATCGATGCGATTAAAGACTGCTGGAGTTAATCCGAAGCACTCTACAAAGTTGAGTGCTTGCTCAAAGTCAATCCTTGAGTCCGAAGCATCTTTATTGTTAATCTCCTTCTTTGGCGCCATGTCACTATGAGGATGAATGGAAAGAGTGAAGAATTTCTTCTTATTTATACAATTAAATCAACCCTTCATATTCCTCGTTGGAAACTGCTCATTATTAATGCAAACTCGGGGAAGCGAAAAGGCATTCGAAAGTTCCAAGAAAAGAAATTCATTGTGACGGTTAAGTGTTGACTGACACTATTGGAAATTATGCCGACTGTTGGATGTCCCCGCTTTTACGCGGATGACTGTTGCGTATCCCGAATTTTACGCTGACCGGTCAAAACGCAACTTTTACGCTTCTGTTCAAAGTGTTCCAAATTTTGGAGATATTTGAAAACTTTGAAGGGGGTCTTGTAGGAGTGTAAAAAGTGATTCAAAGAAAGAGTCGAAGTGATAGATCATCTCACTCAAAATTGATCTCCTTTACGCCACAGAGAGGCTAGTCTCTTTACGCTCAAGTCAAGGCTAATTACTTTTACGCCTAAAAGCAGCCAGGGTCAAGACAATGGTTTTTACGCCAAGGACAAGCTAGCCACTTTTACGCTGGACAGCTGTCAAGTCTCGTATTTAATGCAAACTCTGACATAGAGATATTAATGATGGCATATATCACATAATTCAAAGGGATTTGTTTTTACACAGAGACCAATGTTGTCGTTTAGTGTGTGGATTGAGCTACTTTACGCTCACACTATGGCTTCTTTTACGCACGAAGATTATACGAGCCTTTACGCTCAACAGTCGACGTGTGCGTAAAGTCTATTTGAGCTGCTTTTACGCTCAAGGTTATTTAACAACCACTTTACGCGGGAAGTCTATGTCAGGGCTATTTTACGCCTAATCTACTGCTTTACGCTCAGAGTACATTGGGGCTATTTTTACGCCCTATTCTCCTCCACCAGTTTGGAACGTGGTTTGCATACATGGCTCTCATGCCACACATCCCGAAGAACGTGTGTACGTGCATCCTATTCTTAATGAAATGATGGGACACGTGTCAACATATACAGAGGATGGCTTCAGTCGTGGGTGGCAGTTGTTAGCATAAAGATAAAACTTTTGCTGAGTTTTTATGCACAAGAGCCCAAGTCTATAAATAGACTTATTTTTCTCATAAGAAACACACACAGAGACAGGAGAGAATACAGAGATCAGAACTTAGAGATTTTGATTCTCCAGAGCATTCTTCTTCAACCTTTCTTTCAGAACAAAGTGAAGCAAAGCAGAAAAGCATTCGGCCTCGCTATCATTGCCCAAGTGCGTCGATACCTTTCTGGTGACTTAGTTCTTCCATTTGTTCTACTTCAAGCAGTGATCTTCATCATCATCATATGGTCCAAGGAACAAAATGATCATTTACGAATCAGACTTCCATAGCAATACTTTCCCAGAATCAAATTTGTACTTCTTGTACTTTTTCTTGTTTTATTTTCAAAAGGCCAATTTCCTTTTTTTTGGCATATTTTTGTTAAGTGAAACATGACAGATTTAATTAAGATTCTTCCTCTCTTTGGATTGCTTTTTGGAATCAAGCCCAAATGTAGTAGATTATGTCTTGGAGAAGAACTCAATATAAGAGTTGCTCCCAAATATTTCCACTGTTCGTTTTCGATGTTGGTCTTGTTGTTGCTTTCACTATTGGTTTTATAAATGCGTTTTCACAGGATGTTTTCGATGGTTTTCATTGTTTGTATCATAGATTTATGCGTTCATATCAAATTTTGAGAGAAAGAGAAAAAGTGTATTGATCCTTTATTGGCGCAAATACAGGTCCTCGTAGGCGCAACTTAAACGAATCATTGAAGAACTCTTTCTCGCTTAATTCTCCAACAGTTAGTGGCTTGATCCTTCTTTCCTTGTCTTCAATCTTATCAATGACTCTCTTGTTCTGTCTATCGATCAATGATACCTTTTATATAAAGAACTAGATAAAGAGAGTAACTGTATTATTCTTGCATGCTTATCTTATAGAAATGTGAAATCAGGGTAAAGTTGTATGCTTGTCATATTAAATTCTTGTTGAAATAATGTGCTAAAATAGAGATGAATTTACAGATAAATATTGGAACGGTAGTATGAAAATTTTGTATGATTGTTCTGTGGAAGTAAAATACACTAAGAATATCAAGTTTTCTGTTATCTTGTATGTTATACTTAAAAAACTGACTTTCTTAAGCATGTATGGTCTGGACAACTTATGCACAAGATTTTGGTTTCTCGAACGGTTGCTGCGATCACGAAGCCAATTCAGCCTAGGGATAATAGGGATAGCTTTGCTGATGTACTAGAACGGGTGATTCAAGAACTTTCAATGGGACTCGCTACCCGCGTTAAAATGATCGTCTTCTAACCAAGCTATGGTCCATGATGGCTTATGGTGTCAGTAACCTTCATATATCTAAACTATTATCTAATGATGTTTGGTTCTGTCACGCCTCGATCCCGCTAGGGTCGTTCATCCTCGCTTTGATCCCTGCAGGATCGTTCGTCCTCGCTAAGTCGTGATACCGTGCAAGCTTAGGTTGCGCTTGCACAAGTCCAATACCTGCACAAAACAACTAGACAAAGCAAAACACACACACACAGCATATTTAATTACAGAAAACCAAATGTTGGATACAAAGATTTGAAATGGAATGCTTCATTTTATTCATAACTTGATAGGATTACAAAGTATAAAGCTTGCGACTCAAAATGCCATAGTTTTTCTTATATATCTCTCTCTCTTTTAAACTCTTTTCAAAATAGCCACAATGTCCATACATCATATCCTTTTATTACATAGTCGAAAATGAAAAGACACCTTCAAAGAAAAATTTACAACTTGACTGGAAATGAAAAGTGGCTTCGAGGCAATCCACAAGCTCTATTGGGCTGGATGAGCTTTAGCGCCGCACTTGAAATTCCCCTGTCTCCTTGTTAGCTGAAAAGGATGCCCACAACGTGGGTCAGTACACATCTTGTACTGGCGAGCGTCTTTTGGTCGAACTCACAAATATCTGTAATAAGTCAACATGTGGAGCTAGTATACATTTATTATGTGATGTTTCTACTTGTCTAGGTTCTTTTTAACAATTTATAAGAAATATGACAGTAGAAACATTTCATAACAATCTTACCCATCGTCGATAGTCATCCCTACACGAAACATGTTAGCACAATTTTCATATATAAAGCATACTTATTTTTCGTCCCTACATGTTAGGTTTGCAATGATTCTTGTCTATATGCATGAACCTATTTGTTGGTCCACGGGTTATTCCCTGTGATTAGCCGCTATGACTCTTGGTTCAGCTCATCGCTAATGGACACTCTATACACCCCTCTCATCACGAGTTTATTTACCTCAGGGTGTTACTCTAATCCCCCTAGGTCGAGCAGTTCAGGTGCCTCCAAACTGGTCGTGAGGATTGCCCTTATGCACAAGTTGTCCAAGACCAATGCATTAATGCAACTCTATCAAGCAAATCTCTATTACGACAACATATGCATCGTTCAATGTTTCTGTCTTACTCTTTATTCTCTATACGGCAAGCCGTATCCTCTCTATCATATAGCTTTAGCAACATTTCCAAAAATCTCTTTGCATCATAATAAAGAGCTGTAACGTTCATATCGAACACGAGTAAGGCAACTGTTCTTTGATTTTAGCATCTAAGTCAATTCTTTGTTTCTTATCTTTTGTTGGTTGGTATCGTTGATCAGCGGGACGAGGCAACAGAGTGGACTAGAGATCATTTTTATTAGGGCGTGAAGATAAATATTTGCCCGGTTAAAGCAACTCACAAAGATAGAATCTTATTTGAGAGAACGAGAGACTTCACGCAACGATCACGCGCCGCCTATGCGTCCTCCTATATTGGCCCCAATATTTGATTAGCATACTTCGGTCTTTTTCTCTCAAGATTCAGAATGAATGCGCAATGCAATAAAAGCGAACAATAAAAACCAATCATCGAAAACCAACACAAAAATACATTCATCAAACCAAGCAACGAAAGAAAACATCCAACAAAACTCTTGGATTTATTTCAATAGAAGCCGATCCATTAATTGAAAAGATTCTTTGCATTTCATCCGTGATCAATCGATACCAGCAAAGATTTTCCCAAAGACTCAATTTAAGACTGAGTCAGCAAGCCGTGGGTATTACATAGTGGACCACGAGGAGCGGGGCACTACAGGTTCACAGGAAAAAAAATATGGTAAGTTATATTGCAGGAAAGGAGACTGTCGTGGATAAGAATCACCGTATATTTTGTTGTTACGTTTTCTATCTCACAAACTCTAAACTGAAGTATGAAGAGATAGAATGATACCAATTAATACATGCATGCTTTTTACTTGTTCTCTATTTATTTTGGTGATGTGGGATAACTCACTGCTCACCAATACACGATAATGTACTGACCCACGTCTCCACAGGTGTTGTGAGCCAAGGAGGTGCACCGAGGAATCGAAGGCACGTTTAGCTATACTGAAGCCTTCTTTCACTTTTGAAGCATTGTTCATATTCTTTTAAAGCTTTGCAAGTGTCATCTAAAGACTTCCGCCAAATGTGTATATATATCTTTTATTTCTAGCAAAGGGACCTGATGTATGGAATGACGTATGTTTATGCTGTTCAAGTTGTATGCCAGTATGGCATCATTTACTCGGTTGTATTAAACACATGTAATGATGTAAATTATCAATGAAAAGAGTTTTTCAATTATATGCATTGCTGCTATTTAATTATTCTGCTTAAATTCTATTGCAAATCTCTATAAAATCTCGATGTTTCAAAATGTACAAGGACATGTCTTATATAAGTACAACTTATGCTTATACGACATCACGTCCAGTGGCGACTTATTGATTCGATGGAATAAAAGCGTAACAACAAAGATCCATGAAGAGCTGGAGAGGGTGGCGACGTTGGTTCTTCTCGGTGGTCGAAGTCTAGTTCAGAGAAGGATGAAGAAGAATGAGGGAGGGGGAGTCGAGGTGCTGGTAGAGGTTCTTTGAATCGGGACATAAAATGAGGAGAGGGAGAGGGAATAAGAGAATGAGGGCGACGGCGGTGGTTGTTCGATCCAAGTAGAGGAAGAGAGAAAAGAGAGTAAAGCAAAGAAAAAGAAAGAAAGAAAAATTCGGAAAGAAAATGAAAAGGTACTTGAGGGATATTTTGATTATTTTAACTTTTATGTCAATTCCGTCAGGGTACTATGTTGTTTTTGATTATAGGTATTTACTAGTATAATATGAAAGTTTATGATATCAAGTTGCAAAATTGAAATAGTTAAAGGTATTTTGCAACTAAACCTTAAAATAATTCAAGCATATATTTTACTAAAATTGAATTTTCACCCCTCCCAACTTTGATATTTTCTTATCAAATTAAATTCGTATTTCATTCTTGAGCTCGATTTCTTCAACTTGATTCAAGTTTTACATAAATAATTTATATTTTAGTCTCCAACAAATTTATATAAATCATTTATATTTCATTCTCTACCAACTCTATAAGGTGTTACAAGTAATTAAGAATATTGACACATACCAAAATAACAACTATTCCATGAAAAACATGGTTACTATTATTTTCTTTCTTTCCTTCTAAATTAAAATGTTTTAGCAAAGTAATATAATTAAACAATAATGTTATGTGGACACACTTTTTTTTGACATACTCCATAGTCACACTGGTAGCAGTGCATTATTGGATGTCAGGGAAAGCCTTAAAGGGAGATAATAATTGACATCCAATAATGTACTGCCATATCAGTAGTGTGGCCATGGAGCGTGTGATTTTACCATTTCTTTCCTTCCCTCTTAAATAGGGTGTCATTGTCAACGAATAAGACAATATCGGTATCAGTATCCAAATTTTTTTAAGTAATATTTGAATTCGATTCGATATTAGAACGGATCTCTTTTGACACTTCAAATTTGTATCCGTCTAGTTTAGCGGATATCGGATAATATCCGATTCGACCAGCTAGAAAAATTCGAATATTATTATTCGAATATCCGAAATTCAAAATATTAGAAATTTAGTTATCATCCGAATATCCGAAAACAAAATTTAGTAGATCTATTTAAGCCCTTTCATCTTCTGTTGAAAATTCCAAAAAAGTTCAACTGACTTGCTCTATATATTTCTCGATTTGAGCCATTCCATCTTCTGCTGAAAATTCCAAGAATGCTCAATTTGAACTGGCTATATATATATATATATATATATATATATATATATATATATATATATATATATATATATATATATATATATATATATATATATATATATATATATATATATATAATGTGGAATCGAACTCAACCAAAAAAGAAGAAAACCTTCCACCTTAACTACATGAGCTAGAAACAATATTCAACTATAATTGGATAATATTCTTATTATACGATATCAAATGTGCAAAGCACGTGCATTTACTAGTATATATATATATATATATATATATATATATATATATATATATATATATATATATATATATATATATATATATATATATATATATATTGCTCTACATTTTTGAGCCCTTTCATCTTCGGTTGTAAATTGTAATTAATATATATTACTATTACATATACATTAGATATATAGGTACAGAAAAAGAATAAATGAATTGAATTATGTAAAAGTCAGTTGAGAATAAAATCATTTTATATATATATATATATATATATATATTTTATATATATATATATATATATATATATATATATATATATATATATTTTATATATATATATATATATATATATATATATATATATATATATATATATATATATATATATATATATATATATATATATATATATATATATATATATATATATGTATGTATGTATGAGGAGGGATCCGCATCCCCTCACTTTTACATCTCCTATGCATTCCTGTTTTCACATCTATTGGATTTTGCTCAATCATCTAATCTTAATCGTTGATTTTTCAACGGTTAAGATTAGATGACTTAAACAAAGATCCAACGGGTGTTAACATGAGGATGCATGGGGATGCAAAAGTGAGGGGATACGGATCCCTCCTCTCTCTCTCTCTCTCTCTATATATATATATATATTATATATATATATTTTATATATATATATATATATATATATATATATATATATATATATATATATATATACATCCGAAATCTGGACCATCCTCCAATGGTCCAGATTTCGGATGTATATATATATATATATATATATATATATATATATATATATATATATATATATATATATATATATATATATATATATATATATATATGGTCGTTCTACAATACATCCCCTGGAAAAGGATGTATCGATACATCCGAAATCTGGACCATTGGATGTTGATCCAATGGTTCGGATTGAATAATAGAGTAGAAACATCATTTAATGCTAATTTAGACTTTTGACCTGTTGGTAACTTGCTTTAGCAGGTCATTATTCACTTTAATTTTTTCAACGAACACCCTAAATTAACTCATATTTACTCTCTTTTTCGTCCATCCAATTTAATGTTTTGTGCATCAACGTATAAATTTCGTAATTTTTTTTGGTTACAGGCCATGGTGGTGGTGGTGGTGTTGGTGGTGGTGGTGGAAAGAGAAACGGAGATAAAGAAGGAAATAAGAATCAGTCCGGATCGTGTCGAACGTCGTCGAGCCCTCCTAGAACAACGAGGAGCACCAACTGTGCCGAGAAGAATCGGTCTGGTTCGCGTCGGACGTCGTCGAGACCTCCTCGAACAAGGAGAAGTACCAGCGGTGCCGCTCTAATTTTACTGTCCATGCCATTGTCAGAAATTTTATTTTTCATCTAACAATTTAATATTTTGTTAATAAAGCTACAAGTCATGGTGGTGGTAGTGAACTGAGGAAACCTGCTTCTGAGGTCGGGCGGATCATCTGCTCACATATTTTTAAAATAAATCTGTATTGATCGGACGAAATATTTTTTACTTTTCTAATGATAATATTTTCGAAGCTAATATTTTTTTTGGATGGAGAATGGCCATTCTCTTTGCTTTTAACACGGAGAATGGCCATTCTCAAGAAGAATGTCCATTCTCCGTTCCTTTAACATGGAGAATTACCATTCTCCTTGCTTTTAAAACGGAGAATGGTCATTCTCCGTTCTTTTAACACGGAGAATGGACACTCTCTGTGCTTTTAACAAAGTATGGTACATTTAGGACTGGAAATGTTCAAGTATCTCATATTTTTTCACCAAATTTTTAGAGTATTTTTAATATTATTTACCAAAGTATATTCATTTAATATTAAATCATATTCAAGAAAATCTGAATATCATTTTATCAGGCTTCCACTGTATGGCTGCACAAAATTTCTTGCGAGTGTTTGAATATAATTGTCACGCCCCAGAACCAGAATACTGGAGAACGGAGGACAAACACAGCCAGCTACGTACATTGAAGTAAATTCTACCTCACAATACGATCACGGATGTCTAGATGCATGAGGGTTTACTATAAGCCATCAGTCTCTTAAGGTCAAGAACAAACCTAGTGTCTCAATCTCAAGTAAGCAAGTAAATGTAACAAGATGGTAGATCATCAAACATACAAGGTAAGGCATCCCATACATTACATATTCAGATGATCATGAAGCTAGTCATACAAAATGCGAAGACTAGCAAGAGTTTAAGTCATACATGATTAATCCTAGGATTTGTCAATCATGTTACAGCCCTTAGGCAGACAGGAATATAAATTCAACAGGAGCTAACACTTGCTCGGCGGCTAAACGCCTCAAAAGAATAATTTTATAATAGAGTAGAAGAGCAAAATAAAACCCACTCGTTGCCAGGGTTTTTTCTAGTGGTCACCATCTGACAGGAAGACTGGGAGATCCTCGGAAGCTGCTCCGAAATCTGGCCATACAAAACCAGCTGGGTCAGACCCCAGAAAGAGCAAGTGCCACAAAGGAGGCTTCACTTAAGAACTACCAGCACATTAGCACATGAAAACATAATTGATGATAAAAGACATGAGTTAGAGAAAACATGATGATAAACGATAAGATAACTAAAGGACTATTCTGGTAACCAAGTTACAACCCATAAACCAAACAAGGACCGGAGTTGTAATCCTTCACCTGAACAGAACTTAGTCTCTAACCAATTATTGATAAAGTAAAGCATACACAAGCATGTCCGGGTATAGCCATGTACTGGATCAAGGCAAGACTAGACAAGATAGGAATCCATTCAATCATTCACGGCCAAGCAAGAGTACGGCTTGATACTTTAACTAACTAGGGTTATCATAAACCTAGTTACTAGCAAGATGCAATGAGATATTCCTACGGCCACAAGCCCTGCAGACCATCCAGGTTATCCAGACGCAAGGTTCATGTTAAGAGTTATCTTGACTTGTTAGGTGACTTGGATGTAACACATGACAGTGTGCATAGTAATCATTTCATGTAGTGTCCCACATAACAGTGAGCTGGAAATATGCCCTACTCGTCGGCAGGCTACAAGTCCATCAGGAAGATGCCCAGATAACGGGATTGCTTGTAGCTGAAATATCTCTCTATATGAACTACTTGATCAGTCTAGTCATTAACCTAGTCAGATTTAGTATGAATCCCTGACCGTGGCAACCAGAGATACAAGTCCTAGACATGATACGAGACAAGACTGGTAGCTTATACAAGCACAATCAATACAATCACCCACGGTGTCATGACGAGAATTTACTAGCAAGTCGAGATAGCCGTCGCAACAGCATTCAAGATTACGGTTAGACTTACTTATCAAGATTACTTGTCAAGAGTGCGCCACGACGGGCCACTGTCAAGATTACTTATCATGTCAAGAGGGCGTCACGACGGACCACCATCAAGAATTATCATGTCAAGGTTGCTTGTCAAGAGTGCACCACGACAGGTCACTATTTAAGAGTTATCATACCAAGTTACTTATTAAGAGTGTGCCATAACAGGCCATTATCGTGTCATGCTACTAATCAATCATTCTTGTCGTGAGTGTGCCACGACGGGCCATGGTCAAGTGAGTCACATTAACCGATCGTGTTTATGGAACATGTTCAGAATTAATATGGTACAAGCATTTCCATCAAGGACCCAAGTTACACAGAGGGTCATGAGACATAAGCATAAATGTAACAACCAAAATAGCAAAAAGGGGTGCAAAGTCTGTGGAAAGAGCCATGCGTCTCGGAAGCCAAGGGCCATGGCCTATGCGGCCGAGGATCGCCATACGGTAAGGGCCAAACGGCCATGCAACATGCGGCTAGGGGGAACAGGGGCCATACGGCAAGGGGGGACAGGGGCCATGCGGTAAGAGTCAACCAAAGCCATGCGGCTAGGGAAAACAGGGGCCATACGACAAGGAGGACAGGGGCCATGCGATAAGAGTCAACCAAAGCCATGCGGCTAGAGGGAACATGGGCCATGCGGCAAGAGTCAACCAAAGCCATGCGGCTAGGGGGAACATGGGTAATCATGAGGCTTATACGGCAAAGCTAAGGGTAGCCATGCGACACGTGGCCAAGGAAGGGGCTGTGGCCTACACGGTCAAAGGATCGTCATGCGGCAAGGGTCAACCAAAGCCATGCGGCTAAAGTCAACCAAAGCCATGCGGCTAGCAGCCATGCGACAAAGGCCTATGCGGCATGCTACCATGCGGCACGCGACCAAAGGAATAATGCGGCAAGGAAGGGGGCACATGAAGACTGGAGTGCCTATACGGCCAAAGAGGAACCGCATGGACCTTGTCGCATGAAAAGGCCATGCGGCAGGCACTGTTCTTTTTCTCCAACTTTTTCAAGAAGAAGAACCTGGGAAGTTGGGGGTTCCCAGACTTCCCAACCTTCAATCCAAGCCCAAATCTGGACTTCCATAGGTCAAAATAGGGTAGAATGAACTCCTCTACAACATGGAACAACCAAAACTTGAAAATAATAAGGTTTGATAGATCAAAACCCAAGAAATCCGAAAATTTAACAAGCTTAGATCTACAAGAAATAAACCATGGAAATTAAAAATGCTAAGTACTAAAGTGTCTTAGAATCTCGTAAGGAAGACAATGGAACAATAAACATGGAGTTCCTCCACGAAGCAAGTTGCACTTGCTTAAGCCTCTCTTGGTAGGTGGAGAAGTTAATGGAGGAAGAAGAAGAAATAAATGAAGAGAGAGAAAAGTAGGTGGGATTTATAAATGGGGATGGTGGTAGGTAGGTGGGTTAACATGTTGAACCATGGAATAAACCAAGCCAACCCAAAATAAACCAAGTCAAAGCATGATGAACCTAAACAAGATTAAATCAAAATCAGCTAGCAAGACAAGACAAAAAAATACTGGACAGGATTCCGTACATGTATACTGAAAATACGTATACGAAAAACGGAGGTGACAACTCTATCCACCTCAAAAGAATTCCGTCCTCAGAATTTAATCAAGAGGCTAGAGATATTGAGCAAGCTATACTAGTCACAGACAAGTTATAACTAAGCAATCAATCAAGCAATCATTCATGCAAGCAAGGAAGTTGAAGGCATAAGGCATAAGGAGGCATTATACCTTACGAGTCAAACAGGTCAGGATATCGTGATTGGATGTCATCCTCACGCTCCCATGTTGACTCACCCAAAGAGTGATGATCCCAAGCAACACAGACTAACTTGATAGTCTTGTTCTTAAGTATTTTTTCTCTTCGGTCCAATATGGATACGGGTCTCTCCTCATACGAAAGGTTAGTACCAACAACCAATTTCGAATGATCAAGGATATGACTCGGATCCGGAATGTACTGTCACAATTGGGACACATAGAAGACATCATGCACCTCACGTAGCGACGGCAGAAGAGCAAGACGATAGGACACATCACCTACTTGCTCCAGGATATCAAACAGCCCTATATACCTAGGACTAAGCTTTCCCCGTACGTCGAAACGAATGACGCCACGGTTAGGCAAGATCCTAAGGAATACATGGTCGTCGATAGAAAACTCAAGGGGACGCCGCTGAGAATCGGCCTAATGGCGATGACGATCTTGCGCAACTCGAAGATGATCTCTGACTCGTCTGACCACCTTAATAGTCTGCGTTATCATCTCTGGTCCAAGCATTTGCCTCTCACCGATATCATCCCAAGCCAAGAGAGATCGGCATTTCCTGCCATACAATGCCTCGAAAGGTGCCATCTGGATACTGGCCTGAAAACTATTGTTATAGGAGAACTCCACGAGATGAAAGTGATCTTCCCACGAACTACCGAAGTCGAGTGTACATGACTGCAACATATCTTCAAGAGTCTGGATCGTGCGTTCTGACTGACCATCTGTCTGCGGATGGTAGGCTGAACTGAACTTGAGACGAGTCCCCAAACTCTCTTGAAGACTCTGCCAAAAGTACGAAGTGAATCTCGAATCTCTATCGGATACAATACTGACTGGTACTCCATGCAATCTGACTGTCTGTCTGGGGTACATCTCTGCAAGCTGATCCGTCGACTGACCGATTCTGAAAGGGATAAAATGAGCTACCTTCGTGAGTCTGTCGACTATAACCCAAATAGCATCTCTTCCAGCTGGGGATCTAGGTAATCCAGTTACAAAATCTATGGTAATGTGCTCCCATTTCCATTCTGGGATCGATAAAGGTTAAAAAAGTCCAGCTGGTCTCTGATGTTCGGTCTCAACTTGCTGACAAACCAAACAATGAGAGACAAATCGGGCTATCTCCCTCTTCATTCCATTCCACCAAAAATGCTGACAAATATCACGATACATCTTCGTACCGCCAGGGTGAATCGAATACTGAGAACTGTAACCTTCTGCCATGATCTCCTGTCTGATATCTCCACTGGGTACACAAAGACGCCTCCCATGTCGGAGTGTACCATCCTCATGAATACATAGCTCTGGTCTTCGCCCTGCTACACATTCTGCCCTAAGCCGCTGAAGCTTAGAATCCGCTGACTGAGCTAACTTGATCCTCTCCACTATACTGGACTGAACTTGCATACTGGCCATCAATGCCATACTGGAAGGAAAAACAACTTCAATACCCATCTTCTGAAAATCTGCTAACAACTCTGGCTGCACTGTTAGAAAATAAGCTCCGGCTCTCCTGCTCAATGCATCTGCAACAACGTTGGCCTTCCCAGGATGATACTGCAAGTTGATATCATAATCCACAAGTAGCTCTAGCCATCTTCTCTGACGCATATTGAGATCCTTCTAGGTAAACACATACTTAAGACTCTTGTAGTCGGTAAAAATCTTTACCCTATCTCCATATAAATAATGCCTCCACAACTTCAATGCAAAAACTACGTCTGCTAAATCCAAGTCATGGGTTGGGTAATTCCTCCTATGATCATGAAGCTAACGTGACGCATAAGCTACTACCTTACCATGCTGTATCAAGACACATCCCAATCCTCTGCCAGAAACATCACAATAAACTAAAAATCCTCCAGTCCCATCTGGAAGAGTGAGAATGGGAGCCGTCATCAATCTATGCTTTAACTTTTCAAATGAATTCTGACACTCTGCTGTCCAAGAAAACTGTACATCCTTGCGGGTCAACTGAGTCAATGGCGCTGAAATCCTAAAAAAATCTGATACAACCCGCTGATAATAGCCGGCCAATCCAAGAAAACTTTGAACTTCTGCGACAGTGCTAGGTACTGGCCATGTCTCTATGGCCACTATCTTCTGGGGGTCCACTTCCACTCCACCTCTGGTGATGATGTGACCCAAGTACGAGATACGATCCAACCAAAACTCGCACTTACTGAACTTCGCATACAATTGGTGCTCCCTGAGAATCTGAAAAACTACACGGAGATGCTGCTCATGCTCCGCCTCACACTTGCTATAGACTAAGATGTCGTCTATAAACACTATCACGAACTGGTCCAAATAGGGCATGAAGATACGATTCATGAGGTCCATGAATATGGCTGACATATTGGTCGCTCCAAATGGCATAACAAGGAACTTCTAATGTCCATACCTCGATCTGAATGATGTCTTCGGGATATCCTGCTCTCTGACTCTGATCTGATGGTACCCTGATCGCAAGTCGATCTTCGAGAATACTGCCGCTCCCTTGAGCTGATCAAATAAGTCATCTATCCTTGGTAGAGGATATCTGTTCTTGATTGTTACAGAGTTTAAGGTACGATAATTAACACATAATCTTGACGTACCATCCTTCTTTTTCACAAGAAGCATCGGGGCTTCCCAAGGTGATCTACTAGCACGAATGAATTCCTTCGTCCTAAGTTCTTCAGTCATCTTGTACAAGATCTCCAACTCTGAAGGCGCCATCCTATAGACTCTCTCTGACACTGGTGCTGATCCGGGAATCAAATCAATGGTGAACTCGATCTCTCTCTCTCTGGAGGCATGCCTGGAAGCTCTTGGAGAAATACACCAGAAAATTCTTCTACAACTATGGGAAACTGAACTGCCACTACTACTGCCATCCGTAATGCTGAGGAAGAAGGTTCTATTCCGCCTCGGAGAAATGAAAACTCTAGCTCACCAGGAATACTAAAAATAATCTTGCCGATATGGCAATCTATTCTAGCATACTGGTCCCTCAACCAATCCATCCCTAGGACCACATCATAATCGGCCATCGGGAACTCTATCAACCTAGCGGGAAACTCTCTACCGCTAACTACTATTCGACACGAGGAAAATACTCTATCTACTCCCACAAGACCGTTACCAGTAAGTATATTGAGCCTTACAGATAATGACTCGGGCTCCAGTCCTATCCGTGTCACGAATCGTGCAGACATAAATGAATACGATGCACTTGAATTAAATAATACTGATGTAGAAAAAGAGTTGACGAGAATGGTACCTGCCACCACCTCATCTGATGCCAACTCCTCCTCTACGGTCAAAGCCATCACCTGACCTTGCCCTCTAGGTGCTGGTCCCCTCTGCTGGAAATCTCTCTGGCTGTTCTAATTCTGAGCCTGGCCCTGGACATACTGCTGCGGTCTCTGCTGCTAGAATGCCTGAGCCTGAGGCGGTAATGGCCTCAGAGGCTGGTACTGCTACTGCTGTACTGGTGCTGGTCCCGTCACCGAAGGACTAGTCTGGGCCGATGAGGATGAACCGGCTCTCTGCGAACAGGACCCTATCATGTGATCCGATGCCCCACAAGCCAAACACAATCCTTGTGCTCGACGACATTCTGACACTATATGCCCTGGCTTTCCATAATGAGTGCAGCCCATTGTGGAAGACTGCCTCCACTTCTGCTGCTGAGGGTACGTCAGGGTCGAGTGCTGAATCAACGCAACTGATGCTGCCCTCCTCGGAGCTCCGATGGTCAAGGCCCTAGCTGCCGGGGCTGGGGCTGAAGACTGGTTCATCTGGCCATGGGACCGCTTCCTTCCTCCAGTTTTGTCCACTATCCTCTAAGAAGTATACTCATGCCTCTTTGCTGCTCGTAAGACGGCATCAAAGGTCTGATGCTCAAACTGCACCACTGCTAGAATGATCTCTAGGTGTAGTCCCTGCTGGAACCATTGCGCTCGGTCGCCACCAAAGTGGGAGCAAACCGACTCAATCTCGAAAACTCGGCCGCATATCCATCAACTGTCCTGCTCATCTGCCTGAGATTGGTGAATCTCATCTGTAGGTCGTGCTGAGCTACATCATCCAAGTACTTGATCAGAAAATTTTCACTGAATACCGTCCATAGAGCAGGCGTCGCCAACACAACTGCTATCATCGCCCACCAGGTGCGGGCTAGGTCCAATAACTACAGGCGCACCACCGCTACCTTCTCTCTTTCTGGAGTCTTGGCGGCATCCAAGATAATCTCGATATCCTGGAGCCACGTATTAGCTGTAATAGCGTCCTCACTACCATCGAAGAAAGGAGGGTTGAGGCACTTGAAACTGCTAGCCGTACTGTTCCCTTGATAACCAACACGGCCCATGGTATCTTGTACTGCATGGTACAGGGCGTCGCCCCTATGATCTCGTGATGCAAGCAATATCCTGATGAGACCCACCAAGGTGCCATCATCAGGCTCTGCAGGCTGGATTGGCTGAACTGGTGGCTCTTGACCCCCAGTAGGCATGACTCTGGAGGCTACTCCTGAATGCTGGGCTTGATCTCCAGGTTGCTACTGGTCCACGGAAAGTGTTCCGCCTTGCCGATCGGTAAGACCAGGAACAATACTGCTGAAGAAACGACATATGGAACAATAAGGAAGGACCATGATAGATCAAGGATATAAGCATGTGATCAGATCAAGATTTCAGGAAGATTGGAAGACACGAGTAGAGATCAAGGGCGAGTGCTGATTGAGACATCTATTCGGTAAAACCCTCACACATCTTAATTTACAAGTCCTGCATGGGCCACCACTAAAATCGTGTCATACCCTAGAACCAGAATATTGGAGAGCAGGGGACAGACACAGCCAGCTATGTACATTGAAGTGAATTCTACCTCACAATACGGTCACGGCTGTCTAGATGTATGAGGGTTTACTACAAGCCATCAATCTCTCAAGGTCAAGAACAAGCCTAGTGTCTCAATCTCAAGTAAGCAAGTAAATGTAACAAGATGGTAGATGATCAAACATACAAGGTAAGGCATCCCATACATTACATATTCAGATGATCATGAAGCTAGTCATACAAAATACGAAGACTAGCAAGAGTTTAAGTCATACATGATCAACCCTAGGATTTGTCAATCATGTTACAGCCCTTAGGCAGACAGGAATGTAAATTCAACACGAGCTAACACTTGCTCGACGGCTAAACGCCTCAAAAGAATAATTTTACAATAGAGTGGGAGAGAAAAATAAAACCCACTTGTTGTCAGGGTTTCTTCTAGTGGTCACCATCTGGCAGAAAGACTGAGAGATATTCAGAAGCTGCTCCGAAATCTGGCCATACAAAACCAGCTGGGTCAGACCCCAGAAAGAGTAAGTGCCACAAATGAGGCTTCACTTAAGAACTAAAACCAGCACATTAGCACATGAAAACATAATTGATGATAAAAGATATGAGTTAGAGAAAACAAGGTGATAAACGATACGATAACTAAAGGACTATTCCGGTAACCAAGTTACAACCCGTAAACCAAACAAGGACCGGGGTTGTAACCCTTCACCTGAACAGAACTTAGTCTCTAACCAATTATCGATAAAGTAAAGCATACACAAGCATGTCCGGGTATAGCCATGTACTGGATCAAGGCAAGACTAGACAAGATGGGAATCCATTCAATCATTCACGGCCAAGCAAGAGTACGGCTTGATACTTTAACTAACTAAGGTTATCACAAACCTATTTACTAGCAAGATGCAATGAGATATTCCTACGGCCACAAGCCCTGCAGACCATCCAGGTTATCCAGGCGCAAGGTTCATGTTAAGAGTTGTAGAAGCATAGAATTTCAGAATCAGAAATCCTATGCGCCTAACACTACATGCGCCAGGAAGCTCAGATGAAGTACTTGGCACAGCAAACGGCAAAAGCTTAGACATTAAAAGAAGATTTTTATTTTATATAAAAGTCTATTACATGTCTAAAAAAGGCTGTACAAAGGAGAACTTCTACAAAAAGAAAAGACCCTAAGTCTACAGCTAGGTGCAGCAACCACCATGCGCTCTCAAACGGGCGCATCTCGCCATGTGCTCTCAAATAGGCGCATCTCTTCGGCGTCTCAGTTTGGCGGATCACTTCAGCGTCTCAGCCAGGTGCATCCCTTCAGTAGCTCAGTTATGTGCCACCCTTCAGCGTCTCAGTCAGACGCATCTCTTCGGCGTCTCAGTCAGGCGCATCTCTTCAAGAGCCTCAGTTATGTACATCGTAAAGTCTCAGCATATGCGCCTTACCTCGGCCCGATCAAATGCTTCGACTAATGAAGCGTTTATTAAGCAGAATGAGGGTGGGCAATCAACCCCCTAGATGAAGGAAGAGCTCTCCAAAGCCCAAAGAAAGAGGAGAGCACCGCAATTGACTCGCGACAAAAGGAGGCTTTCAACACAACCAGAATGGGCAACACCCACTCCAACAGAGGAAAGCGCCTCCAAAGCTGGGGCACCGTAATTCCGATCTGCGGCTCTTTCAGCATAACGGAGACGAGGCTCGAGCATCCCTATCTTTGGATGCAACAGGCACCTTCCGCCTGCCTCAGAAGCCCTCGACTCCGACCTTTGGATGTAACAGTCACCTTCAAGTGCATCAATGAAGACAATACGTCGTATCTTCACCCTCGGGAACATCTCGTCAACAGAATGTGCTCGAGCAAACAAATTTATTTCGGTAGGACGTGAGAGAACGAGAAGCAAACTCTCTCCTTGCCACTATTTATAGGTCGGGCAAATCAAACCCATACGCCAAATGACGGGCTCTCCGAATCCCGTACAATGAATTTGCATTAATGGTGATGAACTCGACGCTTCGAATTCGGCCAAGTCAAAAACGGCTATTTAAAGCACTCGAAGAACGTAACTGTCGAGCCAATAAAGACGTATCATGCAAACGGATGCGTCGGTCAGACAGCGCATTATAGTGACGCTCCCACCAGCATCAAGCACCTTATAAGGATGCGTCCATGCGTCCCCATATGCCTAGTGGAACGTTGATCTATGCGCCCACTCAACAGCCCATCACCCGTCAAAGAACATTAAATGCTGAAGTCTGACACAACAGTAGCCAGTCCCCGAGGACTGAACAGTTGACAGCTTTTTCAGAAGACGAAGCGTCACTAACGTCGACATCATCATTACTTCCCTCCGGCGGTTACAAGCCACGTGGCCGCCCAACCATTTCGTATGCGCCTCCGCAGCCATGCGCCTAAATCTATGCATGCGCCTCAAAAGCCATGCGCCTAAGACTTTTCTCTGATCCCTAAAGACAGAAGTCAAAGTCACTACTGAAGCTTCACATGCGCCTCAAAAGCCGTGCGCCCAGACTGGTTCGTGACTCCTAAAGGTTACAAGCCTAAGTCTCCTCATGCGCCCAATCCCAGGCGCATCCTATCAGATCACTCCCCACCAAATCCGAGATCTTCGAGCCTTGGACCTACGACACGTATCCTTTGACTCGATTCAGCCTAAGAAAGGGTGCTAATCATCCAAGATCTCAACAACTGAAAGATCCTCTCCATTGCTACGTGTCAGCTCGGTCGCAGCCCACAAAGGCAACAGGAAGGGTTCAACTCCTCAATCAGAGCGCATCGTCCAGGCGCCTCCATTAGCAATCATCACGTGGCATCCCCACAAACCGACGTATCCTACATATGCGCGCATGAGCAGCCAGCCTGCAGACTATAAATAGAGGAATCATTTCCTTCTGACAAGGAGATAGACGTACGAGCACACACACAGAGAGGCAGATACAAACACTCAACGTCTCCTTCCTCTCCGCAAGCTCTAGCACCCAGGGCAACTCAGACCTTCAGAGAACCGATAACCGTCGTCAGATCGTCAACGGAGTCAACGCATTACCACTCGCTCCATCGGTACAAGGGACCCAGATAAACAAAAGTGTACTCCTAGGACTACATCTAAGTCCTACATTATAACACTGTTCTGTTTGTAATTAAAATTTGTAATCAAAAGATTTTAATGGCAAAAACATGAAAACATAATTGATGATAAAAGACATGAGTTAGAAAAAATAGGGTGATAAACGATAAGATAACTAAAGGACTATTCCGGTAACCAAGTTACAACCAGTAAACCAAACAAGGACCAGGGTTGTAACCCTTCACCTGAACAGAACTTAGTCTCTAACCAATTATCGATAAAGTAAAGCATACACAAGCATGTCCGGGTATAGCCATGTACTGGATCAAAGCAAGACTAGACAAGATGGGAATTCATTCATCGCCAAGCAAGAGTACGGCTTGATACTTTAACTAACTAAGGTTATCACAAACCTAGTTACTAGCAAGATACAATAAGATATTCCTACGGCCACAAGCCCTGCAGACCATCCAGGTTATCCAGGCGCAAGGTTCATGTTAAGAGTTATCTTGACTTGTTAGGTGCTTGGATGCAACACATGACAGTGTGTATAGTAATCGTTTCATGTAGTGCCCCACATAACAGTGAGCTGGAAATATGCCCTACTCGTCGGCAGGCTACAAGTCCATCAGAAAGACGCCCGGATAACGGGATTGCTTGTAGCCAATCTCTATATGAACTACTTGATCAATCTAGTCATTAACCTAGTCAGATTCAGTATGAATCTCTGACCGTGGTAACCAGGGATACAAGTTCTAGACATGATGCGAGACAAGACTGGTAGCTTATACAAGCACATTCAATACAATCGCCCACGGTGTTATGACGAGAATTTACTAGCAAGTCGAGATAGCCGTCGCAACAGAATTCAAGATTACGGTTAGACTTACTTATCAAGATTACTTGTCAAGAGTGCGCCACGACGGACCACTATCAAGATTACTTATCATGTCAAGAGTGCGTCACGACGGACCACCATCAAGAATTATCATGTCAAGGTTACTTGTCAAGAGTGCACCACGATGGGTCACTACTTATGATTTATCATGCCAAGTTACTTATTAAGAGTGCGCCTTAACAGGCCATTATCGTGTCATGCTACTAATAATCATTCTTGTCGTGAGTGCACCACGACGGGCCACTGTCAAGTGAGTCACATTAACCGATCGTGTTTATAGAACATGTTCAGAATTAACATGGTACAAGCATTTCCATCAAGGACCTAAGTTATACAGAGGGTCATGAGACATAAGCATAAATGTAACAACCAAAATAGCAAAAAAGGGTACAAAGGCTGTGGGAAGAGCCATGCGACTCAGGAGCCAAGGGCCATGGCCTATGCGGCCAAGTATCGCCATGCGGCAAGGGTAAAACGGCCATACAGCATGCGGCTAGGAGGAACAGGGGCCATGCGGCAAAAGTCAACCAAAGCCATGCGGCTAGGGAGAACAGGGGCCATACGACAAGGGGGACAGGGGCCATGCGGCAAGAGTCAACCAAAGCCATACGGCTAGGGGGAACAGGGGCCATGCGACAAGAGTCAACCAAAGCCATGCGGCTAGGCAGAACAGGGGTAATCATGAGGCTTATGCGGCAAGGCTAGGGGTAGCCATGCGACACGTGGCTAAGGAAGGGGCTGTGGCCTACCCGGTCAAAGGATCGCCATACGGCAAGCGTCAACTAAAGCCATGCGGCTAAAGTCAACCAAAGCCATACGGCTAGCAGCCACGCGGCAAAGGCCTATGCGGCATGCTGTCATGCGGCACGCGACCAAAGGAATAATACGACAATGAGGAGGGCGCATGAAGACTGGTGTGACTATGCGGCCAAAGAGGAGCCGCAGGGACCTTGCCGCATGAAAAGGCCATACGGCAGGTACTGTTCTTCTTCTCCAACTTTTTCGAAAAGAAGAACCTGGGAAGTTGAGGGTTCCCAGACTTTCCAACCTTCAATCCAAGCCCAAATCTGGACTTCTATAGGTCAAAATATGGTAGAATGAACTCCTCTACAATATGGAACAACCAAAACTTGAAAATAATAAGGTTTGATAGATCAAAACCCGAGAAATCCGAAAATACAATAAGCTTAGATCTACAAGAAATAAACCATGGAAATTAAAAATGCTAAGTACTAAAGTGTCTTAAAATCTCGTGAGAAAGATAATAGAACAATAAAAATAGAGTTCCTCCATGGAACAAGTTGTACTTGCCTAAGCCTCTCTTGGTAGGTGGAGAAGTTAATGGAGGAAGAAGAAGAAATAAATGAAGAGAGAGAAAAGTAGATGGGGTTTATAAATGGGATGATGGTAGGTAGGGATTAACATGTTGAACCATGGAATAAACCAAGCCAACCCAAAATAAACCAAGTCAAAGCATGATGAACCTAAACAAGATTAAATCAAAATCAGCTAGCAAGACAAGATAAAAAAAATACTGGACAGGATCCCGTACACGTATACTGAAAATACGTATACGAAAAATGGAGGTAACAATAATTAACCTACTATCCAAGAGAATTTTTCTTATATTACATTATGCATTACACTGGCATCGAATTCATACTGATGGCATCGATGTACTGATGGAAATAACAAAGGATGAACAGGCAGGATTACAATTTTGCTTCAGCAATAACAAGGGATGAACATGCAGGATTATAATTTTGCTTCAGCAATAACAAGGGATGAACAGGCAGAATTACATTATGTATTACACTGGCATCGAATTCATACTTATGGCATCGATGTAATATTTTTTTACAGAAAGCAAAACATATTACAATCAAATAAAGTTTTAGTGATCCCAGGAATGTATCCATAATGAGGCCATCTGTAAACCCTAAGAATGCACCAGAACTCATGAAATCTGTGAAAGACATGTGCAAATCAAAAGAATACACCAAAATATCAATATCATCTGTGAAGGCCAACTGCAAATCAAATAAACGCTTCAACCAAAAAATCATAATCAAATTAAGTATACTTCATTCCAAGTCCAGTAAATTGCATAATCCACGTTACAGTAGTCTGCCCAATCCACGTTATTAATTCAAAATAGAACCTGTATAATTCACCATACAATAATCCAAATAAATATCAGACCTACTCTAAATTCAAGACCATATTACATTTTCCAAACATATTACGAACTATGCACTTAGTACAAGCGAAAAGTTTAGTCTTACAATATTTCAAACACAAAATTAAGTTTGACCGCCAAGACCAACAAATATTCAGAACCATATTACAATTCAAATATTACTTCCAAATTGAAATAAAAGCTTCAAAACTCAAAAGATGAATCTTCGTAGCCATCTCCATCTCTATCTTCTTCTTCTTCTTCTTTTTTTTTTTTCTTCTTCTTCTTCCTCAAACTATCCTTCACCTACACCTTGAGGGACGGAATAAGAAAAATTATAGTCAGTATGGACTCACTGTATATGTAGAAATGACATCCAGAAACATAAATAGAAGTATCAAAGTGATGGCTAACATTAAAGTGTCAATGTGCACAGTGTGTATTTTTATATAAGAGTTTAGGCTAGCCCCATTTACCTTCTTCACGAGGGAAGGGAAATCATATTCTTGGTCAGCAAATTCAACCTCTATCTGGTTAATCTTATCCAGAATCAATTTCTGGTTGTCGGATATAGTCTTCATCTCTTTGAAGACATTTTCAAAGTTTGCAGCAACAAAATTGTATAGATCATCAACCCTGTCTTTAGTGTTTTTGATTTCATAAGTTGATGATTTTCCAGATGTTGATGGTTTGCTTGCAGCTGCTGCCCACTTTCTAAACATTCGAGTGAAGGTTAGCTTTCTCATGGGGCCTTTGTTTTTAATATAAACATCCCCTGCTAAGCTTGGGACAAAATGTTTACTAGCCATCGAGCATACAAATTCTTCGAAAGGGAGAGCTGTCCTTGCAGTTGGTTTTTCTACGAGATGCATCATTCTACTGAATATGTAGGAATCTATATCCATCCTTTTTTTCTTTTCCATATAATAAAGAAATTTTACTCTCTCGGGATGGATGGAAAACTCATGTCCAGTAGGGTTGAGTGTTTGAGATACGTAGGAATGCAACAATTTATACAAAGTTTTTAATTGATCTTTGTATACATTTTGAGGGGTCTTGGCACCCACTGATACACCTATAATCTCATGAATTGCATCCCTCGTAGAAACATTATCAATATCTTTCATATCAAACTCAGGAACTGGATCAAATCCATAAAATTCGTTGATGACAGCAGCATTTACCCTAATCAGTTTCCCTCTCAGAAACACCAGTTGTTGATCCTCTTCTTTTTCTTTAATTTTAGTCGGAAGATTTGAGTAAAATTCTCTTACTATTGTTTGGAAGATTTTCTCAAGACAGGATTTGTTCAGTTTCTCCAATTGATAGAACTTCAATATATCCAGGAAAGCTTCGTCTTCGACATCATCTATCTTAATTGATCTTTCAGGCATAACAACCTTTTTCTTGAAATATTTATTGTAAATCTTCTTAGATTTAGAGTCTTTAAATTTTTTTACCTCCTCTCCATCCTGGGACTTATTTGATGATTGCTCTTCCTCTTCTGATGAGAATTCAAAATCCTCAGAGTACGCTGGTGACTCTGTATCCGTTGCCACCTTAGCCTTCGCTTGAGTACGCCTTCGATCTTCATAAGTTGAGTCTTCCGACGACTCTGTATCGAAGATAGATTTTCTGGTCTTTGTCGAACAATGAGTTTTTTAGCCTTTTTTGTAGGTGGCTTGGCTGTCGCCTTCGCTTTCATCGTCGCTGCCGCCACCGCTGCTTCCGTCTCTGCCCTTTCGGCCTCTGTCCTAGCGACCATAATCTTAGCTTTCGTCGCCCTTGCAAGTTCTGTCCTTCTGGCCTGTATCACATCCCTTTGTGGATTATTTCTCTTCGGAGACGGTCGTTGTTTCTTCGACGATATTTTGATAAGAAGAGGGTTTGGAAGAGGGTTTGGGAGAAGAAAGAGGGTTTGAGAGAAGAAGAGGAAAAATTCGACCGTCTTATATGACCTTGAAAAGTGAAAAAAATTAGAATAGTTTTGAGTCTTAAATTAAATTTATTACTATTATTACTAGTATAAGACGGTCAAATTTATTACTATTAAATTTTAGAAACTACTTTCTAAAATTAAATTTATTACTATTATTACTAGTATATATCCATGTAAAATTACTACATAAAACTTTAGGATTTTGAGATCCTAATTTTAAAAACCACTTTCCAAAATTAAATTTATTACCATTATTACTAGTATATCCACGTGTTCCGTATAAATTATTAAAAAATTTGGCACAAAAAATGTGGTGGAAACATGTTTAATTAACAAAATTTGACAACATATTTAAGAATGTGAAATTTTTAATCTCAATATTTCCATTTTTCTAATATTTGATTAAATTTTTGAACGTATTTTTTTTGCATTGAGCCGTTCTATACTCGTATTTTTGCCATCCCGAATTTTTTACGTTTGACGACTTGGTAACAAGACTATGTACTTGAAAAAAGTAAAGTTGAAACACTCAAAGTTGTCCTCTAGTTTACTTTATAATCATATTTAAGATAGATTTGACGGTAAGACTGACGCTGGCAGCATAATCAATTCTATGATGTAACAAGTCATTGATGGAGATATCGTCGCTGATATATGGATTTGACGTAACAAGATTTGTTAATTTAAAAATAGATAAAATAGTTAGTCATTTGTAGCCGAAACCAAATTGGGTTAACAAAATATTATATTGCATTAAATCCCAGCTTCGTCGCCAGAACATTTTCTAGCGAAGGATACAAGAGGAGAAAAAAAAACTGTAAAAACTAAAAAACAAAAAATAAGGGGTCTACCCCTTACTAGACTCGCGGAGGATCTCCGCAAAGTCCTGCAGGGTGCGTACACCCGCCCTATGGCACAGGCGGCAAAACCCTTCCTTCTTCTCCAGAGAATTCCGTTCCACCGGAGTGATCGACAACATGTCAAAGTTGGAGGCTGGATGAAGAGGTCGAATGATGACCTCCAGTAACAACCTGCAGGAGGTCAGGAAGTCCGCAGCCTCTGCCAGCCAGTCATGGGCCGGAGGCAGCACAGAGGGTACTCCATGCGGAGAGGCCCGACGACGACCGGAAGAAGACTCTGGCCATGGTTCCCAACCAGATGATCTTTTTGGAGACATGTTAAATGTGCAACCTACTCAAATGAATGGACCCCTATGTATATATATACACGTTCCTAACCGACTCTTCTTATTCCTTATTGGAAGTTGGGGATATTCAATTTCTTATTCCTTATTAGAAGTTGGGGATATTTAATGACCTCCAGTGACTCTTCTTATTCCAAGCTTAGTTGGTTGTGCTGTTTGGCTTTTACATGGAAGGCCTATGTTCGAGTCTGGTGTGTGGGTTCTATAAAAATTTTCTATTGTTAACATTTTTGGGGTGCTATTATATGCTTTTAACTTAGTATGGAACAATTTGGGACGGGTAATGGCCATTCTTCGTTCCTCTAACACGGAGAATGATACATTTAGGACGGAGAATGGTACATTTAGGACGGAGAATGGTACATTTAGGATGGATAATGGTACATTTGAGACTGTTCTGTAGGGTTGTGAATTTTAAATAGTTTGGATGTTTAGTTTTATTTTGAATCTATATAAATTAGTTTTGAAGGCTGTTGAAGATGAATAGTTTGGCTGTTTGGCTGTATAAATAGATTTTAAAGGGTTGTGAAAAAGAAACCAATGTTTTCGTATCTCCCTGTAAGCCCCTGAATTTTAGGGTTTATTTTAAATTTTCTAAATAAATTATTTTCAATAAATATTATTATTTAATTATTTTTTATCATTAAATGTACTTTTCGTGACTTTGACTTCTGGAGCGTCAGGAATGCCAATCTCTGGAAACTCTTTTCATGGGTTTTATAGTAGATAAGATTATCTTCGTTTTGATATATCATGTTCCACTTAAACTCGTTCCCTTGTGCTCTTTTTGTATCACGCAACTTTAGGTCAATTAGACCATTTGATCGATCAAATAATTATTAATTGATTTTTCACTTTTATCTTTGATCATCGTATGTACGTTGCCGTGACTTTTAATTTAGGAGCACAAGACTAGTCATTTTCTTGAAACCAACTTCTCATGCATGATCTACTCGAGATACCCTATGCCCATGACCTTCGTGTCCCACTCAGACACACCATCTTGTGCTTTATTTGCTTCGTACAACTTTTCTGACACGAGACCCAATTTTAATTCATCCCATGGTGTTACATTTAATCTTCGACTCGAATTGGGGACACCCTTTCGGCCCAAACCTGTCAACCCGAAATATGGACCTGGCCCGCATGAAGCCTACTACCCACATGACGCTTGTGTCCCATTTAGTTTCGCCCTCGCATGCTACTTATTTACCCGTGTCCATAAATGACTAAATTAATCTATTTTATTTCGCCAAACCCGATTTTGAACCGACCCGACTCCATTGAGCCAACCCAAGCTTCATGTTGTCCCCATATGAATAGCCTACAAATACATCACTCTTTTTCCTATCTAAAATATCTCTCTTCCCCTCTCTACTTTACAAATATCACATTTCTATCTCTTATATATATATATATATATATATATATATATATATATATATATATATATTTTACATATATATATATACACATATATATACAAATATATATCTCTCTCTCTCCTATTACTCACACACCCCCCCTCATCATGCTTTACAGCACACACCCCCCTCACAAACCGACTTTTCTCTCTCTCTCTCTCTCTCTATTTTCTTTCTTTCTCTCTCTCTCTACTACACAAACACTCACACACAACTCTCTCTTTCTATATACAATATATATGTATACACACAAATATCACTCTCCCTCTCTCAACAGCACACTCTCCCCCTAGCCGACAGCCAACTCCCCACCTCTCCATTCTTCTTTTTCTTCTTCACTTCTTCTTCTTTTTCAACATCATCACAAGCACCACCATCACCATTAGCATCATCAATACAACACCATCATCAACACCATCTCCACACCACCACACTATCACCACCACTACTCCGAGCACCACCCCCGTACGCCGCCACCTCCACGGCCACTGCAACTGCCACCGACGACAGTCGTCTACGCATGCGTGTGCCAGCACGCAGCAGTAGCACGCAGCAGCAATATGCACAGCAGTCGCGTGTGCACGGCCATGCACGCTACCGCTGCCGTGTACCGCCGCATGGCCGGCCTGCCACCACGACACTCCCCCATGTTCGGTGCACCTGGGCAACCACCCCGGGTGTGTCCCCGGCCTCCCCGACGCATGAAACACACGATTCGTGCGTTTGGCACGGGATTCCGTCGGCGCGCGCGAATTTTTAACTCAGAATTCGTGTTTCGTCGCAGCGACTTTGCGCACATTTTTCAAAAAATTCGACCGTTGGATCGACGAACTCTTTGCTCCGTTACAATCTCGGTATATACCCCTTCACTGCCCTCAAATTTTTTCCGTTAATTTTGTCGTTTGATACATCAAAATCGGCCACCAAGTTGACACTTTAAATTGTACTGTTTTTGGACAGTTTTGTGGAGCCGACTTCGTCGACTCGTAACTCCACCGTCGCAGCTCCATTTCGGGTGCCACCAGTTCCTGTACGTAGCTGGTATAACCATCTTCCTTCCTCTTAAGTTTTGTTTTATTGTGAGCACGTTTGGTTGGTCGAATTCGACGCCAAAGTTGGCCGTCAGAATTCTTAATTTTGTACTTATAAAATTCTATTTTTGAACTCAGGACTCCGGATTCAATTTTTGACTCCACCAGTAGACTCGTGACATCATTCTGGCTTAATTTTATATAAAGTTTGCTTGATTTGGAGGACGTGGGCCCTGGCACGTATTTCGGTGCAAAGCGGGCCCTACAGTTCGAGTCAACAGGTCACTTTGAGATCGGCTCATCGGAATCCAATTTCGGATACACCGTTGAGTTCGTATCGTCATTCTAGACTCGTTGACATATAATTTGCTGAGTTTTGAGGACATTTGCTCTGGTACGTATTTCCGTGCAAACTGGATTCCAAATGTCCGGGTCAACGTGTCATTTTAAGATCGGCTCATCGGAATCCAGTTCCGGATATACCATTGAGTTCGTGTCGTCATTCTGGACTCGTTGACATATACTTTGTTAGATTTAGTGGACCTTGGCTTCGACACGCATTTCTGTGCAAATCGGATACCAATATCCAGGTTAACGAACCATTTTGTGATCGGGTCATCGGAATCCTATTTTGGACATACCGTTGGATTCGTATCATCATTCTGGATTCGTGGACATATAATTTGCTAGGTTTTATAGACTTCTATCCTGACACATTTTTTGGTGCAAAGTGTGTCCAACGACGGACATCATTTTGATCCAAAATTACCATTTTACCCTTGTGTCCAAATTGGACTTATGGGTAGGCTATCCTAGCTAATTTGACCATTCTGGACACGTTGGTGATATTTGTTTTATCATCCGACAACATCTATAGATTGTTGCTTATGTATCATCCTTAATTTGTAATTAATTATTATTATTAGTATATATATTTATATATTTGGTTTTTATGAAACTCTAAAGTGATCCTTGTGTTTCTAAGGACTCTAAGTGTTGGTTAGATTTAGTGTCACCCCACATTGGACTTTTATGCTAGGTCACCACTTAGCTAGTGTCCAGTTAGGAGTCGTGTCACACCACTAGTGTAAAATCTTGAACATAGTTTAGAGACTGAGATTGTGTATCATTTTGACAGGACACCGGACATCTATATCTTCATACTCGTATCTTACCTTGTTCGAGGCGAGTACCCCTACAAACTCTATTTTACTGCATATGATAATGAATTGCGTATGAACCATGTTAATACAGTGATTTAAACTGAAAATCATATCTTACAGGTTTCTATATATCTAGCGTATGCTTCACATGCTTTAATTATACTGCTCTCAGGATCTTTAACATGCTTTAATTATACTGCACTCAGGACCCTCCACATGTTTTATACTACTCTCATCCGGTATTTTTTACATATTTTAAACTGTTCTCGTATCTCTCACATGTTAGAATCTGGGTTATGGAGAAAGTATTAGTAGAGTACGTGATCATGCCTCCTTCTCCGTATGTATTTACCGTGCACTGTTACATTCTATATGCAACTTTGTCGTATATCTGATCCCGTATTTGTGTATGGATATACACCGATGTCGTTAAGTGTACGTATGTACACTTCAGAAAATTGATATGTACCACTGTACATCCTATTTACCTATTCACCGATCACGTACATGCTACAGTTTTAAACTTTAAAACAAACATATATTGCCATGATAAAATGTATCCTTTACATGATAGATTTGTGATATGACATGATTGTGATACGACATGAGATATGACACGATTCTTATTTATTACATCTTTTTTCATTCCATGCTCAGTATGTTTAGTTTGTAGAATCAGTACTTGCTCTCGTCCTGACAGGATAACGTTGTAGGCATACTTTCGGAGGAAGATTTGCTCTGTGATCTTTTCTATGGACCCACTACAGAGGACCAGGATTTTGCTCCCGAGGAAGTCCCCGCAGGGAACCTCGCTTGATAGTCTCGCTTAGATTCTTTTGGCTTACTTAGCTATTGAACTGTTTAGACTATATCTTGTAGTCACTGGACTTTGTCTCCGGTTTGATACTTTGGAAGTGTATTATTAAGTCTGTACTTATTTTACTTTCACTTATAGATGTTGTGTTGTGATGAACCTTTTAAATGTTATATTAGAACTGTTAGCAGCTTAGATCCTTTATTGTCTATTTTTAGAACAGCTTACTACGCTTTAACTAAGCGTAGGCTGAAAATACTCGGCCCGGCCCAACAATTTGGGTAGCGGGTCGTGACACTCTCCCGGGCCACTCTTCTTGTATAAATGTCTATAGATCACCATTAATTATGGTGAATGACACTGATACCACTAATATGAGTGGAATTTGCACCGCCAAAATTCATCTTGAAGAAGGTAAAATCTGTGTTGGAAAATGTCGAAATCTCTTGGATATGATTACACTGAGATGTTGTATTAATGTTAAGATTACTGATATCATATCTTCCACTATATAATGAGGTTTCAAAACGGCTCAAAAGTGAGCCGTCTTAGGCGTCATTATATCACAGTCCATTTTATTAAAAAAAATTAATCATGTAAAAAATTGTTGAAAAAAGTAAAATTTTGTCAAAATTGAGAATCGAACTCAAAAAAAATACCTTGCACCTTGCACCTTAACCAAATGAGTTAGAAGCGTATTTAACTATAATTGGATAAAATTCATATTATACGTTTTTATATCTATTCTACTATATAATAAGAAAACTTGGTGGTAAAACTTTTGAATTCCTAAAATACCATTGAGTATTTATAAACATGATGTTATTATGTCAACTTGCATGTCATTTATGTTTAAGAGTCAAAGGAATAAAGTTTGCATACAAGTTTCATTTTTCCATATAACATTATGTTCCAATGGTAATAAATTTTTATGTCATTACCATTTTCTAAAGGTTATTATTCTCAATAGAAAATAAAAAAAATTATACTTCGAATCTCCTGACATATAAATAGTCACCTGAAAAAGACGAAAAGATGACAACTGACTTTATAATATTCTAATTAAAATACGTACAAAGTACGTATATGTAGACTAGTAAAAAATAGAAAGAATTGTATGCATGCATGCTAATGTCAGAAGAACTATTCACCCCAGAAATGATTGATGATATCTAAATAACTATACATCTCGTATCCAGGTTCCCCTGGGATTACTTCATCAAAGGGTCGTTTAAACGTCTGTATTAAATCACAAATTTTTCTGAGGTCGTCGTCGAAGTGCACGTTGAAGCACCCACGTATGTCGAGCACGCGAAGACCCTTGCAGTTGAATATGATAGATCGCAGCGTGTCTCCATTGAACATGCCTAATCCCATCTCTAGGTGCTCTAGACGCGACATCGAATCAGCTACGGCCTTTTCCTCCGTCTCGTTTGACGTGTTTAACACGAATATGTTCCTGAGCATGAATTCTGGAGGGGACATGTTCCTCCTCGGCTTGACCAGACGGTGGCAATACTTTTCGGCAGAAAATATTCCAGTCGACGTGATATAGAGGCAGTAGCTAATGTCGAGGTCTTCCAGCACCGAGAGAAACTCCAAGTGTCTCACGAAAGTTTCATCACTCACGTCGTACTTCGGAATGCGCAGCACCCTTAGAAATTTCCCACTATATTATAAAAAATGGGAAAACATCAATAGAAATTAACAAAGTATACGTAAAATTTTGTAATAGAAAAAATAAAGTATTAGAATAAGACCAAATAAAATTTTGCACAGGCCTTAAACATGCAAAAGAGAAGGCTGCTTCGTCGAGCTTGTACGCGGAGAAGGACTGTAGATATCTCCCACTACGAGCCACGAGCTTCTTTACGGTCAAACTAATCTCAGCGGTTTGCTGGGTCCTCCGGCACCACTGTACCAAGTCGACGTTGGACCAATAGTCTAAGGGACCGTTGAGCGCCTTCTACCACGAACGGCAAACTGGGGCCACGTTGTACATTACCTCGTCCGCCGGCATCCCCGACATTACCAGTATCATCGAGAGAATCTTCTTAGGGATGACGGTCCATCCGCTGCAGTTGATTTTGCTCTTGTTCCTCTCCATTGCGACTGTTCTTCTTCTTCTCTCATTTGTTTCTCTCTAGTCGGATGAGTTCTTTTCTTTGGAAAAGGCTATTTAACCCGCACGTTTCGGGATTGTAACCCGCTCGTGGAGGGGTATGACCGAACAAGGAAAAGACTATTTGGAAATAACGGTAATGCCACTGTATTAATATTAGTTTCAATTATATTATAAATTTTAAATTAACAGAAATGCCACTGTAGATTTAATATTATAGATTGTAAATAAAAAGAATAAAATTTTAACTTTAACTACTTTTAAATCTAAGTTTAAATGTTAAATCAAAAACTAATTTAAATTTTATTATTAATATTAGTTTCAATAATGGAAGTGAGATTTATAGAGCTAGTATTATCAATGTTGATGGTCACGAAGAAAATGGTGTCTAATCTCAATGTGTTTCGTGCGTGAGTGACAAATCAGATTTATCGTAAGATTTATAGAGCTAGTATTACCACATTTAATGGAAGTGCGAGTACAAACACTAAACATAATATCGGGTTTGCTTGGTATCGTGCACAAATACAAACACTAAACATAATATCGGGTCGGCTAGCAGTTAAATAGAATAGCTTCCGATCTTACCTCGACACTTACGAATGTCGACCGAGATACCGTCTTCACCATTATCAAGTTTTGTCGTTGTTGCCATAGGAGTCCCCATTGATTTGGATGAGTCAACTGTTGGAAACCCTTCGCAAGCATCCAATCTTTGTCCCCAAATAGACTACGACAGCCATCATCAGCCAGCCTCCCTACCGAAACCAAGTTGTAGCACAAACTCGGTACATGGCACAGTGTTTCCATCGCCCATCTTCACACGTCCAAACCTGCCGCTGACCTATAGTTCCGACATGTTTATAGTATTTTCATCGCCCAAGTCATACTTTATATGACGAGCTTTGAGATTGTTGTAGTGCCCCGTCCCTACATCATCTCCCGTTTTCGTCCACGGGGTACACGAGAAAGAAACAATGTCGCTACTGATTCGGTCGGAACCGATAGGTCGGAATCGGCCGAGTCGATCGAACGGGAACGGTTGAATTAAGATCCATTCCACGTTATGGAATGACTTCTTTGAAACCAAGTACCATATTCAGCAGGTTGCGCCTCAAGGATTGGCTCTGTGGCTAAGTCGGAAGAGACCTCCCGTTGCTCTGATATTTATGCCGCACTTGATTTGGATTTGGCTTTGGTTTTCGTGAATGCATTTTTCGTGAATGTTTTCGATGGATTTTCGTGACTTGCGTGTTCGAGCTTCGCATTCATAACGAAATTCCTTGAATTACACAGCGTTCTAATCAGTTGCTTATGCGATTACAGGTGATCGCGTAGGCGACGTTAGCACAGCCAACCAGTCGCTCGCTTGAAGCAAGTCTAAGGCGAGTGGCTGACCTCATTCGCCTCGTCCCTCTACTTCAAAATCAATATGTGAAGTAAATGAATGCTTGTCATAATAGTGTAGAATCAAAGAAAATCGTGGCACGATTCTTCACAAAACACTTGCTATCAAATTGCCGGTATTGAAAATGGAAAACATGCTTCCTCATGCAATTCTACTTAGCCTATGCAAGACAATGAATGAATCGATTAACGTTTAACGCAACGATATGGCTAAGTGAGTAAATCGACTAAGTTCAAAACAAAGCTAAGTTTCGCACATAAAAAAAAGAAAGGATAAGGTTCTAGAAAAGAGATAGCAAGCGCCATATCATTGCGGGTCAACTGCGTCAATGGCGCTGAAATCCGAGCAAAGTCTGACACAAACCGCCGGTAATTGTCGGCCAATCCTAGAAAACTCCGAACTTCTGCGACGGTGTACTGGCCATGTCTCTATGGCCACTATCTTCTGGGGGTCTACTTCTACTCCACCTCTGGTGATGATGTGACCTAAGTACGAGATACGATCCAGCCAAAACTCGCACTTACTGAACTTCGCGTACAACTGGTATTCCCTGAGTATCTGAAGAACTACACGAAGATGTTGCTCATGCTCTGCCTTACTCTTGCTATAGACTAAGATGTCGTCTATGAACACTATCACAAACTGATCCAAATATGGCATGAAGATACGATTCATGAGGTCCATGAATACGGCTGGCGCATTGGTCGCTCTAAATGGCATAACAAGGAACTTCCAATGTCCTTACCTCGATCTGAATGCTGACTTTGGGATGTCTTGCTCTCTGACTCTGATCTGATGGTACCCTGACCGTAAGCCAATCTTTAAAAATACAGTCGCTCCCTTGAGCTGATCAAATAAGTCATCTATCCTTGGTAGAGGATACCTGTTCTTGATTGTTACAGAGTTTAATGTACGATAATCAACACATAATCTTGACGTACCATCCTTCTTCTTCATAAGAAGCATCGGTGCTCCCCAAGGCGATCTACTAGCACGAATAAATCCCTTGGTTCTGAGTTCTTCAATCATCTTGTACAAGATTTCCAACTCTGAAGGTGCCATCCTGTAGACTCTCTCCGATACTGGTGCCGTCACTGGAATCAAGTCGATGGTGAAAACTCTGTCTCACCAAAAAATAAAAACTCTGCCTCACCGGGAATACAAAAAATAATCCTACCAATATGGTAGTCTATTCTTGGGTATTGCTCCTTCAACCAATCCATTCCTAGGCCAAGAGATCGATTCGGCCCGGGAGGAACAAGTATAGCAAGCGCCAGCCTTACATCGGCGTGGATTATTCGGGAACTTTCGCACAGGGCTCGCTATCCGACACAAAAGGGTCGACGTCTAACCCAGCTATAGTCCGTGATGGCTTGACATTGCCAATGGCCTTCACACCCTTTCACTGCTTAACAAATGCGCGTGACACGGGATGAATATGATAGCTTGTAGCTCCCTTTTCCGAAAATTTTTGAAATATTTTTTTTATTTAGTTATTTGATTTGAATGGTAATTTTTAAATTTGTTTTTGTGAATAATTATTTAGTTAATTATTACGATGGATGAATTTAGCCACGGTTGAGTTTTGAAGTACAAGACGACTAGAAATCATGACACGGGTAGTGCAGTGGCATGCCTTGACTAGTGTATTAGCCACGCCAAGGAAGACCCAGCCATAAGTGTGTCCTAACTAGGAAAACCAGGCCAAGTTGCGACTTAACCTCTAGAGACGTTTTAATTATTTATTATTTTGATTATTGACTTTTAGAAGACCCGGTTGTACCAAACTAACCTGAACCCAACCCATGTAGGCAAGTAGGGAGACCAAAGGCGACCATGTAGACGTATGTTGTATCACTATTCTAATTTAGTGACCTGGTAGTCGATTTCACAAAAGGTGGTTGTATATATATATATATATATATATATATATATATATATATATTTTAGTGACCTGGTAGTCGATTTCACAAAAGGTGTATGTATATATATATATATATATATATATATATATATATATATATATATATATATATATATATATATATATATATATATATATATATATATATATATATATATATATATATATATATATATATGCCAATGGCCTTGTAGCCTACCGGTTAGGGCCTTTGGCACCCGGGGCATTGGACGGAGTTCGAGCCCCCACGGGGGCGGCTTGGTGGTTCGCCCACGGCCCCCGGGCCAGGCGGTGGCTGGGTGTCTCCGACACGGCCGCTTGGTTAGAAAAAAGAATATATATATATATATATATATATATATATATATATATATATATATATATATATATATATATATATATATATATATATATATATACAACCACCTTTTGTGAAATCGACTACCAGGTAGTCGATTTCACTTTTAGTGACCTGGTAGTCGATTTCACAAAAGGTGGTTGTATATATATATATATATATATATATATATATATATATATATATATATAAAAATATATATATTATTATTATTATAAGTTCTTAATATTAAATAGTATTTTATTAATATTATAGTAAATAATTTCCTTAATAAATATGTTAGATTTTGGGACTTACCTAGATTATATATACATGTGTATATATATAGAAAAATATTCATAGTACATGAAAATAGGCTTTTATACGTATATATTAAACAATATTATCTTATTTTATTTATATAAAATGTTGTGTATATACATTAAGAATTCTATGTTGCAGTATTAAATATATTTAGAATAACTTGTTGCTTAAAAATTGTATTCATGGTATATATATATATATATATATATATATATATATATATATATATATATATTCATGGTATATATATATAAAATATATATATTTTTTATATATATATATATATATATATATATATATATATATATATATACCATGAATATATATATATATATATATATATATATATATATATATATATATATATATATATATATATATATATATATATTCATGGTATATATATATATATATATATATATATATATATATATATATATGAAAAATTCTACAATACATCCACCCTTTTGGGATGTATCGATACATCCCAAATATGGACCGTTGGATGTTCATCCAATGGTCCAGATTAAATTCAGATTAAATAATGCAGGATACATCATTTAATGCTGATTTAGACTTTTGACCTGTTGGTAACTTGCTTTAGTAGGTCATTCTTCACTTTAATTTTTTCAATAAACACCCTAAATTAACTCATATTTACTCTCTCAAAAGTCCATCCAATTTAATCTGAACCTTAATTTTTTTTGGTTACAGGCCATGGTAGTGGTGGTGGTGGTGGTGGTGGTGGAAAGAGAAACGGAGATGAAGAAGGAAATAAGAATCGGTTCGGATCGCATCGGACGTCGTCGAGCCCTCCTAGAACAACGAGGAGTACCAGCTGCGCCGAGAAGAATCGGTCCGCTTCACGTCGGACGTCGTCGAGACCTCCTCGAACAAGGAGAAGTACCAGCGGTGCCGCTCTAATTTTACTGCCCATGCCATTGTCAGAAATTTTATTTTTTATTTAACAATTTAATATTTTGTTAATAAAGCTACATGTCATGGTGGTGGTGGTGAACTGAGGAAACCTGCTTTTGAGGTCGGGCGGATTATTTTTTTACTTTTCTAATGATAATATTTTCGAAGAGAATATTTTTTTGGACGGAGAATGGACATTCTCTTTGCTTTTAACACGGAGAATGGCCATTCTCTTTGCTTTTAATACGACGAATGGACGAAGAATGGTACATTTAGGACGGAGAATGGTAAATTTAGGACGAAAAATGGATGGAGAATACGACGAATGGCCATTCTCTTTGCTTTTAATACGACGAATGGACGATGAATACGGCGAATGGACGGAGAATGGCCATTCTCTTTGCTTTTAACACGGAGGATGGCCATTCTCTTTGCTTTTAATACGGCGAATGGACGGAGAATGGTACATTTAGGACGGAGAATGGTACATTTAGGAAGCCGACAAAAGCTCGTTCTCTCAAATCTTTTCTTTGTGTAAATTAAATCCAAGGAGGACACAATCCTTAATTTTAGTTATTGCTTAGCAGAGTCTGCTTAGTTGTTGTAAAATTATGGTGTTGCTTCTGTGACACTTTTATCTTTAATCTCATGTTTTCTATGAATTTGTGTTCTGTTTGATTTTGATTTAGTAATCTTTCCGTAATTAGTTTTTTTGTTTCATCTAACAATTTAATATTTTTGTTATAAAGCTACAGGCCATGGTGGTGGTGGTGGAAGGAGAAACGGAGATGAAGAAGGAAAGAAGAAGAAGTTCTGGTTCGCGACGGACTTCGTCGAGTTCTTCAATCATGCGGAATTAAACCTCTTATAGAGTTCCTTAATTGACGTTGATTATGATAATCTTTTGTATTTTTCAAACGGCTAGTAGAATCTTCCTTGAGCCCTCCTCAATCAAACGGCTAGTAGATTCTTCCTCGAGCCCTCCTCAATCAAACGGCTAGTAGATTATTTTCTAGTCTCAAAATTTATTTGTCTTTCCATCTTCCTCATTTTTTGTACTTCTCTCTTGCTATATATACAATAGTTTTCTTGTTTCATAGTACTATTATTCATTCTGAAATACATAAATAGTTTTCTGAAATACAATAGTTTTCTTGTTCTCAAGATGTCTACTCGTGTGGTGGAAAATGTAGAAGACGTAGAAGATTGGTTGCCAGCTCCAAATGAAACCTTCATTCCGCGTATGTTGCGCAAGATTGAAGAACATCTGTCGACGATTTCAGCTGATGTTGTAAAGGTCAAATCTAAGCTTTGTTCATTAGAAATTGAACAAATGAATTTATCTCGGCATTTTGAGAAGATTGAAGAATCTTTAGCTTTGAAGAAGACATTTTCATCTGGAGCATTTAATAATGTGAAGGTGGTTTCCGTTGAATCTTCTTCCAATGAGGAGGACGTGGAGCTACAGTCTCGTAGTAAAGCATTGGACCGAATGCTCGCATTGTCCCCTACAGAAGAAACTGACTTTAGCAGTTCTTCTAAAAGAATGCGTAGAAATTTACATCCGGTCACACCATCGAAAAATTTAAGAAGGGGTTCAAACTTGAAGCCTAGCAATTGTACTAGTGGTTCTTCGAGTTATTACGACTATATTTTTGCCGATGATAGACCTGACGAGTAAGTACTATGAGTTTTGATTTAATTCCAACAGTTTTTTTCTCCTAATTTATTCGTTTCTTTTCTTAGAGAAATAATATCATCTTGCAACAAAATCTATGTGTCTCGGGCTGAGATGAAGTCCTTAGATCCTTTAACGAGAATTAAAAATGGGGTATGTATAGATAGTATATTTCTTCTTAGATGCTATCTATGTTTACTTCGATTCCATCGCTGACATTTTTAATAATTTATTCAGATTGTAGGCATTGTCTCTGCTCTTCTCACCGCGGAGGAACGGAAAATAACCTCCAATAAAGCTAATGTATGGTTTTTACCAATAAATATATCGATGAGTGAGCATTTTATTCTTCAATGCATATGCATTAACAATTTTCTCGTTTGTTTGTCCTTCGTAATGTATTAGTTGATGTGTATGTAGAAAGAAACGTTACCTCCATCCGACAAAAAATGTCATCAAATATGGAAGAAGTATAAATATTTTTAGGATTACATGGGATCTTTAAGCACTTGTAACGAGGTATTAATGTATTTCTGTTTAAATATTAATCCTAATTTTCTGAAAATTTACTAATTTGTTTTACCTAATTAATCCTGATTCAGATATACATACCCATTCATTTGGACGAACACTATATATACTCTTACAAGAGTTCTGGTTAAAAAAAGGATTGTTGAAATTTGGGACTCACTTGCATCTAAAGATGATCCGATTCAAAATAAAACAGTCATAAAAGAAATAGTTAGCTCATATTCATCAATTTTTATGAATTGGGTACAAGATACGTGGTATACTAATACATATTACGTTCTGGTAATTGTAGTTTTCAAATTTGGATCTCTTTCTCGAAGAAGAGATTTTGAAGTTGAGAGATGCTAGGTTCAGCTTTTCTACTTTTGCAATAAAATGTTCTTCTTATGTTCCCTGCCAAGGCAATTCTGTTGATTGTGGGATTTTTGTAATTGCATTCATGAAAGACCGATGTAGTCTAGACTACCGCGATGTAAGTCTGAAATTATGTGTCAAAAACTTCAACTTTTTAGAGCAATATTTTTGATGTTATGTTTGTTATATGCAGTTTGATGCGGGAATGGAAAGACGCAAAGCTGCTGAATGGATTACAACTTCAGAGCACAATGAAGATCTAAAAGAAGTCCAATCTGAAATGATTGAATATGAAAGACGATGATTTTTTTCCTTCTTCTTTCATATCTAATGTATGGAAACCCCTAATGTATTATGTTTATTTGTTTTGTTGAGTTGTAATGACATTTTTGCCAAACGGCTTCGATTCTTTTTGATTAAGCAGAATCATTTTTGTCCTTCAAATTAATATAATTAAGCAGAAAGGAGTCTTTTGCCCTTCCATCGAATGATATTTTTGCCCTTCTAATTAATTCAAACACCCTCGAACCCTTTTATTACAAAAAGAAAAGAAAAGAAAAACCGTTTCGATTCTTCCTCTTCTTCCATACTCCACTATGTACTCAAACCTAGGTCATTCTCCTCCAAAATCTTCAAACCTTCCTCTCCATTCACAATCTTCACACCATGTCGGCATCAGCGGCAGAATCATCACCGGCAGCATCACCAATTAGAGAAGATGCACCAGTTACAAAAAATCCAAAAGCGATAGACGGAGAACAACCGAAACCCTATTCTAAGAAAGTTGCACAAAAGAAAAAGGAAAAAGTTGCTAAACAAAAAGAAGTGCAAGAAGAAGTACAAACATAAGGTATAACTTTGATTTTATGTTCGCAAATTCTGTATATATTACAAGAAAAATGACATTCTCCGTCATAAAACGTATTTGAATGTTAAATTCTATTCGCTGTTTAATTTGGAACGGAGAATGGAATTCTCCGTCTAACTTGTAACAGAGAATAACATTCCCAGTTTTAAAACACATTAGAATGTTCATTCTCCGTTTTATTTTAAACGGAGAATGACACTCTCCGTGTCATTTGAAACGGAGAATGACATTCTCCGTGTTAGTATACACGGAGAATGCCGTTCCCAGTGTTCAAATCCATAAGAATGGCCATTCTCCGACCTAATTTTTTGTTTTTTTTTTGTTTTGTAGAAAAAAATCTGTCAGAAATAAGGATTCAAGACTTTTCCGTTCTACCTTCAAGCCAATGCTAAATCTTATGGAGGAGGTCAATAAAGATGTTGGCCATTTACCTGAGCCAGTTATTGGTTCCTTGAAGAATACCGGTTTCTGGAATTTTGTCGAGATTTTCTACCAAAATAGAGTCCACGTCTCCGAAGTGGCCAAGGTAACGGAAGGGCTTGAGAATTTAATTACAAGTTACACAGAAGAAGAAGATGGCGTCGGATGCTTTGAATTGAGCACCACTGTTAAAATCGTGCCAAGCGTCGAGGATATGGCAGTCATATTCGGTCTACCGCTGAATGAAGAAAGCGATGATGATGTTTCTTACAGAAGATTGATAAAGGAAAAACAGCAGCAGCCCACACCACCAGCATCATTGAGCCTGTGTAGAGATCACTTCACAAGATTGCTGGCTAATACCAAGGGTAAACACTCAAAAGTCACGAATAAGAAAGTGAGAGACAAGTTCTTTGAATTGTTATGACGGCTTCGTGGCGGAGATAACGCTGTTAATCCAGATGATTTGGCCAAGCTAATAATCTTTTACTTGTGGCAAACAGTATTCTTCACAAAGTCTGGCGGTTCAAATTTGCCGTACAGATTTTTGGCCTTGGCAGACAGTGTGGACGTCATCAACAGTATATGCTGGCCAAGGTTAATCCTGGCATATGTAATGGATAGCATAAAGAGGAGTAGAAGCAAAACTGAACAGGGGGATTACTCAATAGCTTTCCACAAATTGGAAGGTTGCACAATATATTTCCTCTATTGGTTTGCAGAACATAGTAAATTTGTGGAAAGGAAGTTAGCCGCAATTCCTGATTATCCAAGATTTTTCACATGGAATGGGTACGAAATCTCAAACTTCCTCAAGGCCGAATATCACAACAAAATGAGATCGAAGATGATATTTGAAGATCTGGTTATACCTGTTGGGGAAGAAGAAGGGCACAAAGAAGATGAGCCACCTATAGAAGAAGTTGAAAAAGAAGGAGAGGAAGAACACCAAGAAGCAGGTGGAGATAATTTTGATGAACAACGGATACCACAGCATCATGAAATGGGCGCTGTGATGGACGACTCAGCAAAGAAATTGGAGGATTTGAGAAGACATTATTCTGATATTCTTGCGCAGAATAAAGAACTCAAAGAAAAGTTGAAAGAGATGGAGGCACAAGGAGCGCAGTTACGTGCAACCAACCTTGAGAATGCCATACTCAAAGGAAAGCTGAAAGAGCTCGAGGCAGAAGAAGCACAACAACGTGCAGTCAACGTTGTGATGGAGGGCTCTGTGCATGAACTGGAGGATTTGAGAAGACATCATTCTGATATTCTTGCGCAGAATGAAGAACTCAAAGAAAAGTTAAAAGAGATGGAGGCACAAGGAGCGCAGTTACGTGCAGCCAACCTTGAGAATGCCATACTCAAAGAAAAGCTGAAAGAGCTCGAGGCAGAAGAAGCACAACAATGTGCAGTCAACGTTGTGATGGAGGGCTCTGTGCATGAATTGGAGGATTTGAGAAAGCAGAATTCTGTTCTTATTGCAGAGGTACATGCACAAGGTAAAATCTTTTCTATTTCAAATTTCTGATTTATAATCTTCCAGGAGAATGACTAATCTCCGTATATTATAACACGGAGAATGGCATTATCCGTGTTATTTGAAACGGATAATTGCTATTCTCTATCATTCCGATACTGGAAAGATTATTCTCCGTGTAATTCCAAACGGAGAATGCTATTCTCCGTATTATATTACACGGAGAATGTCATTCTCCGTGTTAGGTTCACATCATACATTTTATTGTTGTTTGTTTTATTTCAGTGCAAACAACCGAGCAACTCAGAGAAACAAATGAAAGGCTCGTTGAGGAGAAAAGGAAGCTTCAAAATAAAGTTGAATCGTTTAATATTGAAGCCAATGAAAAGGATAGGAAAATTGTTAATCTCCAAGCCATGGTTGTAGCATTTCAGCGTGAGGAGATTCAAGCAGCTGCTGAACTTGCTGCTCCAAAAGAAGCCAAAAGAAGAGGAGGATCGGGGGGAAAGAGGTTAATAAAAAGCAATACAGTTGGAGAGGCTAATAAAAAGCGGAAGATTAATGCCGCTCCGAAATCCCGAGGAGACGCTAAATGGCTGAATTAAAGAAGAACCGTGTCATACTAAGGGAATGCGATGAACTCTTACTTTGAAAACATGCGGATGAAGAGCTGAAGAAGCAATACATCGATATCGTAATTCCCAAAAAGAAGTGTCCAGAGTATGTATCAGAACCCTTTTTTTCTTTTATTTTTTCTAGAATTTTTTCACAATTATGTAATGAGAATCTATCTTTATTAATTTAATCTAAACTAAATTTATGTGCAGTGATATTGTATACTCATTTTTGCCGAAAGAGGATAAAAATGGAGTCACAGTCGAGCTGTCGGCAATAGACCTGCAAGACATACTCAACTATGAAGACATGGAGGCTGGCATACTGAACCTAATAATAAGGAAGCTGAGAGAAATTCAAGGCATTAAAAGTAGGTGTCCTCCGTCTAGTTCAAAGGATGTGCCATTGATCCAGAAGAAAAAGCCGGCGCCCCAATCACATAAGTCGTCTGCATTCATGATGGCCCACACATTGGTAAGAAGTCAAACAAAAAAATCCATATTCATGTGTACACCGATGAAAAATGACAAAAAAATTACTCATGATATTGTGTTTTGTTTTTGGGAAATAGACCATCGTTGAACGTGCCAATGAACCAAAAGCAAAAGCCGGCACCCTTCAAGACATCGAAACAGATGTAGTAGACTTTGTCATGGGTTTGGAGGACGACATAGAGTTGCTATTCATCCCACTCTTTAATTCATCTATGAAACACTATACTCTGCTCACATTCAACTTTATCTCCTACGACTGGACACACTACAACTCCTTGAGGCAAAACACGTACGAAAAGTGCAAGGTGGATGCAGAATTAATGAAGAACACTCTAGAGCCTATCGTCAGGAGAAAAGTTGATAGGATGAGGGAGAGATGCCCGGCGAAGATGGAGTATGAGAGCAAAGTGCTGAATTATTCTCCAAATTGCCCACAACAACTGGCACCTAACTGCCTCTTGTACACGGCGTATTATATGAATATGTTGACGACTACTCCCTTCGAAATACCGAGAGGAAATGACGATGAAACTCACCAGAAGATTACAAAGATGAGGTTGGTATGGGCTAAGAAGTTGCTTAAAAGCAAATATGTAGCACGAACCAAGCAATGACATTGTAAAACAACAATGTAATTATGTAATTGGGCAAGAAACTTCTGTCTTTTATAAGCTCTGCTTTTATAATAAAATTATTTTTGAATTACATTTACATTGTCAAAACCAAGAAAAGTTTGAGGATTCTATTCTCCGTTTATCTTGAAATGGAGAATAACTTTCCCGTTTAAATTAATTCGTTTGAGGATTCTATTCACCGTTTATTTCGGAACGGATAATAACATTCTCCGTCTGCCTTGAAACGGAGAATAACATTCCCAGTGGTAAAACACATTAAAATGTTCATTCTTCGTTTTTTTTAAACGGAGAATGAAGTTCTCCGTGTCTTTTGAAACGGAGAATGTTATTCTCTGTTTAGTTTGAAAAGGAGAATGGAGATGAGCTTGATGAGAATATGACGAGGTTGGTATGGGCTAAGAAAACTACAATGATGAGGTTGGTATGGGCAAAGAATTATATTTCAAGAGAACTTCTGTCTTTTATAATGTCTGCTCTGCTCTGTCTTTTATAATAAAATTATTTTTGAGTTACATTTACATTGTGAAAACTACGAAAAGTTTGACTATTTGAGTTATATTTACATTATGAAAGTCTGACGAAACACGATGAAGTGATTTACCTCAAGGAATTCAATTGAAAGCTTCGACTGTGAAGGAGGAGTGTTGTTCTCTGTCGTCTTTCAGTTCGTGTCCACGTGGTAGATGTTCTTCATCGTACATCTTCAGAGCATAGGAACCGTTGGATGACTCCTTGAGGCAAGTTACTTCATCGTGTATCGTCCGAGCAAAGAAACTCACTGAGGCAAAGGAATTCCTTGAGGCAGAGCACCGTGCAAAGGCATCATTCTTCATCATGGAGATGCACTTTACCGATCCCCCACCTTGGCAAGACTCTTTCCTTGAGGCAAAGGACCTGCAAAGGAATTTACTTCATATTGCATTCTTCCGAACAATGGAACGCCCTGAGGAAATGGAATTCCTTGAGGCAAATCACTTCGTCATGCATCGTCGGACCAATGGAACACGTCGAAGAAATTAACTCCTTGCGGCAAAGGAACACCGTACATAGTCCGAGCCAATCAACGTGCGGGTGCTTTGACAGAGCGTGGAACGATAATAAATCCAAACCCAGGCACATCTCAGTCTTCTGAAGGACTTCACCACCGTGCATCGTCGGACCAATGGAACACGTCGAAGAAATAAACTCCTTGCGACAAAGGAACATCGTGCATAGTCCGAGCCAATCAACGTGTGGGCGCTTCGACAGAGCGTGGGTTGGCAATAAATCCAAACCCAGGCACATCTCAGTCTTTTGAAGGACTTCACCACCAAAGCTTCTTCGAACGAGGAGATCGACAACCAAGAGGAAAGCGTCTTGCCAAGGCGGAGGATCGGTAGAGTCCATCTCCACAAGAAAAGCTAAGTGAGACGAGAACAAACTCTCCCTACACTACTGCCATTTATAGGCATGGAACAACTCGGACTCATGCGCCAAGTGGCAGCCACTTCGAATTCAATTCAATTAATTTCCATCAATACCAATGCATCTGCCCCTTCTCAAGTAAAGCTAAGTAAGACTAGAACAAACTCTCCCAACTACTGCCATTTATATGCCATTAATACCAATGAATCTGTCCCTTCGAATTCTGCCAACTTTGATACCCCCTACTGTATCAAAGTTTTTTTTTGATATAGTAGGGGGTATCAAAGTTTTGATACCCCCTATGTATGACATGTGGGCCCTTCTTGCTTTATAAAATGTGTACACATATATATACACATAAATTTTGAGAGGGCCCACATGTCATACATAAGGGTATCAAAACTTTGATACCCCCTACTGTATCAAAGTTTTGATACCCCCTATGTATGACATGTGGGCTCCTTCTGCTTTGTAAAATGTGTAAACATATATATATACACATAAATTTTGAGATGGCCCACATGTCATACATAGGGGGTATCAAAACTTTGATACCCCCTACTGTATCAAAGTTTCTCTCCTGTATCAAAGTTTTTTCCCTTTTAAATGGGCCCCATACATAACTTACAAAAAAAGTATAAATAAAACAAAATTTTGTTATAGTTAAGATTTGAACCGATGACCTCTTAAATACAAGTCTAGCATTGTAACCACGACACCACGATAGCATTCTTCGTGTTTTATTAAACGGAGAATAGAATTCTCCGTTTTGAATTACACAGAGAATAGCGTTCCCAGTGTTAAAAACACATTAGAATGTTCATTCTCCGTTTTAATTTGAAACTGAGAATGATATTCTCCGTTTCATTTGTAACGGAGAATTATATTCTCCGTTTTGAACTGCACGGAGAATGCCGTTCCCAGTATTAAAACGATTGAGGATTCTATTCGCCGTTTAATTTGGAACGGAGAACGGCATTCTCCATTTAATTTGAAACGGAGAATAAGATTCCCAGTGTTAAAAACACATTAGAATGTTCATTCTCCGTTTTAATTTGAAACGGAGAATGATATTCTCCATGTCATTTGAAACGGAGAATGATATTCTCCGTTTTGAACTGCACGGAGAACAAATTCTCTCTATTTTTGATATTCTCCGTTTTGAACTTGGAATTTGATATTCTCCATTTTTATCTAATTGTCTTCTCAAACTTTTGCATTGGAGAACATATTTTTTATCTAATTGTCTCGTGTGAATGACATCTTGCCACATAAGAAAGACATTGTCTTAAGTCAACGACGTTTTATTTTATTCCATTTGCTCTTTGTCGCTATTTCGCTTTCGTACTTTACAATTACGAAAATCGTGATCCGATTTTTTACAAACTCTACATACTCTAGGCTTCGGGATAGGCTGACTTTCTGTAGGCTGGCTTGATTTTCCTTGAGAAGGCCTTCCTTTTGTTGCTACCGGATTTGGCTCTTTTAAAGCTTCATGCACTCCATGAACTGCATCAGCTACCATTTGTTCTTCTTCACCAATATCGGTCACCATTTCTTTCAACTCCATCAGAACAGACGACATCAACTCCGTTCCCCTCTCTTGAATTTTGCTTGATTTTTTACAATAGTATGTAAACAGATTAACTTGTTCATTAATACCACCATACCTTCTGCTCTCAATACTGTCTGTATAACACCCACTTTTCTAAAATGAGGATAATTTTGAACTTTTGTAAAAGTTTATTTTTTAATAATAGGATTTATGATTTATGGGAATTTTTAATTAGTTTAATACTATTTAAAATTGGTGAGTTATAATTTTGATGTGTTAGCTAGTGAACCCTAGAACTGTTGAGACTAGAGATTAACCATGACCATGAGGACCTAACCATGTGATTAGAATGACTATTTACAACTTTTTAGGCTAAGGGTAGTTTGGTTATTTTGTGACTTTTAAATTATTTAGGATTTTGATTAATTGGTAAATTTTAGATTATTTTAATAATATTTAAATTGATGTATTATAATTTTGGTCATTTTTCATATTTTAATATTTTGGAAATTTTTTATATTTTTAATATTATTTTTATTGGATTTGTTTAGTCGGGTTTGAGTTTCGTCTCGTTCCGACTTGTATTGTGACCCGGGTAGCTTAAACTCTAGATGGGACCCAATATTAAGTTAAGCATGACCCACAAAACCCAACATTTAAGTTAGTTAATTAAACTAATTTTTATCATGTTAGAATGGTTAAGTTAGAGACTCAAAACTAGATCATTTTGACCCCAAACTTGAACCTAGTCTAGATTTAACCATATGATACTAGAGAGGGGCAATTAGGACATTTCCCATTAGCCCTAATGGACACTTTATGGCAGCCACCTTTAGGAGAGAATGATTCATTTCATTCATTACAATCTTGCCTCTTTTATTTTCCTTTTGTTCTTCCCCAATTTTAGAGAGCCTTCCCATTGATTTGATCTCCAAATCAAATCATTTCTTCACGAAACCTTCCCTCAATCATTTCCATTCTCCAAGGGAATGGTGCTACCAAGGATTGGAAGAGGAGTGCAAGGAGGAGTGTCCACTTTAAGGGATCTTCGTATCGGAGCCGTGTCCTAAAGAATTTTATTGGGATTCCACTCCCAATAGGTAAAACCCATCATCTAAATCGATTTTCTTTGCATATAAATTAGTTTTGAATTCGTAGGATCCATCTTCAAGCATGTGTCCTATTTAGATTCAAATTTGAGGCCATTTGGAGCTCTTTTGAGGATTTTAGATATGTGTCTTGTGTCCTACTTGATAGATCCCAAATTAGGACACCCCATGTGTATGTATGTATGATAATAGTTTAAATAGATATTTAAATTCAGTTTTATAATGGTTAGAGAGTGGATTGATCTTAGTTAGGATGATTAGAATGAGTTTCATTTGGATACCTATGTTTGTATCCAAGTATCTTGGCCTATATGTGTTCTTTTGTCAAATTTATCATAATATTTATCCACGTTTTTATTAACCAAAGCAACTTAGAAATGTCATAACTTTTAGCTTAGAACTCCGATTTATCTTCCGTTTTTTTTAAAGGAACCGTATCGAAGTTAGTTTTCCAAATATATATTTTAATAAGCCAAATTTTTTCTGTAACTTTCTGTAGAATTATTTGAGTGTCAGCTGTACGAAAGACGAACGTGTTTCGGTATTTTTGCGATTCCGGGAGCTTTCGGAAACGAAAATGCGATCCGTTTAAAGTTTCAAAAAGGTAACACAAAGGGCTACGACATACTTTAATCTTAGAATTTAGTGAATGCCCAATTGGTACAGTATTGGTTTTAAGTAGAAGAGTGACTATACGATATATGCATTTTGTGTAACCTATGAGCCTATGTAGTATGGGTATTAAATGAATATAGAGTATGTAATACATGATATGTTAGATGAATGAAATGATATATATGATATATATCCTCTTTATATTAATGTATATATATGGTTGAATGCAAGCATGTAGGAATGCAATTAATATAATGTATGTAAGCAATGTATAAATGCATGAATGAAAGAATGATATACAATGTATGCATGAAAGTATATAGTGAATGCTAGATATGAATGCAAGGTATACATGTAATGATAGGTATGAATGCATAATATATAAATAATATAATGCAATATATAATAATAGTATGTATGGTAATGTAGAATATATGATGCAAGCATGTATATGTCCACTGTTTTCCCTTTTCTTTACATTTTCCTTCCATTCCCTTTCCATTTCAGTTTTTCCTTTTTTTCTCCTTCTATTTTTACATGTTATATACAATGTATATAATATATAGATGCATGTAAGTATGTAATATGCATGAATGAATGTCATATATGAATGAATGAATCAATCAAAGGTATAAGTAAAATATAATGCATTGTAATGAATGTTAACATATATAATGTATAAAAGTATGTATGTAAATGTGCATGAATGTATATATCTATGTAACTATGTAAATATGCATGATGTAACATATGCCTATATATATAAATATGTATGTAATGTGGATATACATGTATGTATGAAGGTATGTATTTATATATATTATCTATTTTATATTATGCATTGTTGTGGTTCACATTATCTTGTGATTGTGTGAGTGCTAGCCTAGGCTTGGTTAGGCCTAGTGAGACTTGTTTGGGCTAGGACTTGACCTAGTTGACCTAATTTGACTAGTGTGGTTGACTAGAGTTGACCAAGTGTTGACTTTAGTCTAGTTTGACCTAGACAGCATGCAGATGCATTGTACATTTCATTTATCATCTCTCGTATATATCTTGACCTGTGTTGCTCTAAATAGGACTCTGTGGCTTCAGTTTGGACCTCTATACCTATCAGCTGTTCAGGTTATCAGGCGAGTACATTCTCTGACCGTTTCATACTTGTCTGGATTTACATTCTTGCTCTAGATTACTGTAATTGATGTTGACACGATTGTTATCACGGATTGGTACTATATGGATCTTCTTTTGAGATGTTATCCCCTTGTATTCACTAAATACATATTGTGATGTGCGTTTCACTTATATATTGTATTTATTGAATACCCATATCCTTGTATACTCATTGTGCATATTGTACTCTCATTATCACCTGAGTACCAGGGATAGACCATTGTACAACTATTGTATAACATTGTACATCTATTGTATAACATTGTATATCTATTGTATAATATTGTACACTATTGTACAAGATAACGTAACTGGAGTGGATCCTTGTGTATTAATTAGGGAGGGGGAGTAGAATTGGTTATGTACTCAAATCCTATTGTACAACATTGTATAACTATTGTATATGTCTATTGTACACTCACGTACAATGGAGTTACCATTGCATTGTCCTAGACCGTTTACATAACCATATTGTACTCTAAATCACACATTGCTTACAGTTCTTACGTATCAAATATAGATATTTTCTATTATCAAATCTCTGCTGTTTTTTATATACATTCTCTTTCAGCATTTTCTGTACCTTACTCTATTGCATGCTTTATATTTTCTAACTTGATATGAACTGCGTGAGATGTTTTGTGCTCGCTCCTGTCCTGACTGGACCTGTTGATAAATTTTACAGATAGCTTGGAGGTTGCCTGCTAGCCTAGAGGAGACACAGTAGAGGTTGTATAGATAGTTATTTTAGTTGTCTTGAGTTGTATTTACTTTATGGATTACTGTATTTGAGATTTGAGATGTTTTCTGGGTTTGTGTATCTTAAACACTTAGACTTCTATCTGCGGTATCTCTTTATGGATTTCATATTTTATCTATCTTTTATCATGCTCTACCTTAGATGTGATTGAGACTGTATTTGCTATGTTACCTCCATTCGGAGTGCATATACTGTACAGGTACCTTTATATTGTTAGATATTTGACCTATGACAGCGTTCTACCGTCGACACTGCGGCGTAGGCTGGACGTACCCACTTCTCGTGCCCTTACACTAGGGTACGGGTCGTGATAGTTTGGGTGGATGAATCTTCTTTCTGAGCCAGGTCCGGAGAGATAACTCTCTTTGCAATCCTTGAGCCAACGAGATTTTATCAAGTTCTTTGGAATATCTCCAATTTGCAATCTCTTCATTGCTGAAAAAATATGCCTACAAGGAATCCCCTTGGTCTCCATCCACAAGCATTCACAATTTATGATGTTGTCGGCCGGATCAAATGTAACCTTCCGGTTGACACTGTTTGGCGACATATACTTTTGGACAGTGCAAACTTCTGCCTCTCTTATGATGTGATGATGGAGAACAGTATATGCATCAGAACGTGTGATTTCCTTCCTTACATCTATAAACACCATTTTGTTGTAAATTGCGGCAAATTTACCTTCTATTACGGCCATGCTAGTTTGATTCACAACTGGTGTTGAGAGTTTATCAGTGACATGCTTACTCATCTGGCCGTAACGTAAGGCCGCCAAACCGTAGTCACAATTTTGAAGGGCCTTCCATAGTGGCAGCTTCTCATTCAAAAACATTTTCAGAAATGCGTTCATAGATTCACATCTATTTGTTGCAGTAGAACCGCCAAAATAATTTCCACGTAGGAATGTGTCTGCCCATCGCTCCCTCGTTCTGTACAATGCAGTGGTCCACTCATTGTTCTCTACATTATAATCTGTTAGCATCTGCTGCCAACGGTTTTTAAATTCTTCGACTGAATAGTACCTGTTTAGAAAACATAGACAGTAACTAAAGTTGTTATATTGTAACAACAACATACTTCAAAGTAAAGTAGCAAGTGTGCGATGTACCTTTTCGTCAGAAGACTCAGTTTATTGTGAAAACCCTCTCGGTGTACATGTTTGGCAGCATTGTTTAGGATATGTCATGAGCACGTTCGATGAACTACGCTGGGCATTAAATCCTCAATTGCTTTATTCATGGATCTACAACCATCCGTGAGAACTGTCACTGGTAATTTGCCATTCATACACTCTAGGAATTTTTCTAGAACCCAAGAATATATCTCTGCAGTCTCATTATGGATCATTGCAAACCCAAACACACAAGTCATCGCATGATTGTTTGTACCCACTAGAACCACCAACGATATTTGACTTCTATTTGTTTTATATGTAGAATCGAATGCTAGTGAATCTCCAAATAATTCGTAATCGAATCGACATGCACCGTCAGCCCAAAAGAGATGGATCAATCTGGAATCTTCGTCTACCTTGTACGCGTAGAAGAAATCTGGGTCACTGCCCTCCTTAGATTGAAGAAATGTAAGTGTTGTCGTAGCATGAACATCGTCTAGTTCTCTACTATCTTGAGCTAGAGCGTTGTATAAATCCTTTCTCGTCCATCCAACCTTATTCCAGCTACCTTTCTTCTGGACAATAAAATTCCATATCTGTCCAGTCCCTATCCCTGATTGCTTCATAAGCTTAATTTCTTCCAACTCTGCGGGTGATATCGTACGATGGGATCTCAAAAAAACTGTTTCATAATCATTCGCCAGGATATGGTTGTGATGTACATGAAATTTTTTGACGAAGCACATCTTTGTTTTATCGGTGTACCCAATACGAAAAATTGCTTTACAACCACTTCTGCTTTCACTTCTTGGCTCACGAACCCTGTTAGGAGCTTCCTTGTATTTCTTGTGTCTGAATCCCGCATTCGAACAACACCAACTACGGACCATCACCATCCCAGATTTGTTTTTCTTTACCTCGTTCTTTCTAATACTGAAACCATATGCTTTTGAATATATCCGGTAGAATGTCTCTGCTTCTTCAATAGAGTTGAACTGTAGGCTAACAATATCTTCTTCTAAGAGATGTTTTGGATCTTTGTTAATGTTGGCAGACTGCAATATTTTTTCATCGTCGCTGCATCGAAATCCAATGGAGATTCACCGTCGTCCCTAAGAACAGAATAAAACAAAATAAACATGAGAAATAAATGTAAAAATATAATGCATTTCTTAAATCCATTAGAAATGGTGATGCAAAATAATATTTCGTTGTTTGCGTTGATGTCGTCGTCGTCGTTATGATGCATTCTTCCAATGTTTTCTTCATCTTGTTCTTTACTGTCTCCTAAGTTAACATCTTCCAAACTTTGCTCATCATCCAAATCATCTGACAGTCCTCTTGAAAGGAAGCTTTCTTCATCGACTAAATCTTCCACACGACGATCACTTTCTCCATGTGACGTCGACATTGAAGAAAATAGAGTGTGTTAGAAACCAGCAGAAGAAACGAAGGACAAGAAACAATACAAGAAGAAAGAGTAATGCTATATTCGTACCTCCAAATTGTCCCTCTAATATATAGCCCTCCCATCTGATGTGGCATGTTAAATAATAGTGTGTGTCATCTGACATGACTGATGACATGGCAAATTTTAATCCAAAAAGTTAACTACCCAATTTTTCCATAATAATTTAACGTTAATATCAATGTTAATTTAATGTTAATATTAATTTATGTTAATATTAATGTTAATATTAATATTAATATTAATATTATTGTTAATGTTAACGATAATATTAATATTAATATTAATGTTAATGTTAATGTTAACATTAACTTTAATGTTAATTTTTATTTTTAGTTTTATTTAAAAAAAATTTGCCACATCAGCTGCCAGATCAACATATCACGTCAGCTGCCACGTAAGGATGGACAGTTTGAAAGTGCAATTTGGAGGTACAAAAAGCATTATTCAGGAAGAAACAACTTCCAGCAAGGCAACAACACAACCTTTTCGTCTTCCTTGTAACTCCGCCACGTGGCCCTTTTTGATGGCTCATGAAAAATCTTGAGTGATTCTAGGAGCAAGCATAATTTTAAGGAAACAACTTCCAACAACACAACTTTCTCGTCTTCTGGGTACATGTATTATTAAATTGTGTAGCTAATAACGCATGAGGAAGCATGCAACAGCATTCTCCACGTGGCCCTCTTCTGTAGGATAACGCATGCAGCATCATTTAATGCTACGAAACCCTATTGTCTTGTTATGTGTTGTGTATCCTATGTGGCATGAGGCAGAAGACAATATCTTGCATAGACGGCTATATTCACAAATGACAATAAGTTTAAAAAGTCATCTCCAATGCAAAAAAGTATTGAGAAGACAATACAAAGTAATTTTTTACAACTTCCAAGACAACTTTTACTCTTCTAATGATATGGTATCAGTGTTTATTATTAAATTATATGATAACGCATGCAGAGCATTTATTGCTACAGGATCTGTTGTGTAAGGAACACAACCTGTGAGAGAGAACCTGAGAGAGAGAGAGAGAGAGAAAGAGAGAGTGTGGGAGATGGGATAAAGAGGAAGGATCGAGCTCGACTAGATTTTAAACTTAAAATTCAATTTTTGGTTATCATTACTAATAACTAGTTCGCACGTCCGAGTTTAGACGAACACTAACCGAGCCCCGAGCAACGTGACATCAGCTAGCTAGGTTTCTAATTCCGTGACATTCCTGTTAATTTAAAATTTACAATATTATTGAAACTAATATTAATACTAAAATTTAAAATAGTTTTTGATTTAACATTTATTTCAAACTAGTTAAAGTTAAAATTGTATTCTTTTTATTTAAAATGTAATTGGAACTATAATTAATATTAACATTCGCTTGTCCCATAGTTTAAGTCGTATTTCACTGCTTCTTGCTTAAGTTTATGCACCCAAAGAACTTGATTGTTCAAGTCGAACGCGTGCACAGCACGTTCCCTCGATGCAAGGCTTGATGTAGCCCTTGCTTGTCAAGTCGTTGCACGAACACATTAGAAAAGAGTTTTGTTGGGCTATCGAAGTATAGCAAGCACCATCCCGTGTCACGTGCATTTGTTAAGCAGTGAAAGGGTGTGAACGCCACTGGCAATGTCAAGCCATCACGGACTATAGCTGGGTTAGACGACGACCCTTTTGCGGTGGGCCGAATCGGTCCCTTGGCCTAGGAATGGATTGGTTGAAGGAGCAATACACAATAATATACTGCCATATTGGCAGGATTATTTTTGGTATTCCCGGTGAGACAGAGCTTTTATTTTCCGGTGAGGCAGAGTTTTTACCATCGACTTGATTCCAGGGACGGCACCAGGATCGGAGAGAGTCTACAGGATGGCACCTTCAAAGTTGGAAATCTTGTACAAGATGATTGAAGAACTCAGAACCAAAGGATTTATTCATGCTAGTGGATCGTCTTGGGGAGCACCGATGCTTCTTGTGAAGAAGAAGGATGGTACGTCAAGATTATGTGTTGATTATCGTACATTGATGTCTTATTTGATCAGCTCAAGGGAGCAGTTGTATTCTTGAATATTGACTTGCGGTCATGAGGGTACCATCAGATCCGAGTCAGAGAGCAAGTCATCCCGAAGACATCATTCAGATCAAGGTATGGGCATTGAGATTTCCTTGTTATGCCATTTGGAGCGACCAGTATGCCAGCCGTATTCATGGACCCCATGAATCGTATCTTCATGCACTATTTGGATCAGTTCGTGATAGTGTTCATAGACGACATCTTAGTCTATAGCTGTAGTGCCCCGTCCGTACATCGTGCCCCGTACTCCGTCTACGGGGTGCGCGAGAAAGGAACACTGTCGCTATCGATTCGATCGGGACCGATAGGTCGGGATCGATTGACTCGATCGAACGGGAACGGTTGAATTAAGATCCATTCTCTCGCCTGAATTAAACTCAAGGTGAGTGGCTGACCCTCCTCTTCTCGACCCCCTTCCTAGGTAAATCGATAATGTTGTTGCGAATGAAAGGATAAATGCAAGGGCACAAACACGGAAAAGGGATTGAGTTTTTAAATATAATGTAGGCTATGTCTTAATAACTAAAAGGAAAATATGTCTTCGCACGGTTATGGACAACTTGTCGACAAGGCGGTAGTTTCCTCGAGCAGCAACCCAGGGCCACGGGACCGTTTCGACCTAGGAGGAAACAGGGTATAGTCGTGCATAAGATTTCAGTACAGGTTAAGCAGGGACTTGCATCGGAGCTAGCTACTTGCGTTGAAAGGACCCCGATTAACAAAGCTATACGTCCAGGATGGCTTGTGATGCCAGTGACGTCGAAGAGGGACGAGGCGAAGGAGGTCAGCCACTCGCCTTAGACTTGCTTCAAGCGAGCGACTGGTTGGCTGCGCTGACGTCGCCTACGCGATCACCTGCAACCCGCCGAATATGGGACTTGGTTCCAGAGAAGCCATTCCATAACGTGGAATGGATCTTAATTCAACCGTTCCCGTTCGATCGACCCGGCCGATTCCGACCTATCGGTCCCAACCGAATCGGTAGCGACATTGTTCCTTTCTCGTGCACCCTGTCACGACCCGCACCCAGAGTTAGGGCATGAGTGCGTGACAGCGTCCCAGCCTACACCGCAGAAACGACGTAGAACACTGTCTAGTTCTACTATCTAACAACAATTATAATATCAAAACCTGTCGAGAACGGTCAACTCCGAATGGAGGACAAGCAATAACAATATAATATACTCAATAAGCTATGATATTGTTGCGACCGTCCAGTGTTGGTATTTATGAATGGTATTTATGGACAAGTTCAGGATATGTTCGGCTCGAGGTGGGGCTCGGCTTGGACGTGCCGAGGCATGGAGTCCTTAGCGTTCAAGAGGAGCTACCACATTGGCGTTCGGACTTGCGACATGGAGATGTTCAGCCGAAGACTACTTGTTGGCTATAAAGAGACATAATGTATGGAACAATGTACTCCTTTGTGAGCTAGAGAGATCATGAGCGTTGTTGCCAATTGGCATGTTAAGTTGGGCTATTCAGAGCCATTGTAATCGTCAGTTCATTATCAATAAAAGAGATTCTTGTTGTATACTACGTTTTCCTTCCGCTGCTTATGTTATCAATTTGAGCTATAAACACTATTGTGAATCTGTTATCTTGCCTTGCACGAGCGCAACTCCAGGCTCGTGCGGCATCACGCCCCAGCGAGGACGATGATTCGGGTAAAAACTTGATAATGATGAAGACGGTAACTCGGTCGACAATCGTAAGTATCGAGGTATGATTGAGAAAATTTAACAGTAGCATTAATATTAAATCTATATTGGCTTTTCTGTTAATTTAAAATTTACAATATAATTAAAAATAATATTACGAAAATGCTATTTGCTCTCAAAAAATTTGGGTGATACCATCTTCCATTATGTGGCATATGACATGGTTGCTAACATGACAGCTGACATGGCAAAATTTAACAATAAAATTAATATTAAAATTAACATTAATAGTAAATAAATAATTTAATATTAAATTAATATTAACATTAATATTAATATTAATATTAATATTAACATTAACATTAACATTAGCATTAGCATTAACATTAACATTAACATTAATATTAATATTGACATTAACATTAACATTAACATTAAAAAAAATTGGATAATTAATTTTTGGGGTTAAAATTTGCCATGTCAGCTGTTATGTCATCTGCCATGTCAGATGCCACATAATGGAAGATGGCATCACCCAAATATGTTGGGAGCCCAAACGACTAATTGCTAATATTAATACAGTAGCATTACCGTTATTTCCTAATAGATTCGTGACTTGTTCGGCCACACCCCTCCACGAGCGGGTTACACCCCCCCTAAACGAGGGGTTAAATAGCCTTTTCCAAAGAAGAAAACCCATCCGACTAGAGAGAAACAAAGGAGAGAAGAAGAAGAACGGTCGCAATGGAGAGGAGCAAGATCAACTGCAGCGGATGGGCCGTCATCCCTACCGAGATTCTCTCGATGATACTGGTACTGTCGGGGATGCCGGCGGACGAGGTAATGTGCAACGTGGCCCCAGTTTGCCGTTCATGGTGGAAGGCGCTCAACGGTCCCTTAGACTATTGGTCTAATGTCGACTTGGTACAGTGGTGCCGGAGGACCCAGCAAACTGCTGAGATTAGTTTGACCGTAATGAAGCTCGTGGCTCGCAGTGAGAGATATCTAGGGTCCTTCTCCGCGTATAAGCTCGACGAAGCAGCCTTCTGTTTTACATGTTTAAGGCCAGTGCAAAATTTTATTTGGTCTTATTCTATTACTTTATTTTTTCTATTACAAAATTTTACGTATACTTTTGTTAATTTCTATTGATGTTTTCCTATTTTTATAATACAATGGGAAATTTCTAAGGGTGCTGCGCATTCCGAAGTGCGATGTGAGTGATGAAACTTTCGTGAGACACTTGGAGGTTCTTCCGGTGCTGGAAGAACTCGACATTAGCTACTGCCTCTATATCACGTCGACTGGAATCTTTTCCGTCGGAAAGTATTGCCACCGTCTGGTCAAGCTGAGTAGGAACATGCCCCCTCCAGATTTTATGCTCAGGAACAGATTCGTACTGGACACGGAAAACGAGACGGAGGAAAAGGCCGTGGCTGATTCGATGCCGCGTCTCGAGCTCCTACATATGGGATTCAGCATGTTCAATGGAGACACGCTGCGATCTATCATATGCAACTGCAAGGGTCTTCGCGTGCTCGACATACGTGGGTGCTTCAGCGTGCACTTCGATGACGAACTCTGGAAAATTTGTTATTCAATACAGACGTTTAAAAAACCCTTTGATGATGTAATCCCAGTCCCAGGGGAACCTGGATATGAGATGTATAATTATTTAGATACCATCAATCATTCCTGGGGTAAATGGTGAAAACATTAGCATGCATGCATGCATGTATTTCTTTATATTTTTCACTAGTCTACATACAAGATATTTTTTATGAGTTCGATTCTCCATTTTGACAAAATTTTACTTTTGTCAATAATATTTTACATGATTACTCCCTCCGTCCCAAAAATATAGTCCTATTTCTATTTTCACCAAGATTAAGAAAATTCAATTAATATGTCCAACAAAACAAAATCTCTCCAATTTGCCCCTCATAGAAGTTTTGAATTTTGCATGAACGTTTTGTACTTATTGTGATCTCTAATTGGGTTAATCAATGCCATTAAATCTCTAATTGGGTTTATTTAATTCCATCACATTCTACTATGTAAATTAAACTTTGGAGGCAATATTTTGGCAAATTATGTAAACTAAAGTATCTTTTCAGTATCCATCATTAAAGCTCAAGTATATTTTCAAAATGCAACTCTTAAATGCATAGAGAATTGTAGAGCTTATCTTCATATAATTGCAGTTTAAATAAGGCTAAAATTGTAAATTACTCCACAAACATCCATTATATAAAAAGAAATGGGCTATAATATGGGACAAACCAAAAAGGAAAGTGAGACTATATTTTTGGGACGGAGGGAGTAATTTTTTTATAAATAAAATGGACTGTGATATAATATCGCCTAAGACGGCTCACTTCTGAGATTTCGACATTTTCCAACACAGATTTTACCATTAATATAACATCTCAGTGTAATCATATCCAAGAGATTTCGATATTTCCCAACACAGATTTTACCTTATTCAAAATGAATTCTGGCGGTACAAATTCTACTCATATTAGTGGTATCAGTGCCAATTCACCATAATTAATGGTGATCGATACGAAAATATTGGTTTCTTTTTTACAATCCTTTAAAATCTATTTATACAGCCAAACAGCCAAACTAATTCATCTTCACCAGCCTTCAAAACCAATTTATATAGATTCAAAACAAAACTAAACAGCCAAACTATTTAAAATTCACAACCCTACAGAACAGTCTCAAATGTACCATTCTCCGTCCTAAATGAACCATTCTCCGTCTTATATGTACCATTCTCCGTCCTACATGTATCATTCTCCGTCCTACCTCCGTCCTAAATGTACCATTCTTCGTCCTAAATGTACCATTCTCCGTCCTATATGTACCATTCTCCGTCCTACATGTATCATTCTCCGTCCTACATTTACCATTCTCCGTCCTAAATATACCATTTGCCGTCCTAAATGTACCATTCTCTGTCCTAAATATACCATTCTCCGTGTTAGAGGAATGAAGAATGGCCATTAACAGTCCCAAAAATTGTTCCATACTAATTTAAAAGCATATAATAGCACCCAAAAAATGTTAACAATAGAAAAATTCAACAGAACCCAAACACCAGATCGAACCTAGGCCTTCCATGTAAAAGCCAAACAGCACAACCAACTAAGCTTGGAATAAGACATCAATAATGCTAAGTCTACTACCAAATGCTTACAACACTCTTACAACCTTCACCCATTGCTGACATGTGGGCCAGCATTATATCCCCAACTTCCAATGAGGAATAAGAAATTGAATATCTCCAACTTTCAATAAAGAATAAGAAGAGTCGGTTAGGAACGTGTATATATATACATAGGGGTCCCCATTTATCTGAGTAGGTTGTACATTTAACATGGCTCCAAAAAGATCATCTGGTTGGAAACCATTGCCAGAGTCTTCTTCCAGTCGTCGTCGAGCCTCTCCGCATGGAGCACCCTCTGCGTCGCCTCCGGCCCATGACTGGCTGGCAGCGGCTGCGGACTTCCTGACCTCCTGCGGGTTGTCACTGGAGGTCATCGCTCGACCTCTTCATCCGGCGTCCAACTTTGACCTGTTGCCAATCACTCCGGAGGAACGAGATTCTCTTGAGAAGAGGGAAGCGTTTCGCCGCCTGTGCCATAGGGCGGGTGTGCGCACCCTGCAGGACATTGCGGAGATCCTCCGCGAGGCCAGTGAGGGGTAGACCTCTTTTTTTTTTTTTTTTTTTTACAGTTTTTTGTCCTCCTTTTGTATACTTCGCCGGAGAATGTTCCGGCGACGAAGCTGGGATTTAATAAAATATAATATTTTGTTAACTCAATTTGGTTTCGGCTACAATCAAACTTTTACAACCTTCTTACAACTTATACCCATTTGCTAACTATAGCATTGCTCTTTATATATTTTTCAATTAACAAATCTTGTTACGTCAAATCCATATATCAGCGACGATATCTCCATCAATGACTTGTTACGTCATAGAATTGATTATGCTGCCAGCGTCAATCTTGTCGTCAAATCTATCTTAAATATGATTACAAAGTAAAATAGAGGACAACTTTGAGTATTTCAATTTTGCTCTTTTCAAGTACATAGTCTTCTTATTTTCAAAAATTTAATCAAATATTCGAAAAATGGAAATATTGAGATTAAACTTCACATTCTTAAATATGTTGTCAAATTTTTTTAAATAAACATGTTTCCACCACGTTTTTCTGCCAAATTTTTCAATAATTTATACGGAACACGTGGATATATACTAGTAATAAATTTAATTTTGGAAAGTAGTTTTTTAAATTAGGGTCTCAAAATTCCAAAGATTTATGTAGTGATTTCACATGGATATATACTAGTAATAATAGTAATAAATTTAATTTTGGAAAGTAGTTTTTTAAATTTAAAAGTAATAAATTCGACCGTCTTATACTAGTAATAATAGTAATAAATTTAATTTAAGACTCAAAACTATTCTAATTTTTCCACTTCCCAAGGTCATATAAGACGGTCGAATTTTCCCTCTTCTTCTCTCAAACCCTCTTCCTTCTCCCAAACCCTCTTCCAAACCCTCTTCTAATCAAAATGCCGTCAAAGAAACAACGACCGTCGTCGAAGGGGAAGAATCCACAAATGGATGCGATACAGGCCCGAAGGGCAGAACTTGCAAGGGCGACGAAAACCAAGATTATGGTCGCTAGGGCAGAGGCCGAAAGGGCAGCGGCGGAAGCAGCGGCGGCGGCAACGACGATGAAAGCGGAGGTGGCAGCCAAGCCACGTACAAAAAAGGCTAAAAAACTCATTGCTCGACAAAGACCGGAAAATCTATCTTCGATATAGAGTCGTCGGAAGACTCAACTTATGAAGATCGAAGGCGTACTCAAGCGAAGGCTAAGGTGGCAACGGATACAGAGTCATTAACGTACTCTGAGGATTTTGAATCCTCATCAGAAGAGGAAAATGAAGAGGAAGAGCAATCATCAAATAAGTCCCAGGCTGGAAGGAGGTAAAAAAATTTAAAGACTCTAAATCTAAGAAGATTTATATTAAATATTTCAAGAAAAAGGCTGTTATGCCTGAAAGATCAATTAAGATGGATGATGTCGAAGACGAAGCTTTTCTGGATATATTAAAATTCTATCAATTGGAGAAACTGAACAAATCCTGTCTTGAGAAAATTTCCCACACAATAGTAAGAGAATTTTACTCAAATCTTCCGGCTGAAATTAAAGAAAAAGAAGAGGATCAATAACTGGTGTTTCTGAGAGGGAAACTGATTAGGGTAAATGCTGCTGTCATCAACGAATTTTATGGATTTGATCCAGTTCCTGAGTTTGATATGAAAGATATTGATAATGTTTCCATGACGGATGCAATTCATGAGATTACAGGTGTTTCAATGGGTGCCAAGACCCCTCAAAATGTATACAAAGATCAATTAAAAACTTTGTATAAATTGTTGCATGCCTACGTATCTCAAACACTCAACCCTACTGGACATGAGTTTTTCATCCATCCCGAGAGAGTAAAATTTCTTTATTATATGGGAAAAAAAGGATGGATATAGGTTCCTACATGTTCAGTAGAATGATGCATCTCGTGGGAAAACCAACTGCAAGGACAGCTCTCCCTTTCGAAGGATTTGTATGCTCGATGGCTAATAAACATTCTGTCACAAGCTTAGCAGGGGATGTTTATATTAAAAACAAAGGCCCCATGAGAAAACTAACCTTCACTCGAATGTTTGGAAAACGGGCAGCAGCTGCAAGCAAACTATCAACATCTGGAAAACCATCAACTTATGGAATCAAAAACACTAAGGACAGGGTTGATGATCTATACAATTTTGTTGCTGCAAACTTTGAGAATGTCTTCAAAGAGATGAAGACTATATCCGACAACCAGAAATTGATTCTGGATAAGATTAACCAGATAGAGGTTGAATTTGCTGACCAAGAATAAGATTTTCCTTCCCTCGTGAAGAAGGTAAATGGGGCTAGCCCAAACTCTTATGTAAAAATACACACTGTGCACATTGACACTTTAATGCTAGCCATCACTTTGATACTTCTATTTATGTTTCTGGATGTCATTTCTACATATACAGTGAGTCCATACTGACTATAATTTTTCTTAATCCGTCCCTCAAGGTGTAGGTGAAGAATATTTTGAGAAAGAAGAAGAAGAAGAAAAAAAAGAAACAAGAAGAAGAAGATGGAGATGGCTATGAAGATTCATCTTTTGAGTTTTAAATCTTTTATTTCAATTTGGAAGTAATATTTGTCACGACCCGCACCCGCTATAAGGGCACGTGCACGTGACAACGCCCAGCCCTCACCGTAAAAACGGTGTTGAACACTGTAGGTTTTCTACTCTAACAACAGTTTATATATAATATCAAAACCTGTCGAGAATATGGTCAACTCCGAACGGAGGACAAGCAATAATAATATATGAATACTCAATCACAATTCTAAGATAAGCAAAGTCTGAAAGATAAAGACAACAAGACTATAAAATATAACCTGTCAAGTCCATCACAAATAATATACAAGTCTAAGTCCAAGTCTCTAATACAATCCCAAAATATAATATAATAACAAGTAGTAAGCTGGAGACAAGGTCCAGTCCAAAATGTCTAGTCTAACTAAACTAAGCTAGAGGCTCGTCGGGCGGAGCTAAGCCCTGCTGAACCAAGGTCTCCAAGTCTATGCCCACTACGTCAACCGGACCGTAGTAGGTAGGACAATCCTCCTCGCTACAATCTGTAAAATTTTGTCAACATATCCAGTCAGGATGGAACAAGCACAAATCTCAATAACAGTTCTAGTTAGACGATATTGAAAATGTAGCAGTAAATAGAGAGAATCTACGAAGTAAATAATATGTACATGAATTATGGTAAGGCATGTCAAGACTGTAATCTGAATGTAAGAACAGGAAAAATAGTATAAATCATGTACAAAAATCTGGAACCATATCTATGTGAGTTTAGTATTAGTTTTAACATGTGATCGGCTTAGAACTTGATACAATGTTTGGCCTGGCTAATCATACGTGAGTGTATGATTAACACTATACAATGATGATACAATATAATACTGTGGGGTATTGATCACATATCTACGCTAACACCCCCATCCCTGACTAATATAGTGGATCCAGTCATGACACGTCATGATACGTATTCTCTGAGGAGGTCGCGAGCCTACGCAGGAATCATATCTATACAATGAACAATAAGCAATGAAGACTTGCCCAGTGTATACCATATATAAGAGGAATAACATCTTATGACGGGATCCAGACAAATATCAATCCGTGTGAACAATGTGTCAAGAGAACAAGGATAATCTACACTAAATACTAGAAACAAAGACGATATATATCATAAAACAGAAATATTATCAGAGAATGTACTCGCCTGTACTATGATGGATAAGTCGACTGAGTCCAAGAACAGTGTCTCGAGGACCTATAAATGGAATACTGTATCAATATAATGGTTTGGAAGTGAAATTAAGTCATACTGAGTCAAAATAGGTCAAGACACGTCAAACTAAGTCAATCTAGGTCAAACAAGATCAAACTAGATTGTACAGGGTCAATCTAAGTCATATTAGGCCTAGCTAGGTCAAACTGGGTCAATGCAAGTCAAACGAAATTAATCTAGGTCGATTTAAGTCAACGGTTGACTTACAGTTGACTTTTGATCAACTGGTCAACTCTGATCAACTCTAGGTCAACCCTAGGTCAATCCTAGGTCAATGGTGACTAATAGTTGACTTTTGGTCAACTGTCCAAGTTTAATGGAATTTGGGACTAAATTGGGTAAAGTGTTGACCCATAGTTGACTTTTGGTCTAAAAAGTCAACCGTGGTCAACCGGGGTCAAGACTAGGTCTAGGCGGCTATTTCTAATCATTACCAACCTCTACAACCCATATCCAAGTCCATCTTGGACTTCGAAACTCAAATCTTGGCCGTAGGCCAATATCCTATTTTACCCTTAAAAATGGTAAAATTCTAACTTAGGCAATTATCAAGTTAGCCTACCTACGCTTGGTATTTTGACCCGAGCTCCCTAGGGTAGTAAGATACTAACCTATACATACGTTACCTACCAAAATACCTAGGTAAAGTGGACATCCAGTCCATGATACGGCCCATTGCCGGTATCTTGAATATTTTAAGATACGCAATGGTACGGTGCGATACCGGCGTCCTACGACCCCGATTTCCACTCGGGAGCCTACCCGCAAAATGTAATTCATATAATCTAGGCCTACGCCAAGTTTCATCGCGTTCCAATACTCGGAGCTCGATTTCACCTTCTAACTCGATTTTCCCTATATTGCATTCCTATACTTCTACTTCTCCTTCCTCTTTTAAGTTTTACCCTTCAAATTCTTCTCCTTCTAACTCTTCTTCTAGTCTCCTTATTCAAAATCTTCTTATTCTTTTCCTTCTTCCTATTCTTTCTTTCTCTCATCCTTTTCTAATCTCATCTAATTCCTAATCTCATTCTCTTCCTCACTTCCTCTCATTCTTCTCCTATTCTAATTCTTCTTCTTAAATCTTTTCTAACTTCCTCTTCTAGTCTTCTCTCTAACTCTTTAGTTATCTATCTATATACATATATAAACATATATATATATATATATATATATATGTATATATATATATATATATATATATATATATATATATATATATATATATATATATATATATATATATATATATGAGGGGGGGTAGATAGGGGGGTAAAATGGGAGCTAATGAGCAAAGGAGGGGGGGGGTTTCCTACTGCTGCAGGGCTTATTGCTGCTGCTGCTGTTGGCATTTCTGCCACAGCAGCAGCTGCTGCTGTTGCTTCACTTCTTCTTCTTCTTCTCATTCTACTTCTCCTTCTACTTCATCCTCTACGCTTCTCCCTATATATATATATATATATATATATATATATATATATATATATATATATATATACAAACACACACACACACACACATATCCATATACATATAAATACATACATATCTCTATATATATCTATATATAAATACATACACACATAGATATATATATAAATACACACACACTCTCTCTCTACCACACAACCACACACTTACTCTCACACACAACCACCATCACTCTCATGACAACACTACCACCACCCTCATCTCTCTACACACATACAAATTCAAATATATATATTATACATACACATACATATATATATACATATACATATATATAAATCACGCTAATTAGAAAAACCCCCATATAATCCCTAACCTAGATTTCTAGGGAATCCTACAAAGTTTGTGGGCAAAGTGTAGAGAATCTTCCCCTCTATAATTATTGTGAAAGCAATAAATAGAAAAGAGTAATAAATAAAGAATAAATGACATACCTAAAATGGTTTTTCTTGAAGGAAGAAGGAGTTTGGGAAGAAGAAGGAAGTTTAGAGAGAGAGAGTGTTTGTGACTTAGTGTAGAAGAAAGGGGGGGCTTCCATCTCATGGCCGGCCATGTGGGGGAGGGGGTTATTGGGTTGTGGGTGTGATCCAATAACCCTCCAACCCATTAAACTTAGGTTGGGTTGGTTCGGGTTTGGTTCGGTTTGTTTCGGTTTAAATTCTAAATACTAATCAAGCTCTAAAATGACTAATTAAGCCATGAAAATAGGGTTTATGATTCTAACCTAATTAGGATGGTATGTGGGCCAAGCCTAGCTAGTATGTGGGTCCCACTAGGGTCCAGGCTACCCGGATCTCCAACTTAAGTCCAAATTGGATAAAATTTAAACCAACTCAAACAAATCCCTAAAAATCATATAAAATCAAATAAAATTCCTAAAAAATTACAAAACTTGAAAATGACGAAAATACCCCTAATTCGAAAACTGGGGGTGACAATATTTGACTTGTAATATGGTTTGAATATTTGTTGGTCATGGCGGTCAAACTAAATTTTGTGTTTGAAATATTGTAAGACTAAACTTTTCGCTTGTACTAAGTGCATAGTTCGTAATTTGTTTTGAAAATGTAATATGGTCTTGAATTTAGAGTAGGTCTGATATTTATTTGGATTATTGTATTATGAATTATGCAGGTTCTATGTTGAATTACTAACGTGGATTGGGCAGATTACTGTAACGTAAATTATGCAGTTTATTGGACTTGGAATGAAGTATACTTAATTTGATTATGATTTTTTGGTTGAAGCGTTTATTTGGTTGGCAGTTGGCCTTCATAGATGATATTGATATTTTGGTGTATTCCTTTGATTTGCAGATGCCCATCACAGATTTTATGAGTCCTGGGTGCATTCCTAGGGTATACAGGTGGCCTCATTACGGATGCATTCCTGGGATCACTAAAACTTTATTTGATTGTAATGTGTTTTGCTTTCTGTAAAAAATCATTACATCGATGCCATCAGTACGAATTCGATGCCAGTGCCTGTTCATCCCTTGTTATTGCTGAAGCAAAATTGTAATCCTGCCTGTTCATCCCTTGTTATTGCAGAAGCATAATTGTAATCCTGTGTCACGACCCGCACCCGGTTTTCGGATGCGAGCTCGTGAGCAAGCCAGCTACGTATCGAGCGGACTCCAGCCCGACTCGAGTACGTATAAGCTGTCAAGGTCATGGCAATGGGCCTAATCAAGGCAAGGCAAAACTATATCTCAATCCACAATAAGAATATGAAACATAAATGAACACTATGGGTCGTGGTCTGCAGCCCACTAGCATAAATGCCCGATAAGACTCTAAAGAAAATAACAAGAGTCTAAACTGAATCAAGAAACATGATAACTCATGATAAGGTATGAAAGCACGAGCGGATAATAAATACGATAACGGTACCTGAATCCCGCAAATCCTCCGCCATCCAAAACTACTAGCTAACTCCATGCAAACGCTAAACCTGAGGAGATCATCAGGTCCTCAGAGGACATAGCAAGATACAAAATATACATGCCTATCTAGCAGTTTTATCATGCACAAGAAATAAACAAGAAAGAACAAGAACAAGACAAATGACTACGAACACGAACACGAACACAAATACTAGAACATGAACACGAATCACGAATACTAGAACATGAACACGAACACTAGAAGAACTACGCATAAATGAACTGCCGGATGAACGATAATTACGAGATCAATGGAAGAATCAAACCCTCATCCCAAGTGTGGACTCACTGGTTTGAACCAAAATACTAACCCTCGTCCCGAGTGTGGACTCTCTGGTTAGTACTAACCCTCATCCCGAGTGTGGACTCTCTGGTGCAAGTACTACATCCTCGTCCCGTGTGTGGACTCTCTGATGTAAATACCCTCGTCTCGAGCGTGGACTCTCTGGTGCAAGTCAAGTCAAGTCAAGTCTACACCCTCGTCCCGAGTGTGGACTCTCTAGTGCAAATAATCGACATCCTAGTCCCGAGTATGGACTCACGGATGTAAACAGATCAAGAATAACACCCTCGTCCCAAGTGTGGACTCTCTGGTGCCAAGGAAACAATATCAAGGATTTAGCAGTTCAATTACACGTACTCGTTCTATGACACGACTTAAGCAAGGTACTGACGAGAACTCCAAGGGTGAACCACAAGACCAAACATGAACACGGCTATATGCAATGAAAAACAACTCAAAATAATATACTACGAAAATCACATGTCCATAAATAATCAAAACTGGAAAATAAAATACAATGCATGTAAATAAAACTGTAGAGGAAGGCAATGTATACTTGCCTGGAGGTTGCACGCAGATCCCACAAAATATAGTCAACTGGTGAGCCAAATAAGTCCACATCTCACAACTGTCTCCGAAAGCTGAAACAAACATTGCCAACATTCTCAGAATAGTCAAATTATCTAGGATTGCCTGTCCTTAAGTCCAATTCTGGACACAAGGGCAAAACGGTAATTCCGGGCAAAAACGATGTCCGCCGTTGGACCCGCTTTACTCCGAAAAGCGTGCCAGATTCAATGGTTTCTAAAGTCGTCAAACTACATGTCTACGGATCCGGTTTTCTGATACGAACCCAACCATATTTCCAGAGTTGGATTCCGGCGGGCCGTGTACAAAATTGCCCGTTGAGTGGAACCGTGGGGCCCGTAAAACGGTGATTTTATCAACTGTCTCAGAATTGGACCAAACTTGGCATGCAGGACCAGAAAAACGATACGGTTCTGTTGGCATAAGTTTTGTCTCGATATGACGAGCGTGCACAAAGTAATTGAGAAACTTGCACAGAGGCCGATACGGTGAATTTCGACGGATACGCATCAAATTCGTCGTGCACACGCGACCAATTCGAATTCCGTCAAAGCCCACACGACCACGAAGCCGTTACGCAGCTTTCGATGCCTTCGGTTCGCGACCACGTCACCCGGTTTGGCGGGACGCACGTGGTATCGGAGTGATTTTCTAATTTTTAAAACAGGTTTTTGGGAAACTTTGGGATTCGATTTCTCGATGCGTAGTCGATGATTTCCGAATCCAAAAGAAGAATTATAAAGCCCTATATGTTGTCTAAAAGTGTCTTCAAATAGTTTTTCTAATATGGTACTATATCGATCAGAATCGATCGTCAAACTTGGGTGATTGGACTGTATTATGTGTCCTGTTTTGGACTGATTTTCCATCGACTTCACGTCGATTTCCTGGGTCGATCGCACGTTTGTAACAGAAAATAACTATTGGGGTTTGAAGATGGTCGTGTTGGGGTCATACCTGAGCAATCGGGACGACGTTTCGTCGACCGAGGAGGGAGAACCGCGGCCTCAAACATTGGTGTTTGGACTGAAGCTGCTGTTGTTCTCTGCGCCCTCCGCACGCGCGTGCGCCTTCCTGGCCGCCTCCGGCCGTGCGTGGCGGCGGCGACGGCGGTGGGTGGCCGCCCAGAGGTTGGGAAAGGATGGCGCATCGAAGGTTTTAGGGTTTTTGTGTTTCTTTCGACCTTTCTCCCTGTTCTCTGCACGTATATGTATACTATTCTCCTCCCGAAACCCCCAAGTCTTTCCCGACTTAAACCCCCTCCACACTATTCCCATCTTCACCATCATATCTATCTTCTTTCCCAAATTTCTCCACCCAAATCCCTAGACGGAGCTATTTCGGTGACGTCCGTCGCCGATCCCGGCAGCCCGACCCGGGCGGCTCCCCGGCGCGACCCTCCGGCGTCCGAGCCTCGCGCGACCCCCGGCCTCCCAGAGCGGCACCCTCCCCGTGCGGCCGGACTCCCGCCGCGACCCAGCGCGCCCCGCCGGCCTCCTCCGCCCGGCGTACCTCTGGCCTGACCCCTTCGGCCTCCCGTCGGCGCCCCTTCGCCAACAGCTCCCAGCGTTCAGCACTGACCCCACTTTCTCCTGGCTTTTCCGAGTCCAGGCGTGCCCTAGCCGGACTCCGTGTCTGTCCCTCTTTCCGGTGACCCGCAGCCCGCGGATCTGAACCCAGCGCTGACCCCGAGGCTGTCCGCTGTTCTGGACAGCGTACTTCGCTGGACTTCGTCTTCGAACTGTTGATTTGCACGTCCCGAGTCTGAGGCAACCCTTCGGATTCCGTCTTTCTGGGTAATTCCTGGTTAATCACAGTAGTTCGTCCCTCCCCGGTGTCAATGATGAGTTGGTCCACGAATTCCCTTTTGGGAAATTCGATTTTTGGGTGTGAACGTTGTTCCCGGGATTTCCGAGGAACGTCGGGAAATTTCTGTTATTTGGTTTTCTTTATTTCCGAAACTTTCGGAAATAGTTTTCTTAATATTTTAGTTTCCGGATATTTTCGGTATTGTGCTGTGATGTTTTGGTTGGATTCAGACTTCTGAATTTGGTTCGGGTCGTTCCGAATTAATCTGTGGAATGTTTATGGTTATCTCTATGTATCTATATATTGGGATTCCCTGGTTTGGGATTTGCAGGAAAAAGATTGGCATATTTCCCAGTTTTTGGGTTGACCAAAAACAGAGGAGATGCTGCCGAATTTTCCATAAAATTTAATTATATTTTTTTAAAATGGTTTTCAGAAAATACTAGTATTTTGGGATTTTTGGGCGACGACCGTAATTGGTCAATGGGCCTGGCTAAGTGCAAACGAAACCGGTTTCGCCCGGACGTTGCGGCATTAGCCTATATGACGATTGGACCAATATCTGAGACTCACTATTATAATTATTTTAATTTAAATTATTAGTTTATTTATAATTAATTTGTAGGAAGATTACAGGACTAACAAGTTTTCTTCTTATTTTAATTCATTGGCCTGCAAGGGCATAAGCCCATTTATTTTTCTGTAAATTTGTAATAATTAGTAACTATAGTTTTTGGATTTTCTGGTTATGGTGCAGACGCATAATTTAGGATTATTAATAATAATTATAGCAATTTTAGAAGTTCACGTTTTTCTCATTTAAAAGAAAAATATATTTTTATATATAAATATAAATACCAAGTTTTCCGAATAAATTGATAAATGCAAGTTTTTCCAGAATTAAATATAAATTGATGTTTCATAATTACAATGCACTAATAATCGCGTTTTGCTTGTGTTAGCTAATTAAAAGATTTAAAATTGACTAGGGAACAGTTTAGAGATTTTTAACTAGCTTAGTTAGCATTGGCGATTCTTGGTTTCTGAGACAGCTTATCGAATGTAGGATTTCGAGGAAGAGTCTGAACTTCCATCCCGACGTATCAACCTTTCTAGTCCAGTCAAACCTGAGGCAAGTACATTTTGTGTTAGTTTACAATTATTTAGTAATCGTTTTATTGCAAGTTTAAACCACGATACAACACGGAACTCTCTTTGAGAGCATTGACTGTAACTACTGTAACTATTGGGGACTGGAGGAGTAGTGTAATGAGTATGACCACATCCAAACTACTGTAACTACTGTAACTATATTAGCTTACCCCTCATACACACGGGGATAAGCCGTATCTGAACTGTAACAAACCTAAGCCGGTCATATTTCATTGCCTATTCACATCACAGAACTGTAACTGTTTTAAAACTGTAACTACTTAAATTATTGATTTCAAAATTGTTTAAAAGTGTATAATTCTATTATTATTTCAATTATTAAATTAGCATGAATTGTACTTTGCTCCCTCCTGACTGGAGACCCAACATTTTAGGTATCACTGATGATGCTTTATTCTACGGTATTTTTCCCGAGATCCCAACTAGAGGACGAAGATCTCGAGACTGATGAGCTGGTTGCCTAGATTTTCTTATTCTTTTTATGATTCATGATGTTTGTGGAAAACAGTGTATTTCAGATGTATCTTTCATTTTGTTGTAAAAAGTTTTAAACTATTCGAAATATTTAAGTTATGGCAAATTATACTGTGTTGTTGAATTACCTGCAAGTGGAAACAGCTTACTGCCGCCGTCTCAACAACGGTGCAGGCTGGGCATGATCCGATTCGACCCAAGAAATTGGGACCGGGTCGTGACATGTTTTTAGTGGTGGCCCATGCAGGTCAAATCAACAACTTAGGAGAACCAACTTATAAACAATTAGAACACTAGAACATCAAATTGCCACAACATAGGACCGATATATATATATTAAATATTTTTGTTTGATTATAGACTGGTAGGCTACCTTGCTTATGTGTGCATCCTAAACCTTCCAGCTATTGGCCACTGACAAGACCAATCCTGCTGGCGATGAGGTGTCATCTCCAGATCACACCCCACCTCCTCAACCAAGTCCAGGGTTTATTCCCTCGCAGCTAATTGACCGTCCCCATAATGCATCCAGTGAAGTTTTCACTACACTGGCGATTCCTACCTCTTCTCAAACTGAGTTGCATTTCCTTGGGGAAGTACCCATTCCTGTTGCTCCACCAGTACCAGCGAACACCTCCCAAATGGTTGTCCTATTTCAAGAAATCATGGAGTCCCAGAAAGCTCAAGCTGAAGCCCAGCAGGAACAGATAGATATCACGATAGAAGTCATGAAGAACGTCAATGATGTAGCCTTAGCTATCTTAAACCGAGTTGGAGTGGAACCTCGTCCTAGGAGGGATACCCCTGAATCTAGAAGATGTTTGGGCCCTACTATCCGGCAGTCATATCATAAGAAGCTATTGGTTTGTGACTACTGTAAAAGGCCTGGTCACCAAGCCAATATTTGTCGCAAGAGATTGGAAAAATGTTTGGTATGTGGATCTGCTGAACATCGGGTAAAAAACTGCCTCTTATCTTCCCATTATACCAGAGCACCTATCCCAACAACACCTGCTACGCCGAAACCTAGGGACTCTCTTCCTATCGAGCAGACCTTGCCTCCTACATCCATTTCAGGAGGGCATGATGCAGACTCGAAGATCATAGAGGAAGATGAAGCAGTTGGAGACTGCTCATGCAAGAGCCAGAACCATGAAGATTAAGTACCTAGGACTGCTGAATAGCATTATCTATTATTATAAGAAGTTGTAACAGGATGTCCTTAGAATAATCAGGAGAGTCTTGCTGTAATTCTCCTTCATGAATAAATTTTTTTAGTTACACCTTTATGGTAGATGTTTTTCCTGATAGTTTTCTCGGATTACCCCAGATCTAGACATAGAGTTCACTATTGACCTAGTCCCCGGCTCTCCCCTATTTTTAAGGGATGCTATAGAGTCAACCCGAAGGAGGCCAAGAAGACGAAGGACCAGATCAATGAAGGCTCTAAGATTTATCCAAGATGGAACTTCACCCTAGGGAACACCTATCTTGTTTGTGTCCAAGAAGGATGGAACAATACGGATGTGCGTCGACTATCGGGCACTAAAGAACAAGTACTTTTTTCTGGATTGATGATCTGTTTGATCAATTTGAGTGGAGTTAAGGTGTTTTCGAAGATTGACTTAAGATCTGATCACCATTAGATCAAGGTCAGGAAAGAGGACATACGGCATTCAACACCAAGTATGGGTAGTTCGAATTCTTGGTCATGTCGTTTGGACTGACGAATGCTTCTACTGTGTTCATGAATCTCATGAACAGAGTCTTTCATGAGTATTTGGATCAGTTTTGTTGTCATCTTCATTGGTGACATTCTGATATACTCGAAGATTGAAGAAAAGCATGAAGAGCACCTGAGGGAAGTTCTGGGAACTTTGAGGAAAAAGAAGTTTTATGGTAAAGCTATCTAAATGTGGATTTTCTTAGACAAGGTGGATTTTTGGCCATGTTGTCACAAGAGAAGGAATTTCGGTAGATCATAAGAAGATAAGTACTATTGAAAAGTGGACTACCCCTAGTTCAGTTGCTGAAGTTCTTGGACTTGGCTGGCTACTACCGAAAGTTGTGAAGGATTTCCCCAAGATCGTTGAGCCAATGACGAAGCTCACAAGGAAGAATGAAGAGTTCATATAGACGGAATGCTTGCCAGGCATCATTTGAGGAATTAAAAAAAAGACAGCACCGATACTAGCGCTACCCGCAGGAACGGGTGGTTTCTCAATCTACTATGATGCCTCTGATAAAGGATTGGGTTGCGTTCTTCAATAACATGGGAAAATAATTACTTACATATCTAGGCAATTACGGACTCATGAGAAGAACTACCTCACACATGATCTGGAGCTTAATGCGGTTATCTTTGTTTTGAAGCTATGGAAACATTATCTTTATGGAAAGGGAGTGGAAATATATACGGACCACAAAAGTCTGAAATATGTCTTCACTCAGAAGGAGCTGAGCAATTAGACAAGAAGATGGCTGGAGCTGATGAAGAATTTTGACATCAATCTACAGTACCACCCGGGTAAGACTAATGTGGTCGCAGATGCACTTAGTCGATACCCTATGGTGATGTTTTGACCAAGGAGCAACACCTGCTAGTAGACATCGAGAAGTTTGGACTGGAGATTATACAGCCTGGAGATGGAAGGAAGAAGCTGGATGCTGATTCAGTGTTGATGAAGTTGCAAATGAGCTCGAGTCTGATGGACAAAGTCAAGGAGACTCAGTTTCAAGACGAGACACTTTGCAAACTTAGAGATCAAGTATTGGCAGGAACACTTGAGGGTTTCTCAAATCGCCAATAATGGAGCTCTGAAGAATGGTACGAGGCTTTGTGTACTATCTGGCGAACTGAGGAACAAGCTAATGCAAGAAGCGCACCAGTATTCCATACATCCTAGCAAGACGTATCGGGATATGCGCACTATTGTTGGGTAGTATGGAATGAAGAATGATGTATTCAGAATTGAGGTTAGATGTTTAATTTGTTAACAAGTGAAGGCTAGCCGACAGAGACCCGCAGGACTTCTACAGTCGTTGGACATTTCGGACCGGAAGTAGGAGCACATAACGATGGACTATGTGTCAGGATTGCCTTGATTCCAAGGAGAAAAGAACACCATTTGGATTATTGTGGACCAACTGACTAAGTCAGCTCACTTTATTCCTTTCAAAGTTGATTTACCCACTAAGAAGTTGGCAGCATTGTACGAGAGGCACATCTACCGGATTCATGGAGTACCGAGGGACGAGCAATCAGAGAGGTCAACTCAGACGCTTGAAGATATATTGAGATTTTGCGTCTTGGAATTTGGAGGATCTTGGGAAGACCAATTGCATTTGGGAGTTCTCTTACAACAACAGCTACTAAGTTGGAATTTGTATAATACCATTTGAAGCACTCTATGGACGTCATTGCCATACCTCACTTGCATGGACAAAGTAGGAAAAAAAATATTGCTGGGACCTGAGATGGTGACTAATGCAGCAGAGAAGGTGAAGGTAATTAGAGACAAGCTCAGGATTGCCCAAGACAGACAGAAGCATGGGGCAGATAGTAGTCGTCGACCACTGAAGTTTGAAGAAGGAGAGTGTCTTTGTAAAAATTTCTGAAAATTCTGAGGAGGAAAGGTTGTGAAACCCGTAAATTCGTACATGGGGCAGATAGTACTCGTACATGCTCGATTTGTGAAAATTTTGTCCTACCCTACCATATCCTTAAATTTCGAGGACGAAATTTTCTAAGGAGGGAAGGTTGTGAAACCCGTAAATTCGATTTTGTTATTTTCTAATTATTAAATTGCGTGTTTGGTAATTAATATTTTGTCAGATTATTATTATTATTAATTAAATATTGTGTTTAGTTAGATTAAAAAAATTATTATTTATCAAAAAAAATATATAAAATTTTTGGATTTTTGATTGTCTGGCCAGACCCGAACCCGTTCCTATTCCCGAAATCCGACTCGGAATCAATTCCGAAACCGAGATCGATTTCGTGTATAAATCATAAATTAATATATATTATATAAAGGAACAAATTCTCAGCACAACTTCTTAAAACCCACTTCACTCTATTTAAACTCAATTAAAATCTTTAACTCCACCAACCCTTTCTTTTAAGTGTTCTGTTAAGAACACTTTGTTCTCCAAACCAGTCGAAACCGACGACCTTCTCGTTCCGAGAACCGTCGGCGGCTCTTCTCCTCCCGAAACCCCCAAGTCTTTCCCTACTTAAACCCCCTCCACACTATTCCCATCTTCACCATCATATCCATCTTCTTCCCCAAATTTCTTCTCCTAAATCCCTAGCCGGAGCTATTTCGGTGACGTCCGCCGCCGATTCCGGCAGCCCCGACCCGCGCGGCTCCCCGGCGCGACCCTCCGGCATCCGAGCCCCGCACGACCCCCGGCCTCCCAACGCGGCACCCTCCCCGCGCGGCCGGACTCCCGCCGCGACCCAGCGCGCCCCGCCGGCCTCCTCCGCCCGGCGTACCTCTGGCCTGACCCCTTCGGCCTCCCGTCGGCGCCCCTTCGCCAACAGCTCCCAGCGATCAGCAATGACCCCGCTTTCTCCTGGCTTTTTCGAGTCCAGGCGTGCCCTAGCCGGACTCCGTGTCTGTCCCTCTTTCCGGTGACCCGCAGCCCGCGGATCTGAACCCAGCGCTGACCCCGAGGCTGTCCGCTGTTCTGGACAGCGTACTTCGCTGGACTTCGTCTTCGAAGTGTTGATTTGCACGTCCCGAGTCTGAGGCAACCCTTCGGATTCCGTCTTTCTGGGTAATTCCTGGTTAATCACAGTAGTTCGTCCCTCCCCGGTGTCGATGATGAGTTGGTCCACGAATTCCCTTTTGGGAAATTCGATTTTTGGGTGTGAACGTTGTTCCCGGGATTTCCGAGGAACGTCGGGAAATTTCTGTTATTTGGTTTTCTTTATTTCCGAAACTTTCGGAAATAGTTTTCTTAATATTTTAGTTTCCGGATATTTTCGGTATTGTGCTGTGATGTTTTGGTTGGATTCAGACTTCTGAATTTGGTTCGGGTCGTTCCGAATTAATCTGTGGAATGTTTATGGTTATCTCTATGTATCTATATATTGGGATTCCCTGGTTTGGGATTTGCAGGAAAAAGATTGGCATATTTCCCAGTTTTTGGGTTGACCAAAAACAGAGGAGATGCTGTCGAATTTTCCATAAAATTTAATTATATTTTTTTAAAATGGTTTTCAGAAAATACTAGTATTTTGGGATTTTTGGGCGACGACCGTAATTGGTCAATGGGCCTGGCTAAGTGCAAACGAAACCGGTTTCGCCCGGACGTTGAGGCATTAGCCTATATGACGATTGGACCAATATCTGAGACTCACTATTATAATTATTTTAATTTAAATTATTAGTTTATTTATAATTAATTTGTAGGAAGATTACAGGACTAACAAGTTTTCTTCTTATTTTAATTCATTGGCCTGTAAGGGCATAAGCCCATTTATTTTTCTGCAAATTTGTAATAATTAGTAACTGTAGTTTTTGGATTTTCTGGTTATGGTGCAGACGCATAATTTAGGATTATTAATAATAATTATAGCAATTTTAGAAGTTCACGTTTTTCTTATTTAAAAGAAAAATGTATTTTTATATATAAATATAAATACCAAGTTTTTCGAATAAATTGATAAATGCAAGTTTTTCCAGAATTAAATATAAATTGATGTTTCATAATTACAACGCACTAATAATCGCATTTTGCTTGTGTTAGCTACTTAAAAGATTTAAAATTGACTAGGGAACAGTTTAGAGATTTGTAACTAGCTTAGTTAGCATTGGCGATTCTTGGTTTCTGAGACAGCTTATCGAATGTAGGATTTCGAGGAAGAGTCTGAACTTCCATCCCGACGTATCAAACTTTCTAGTTCAGTCAAACCTGAGGCAAGTACATTTTGTGTTAGTTTATAATTATTTAGTAATCGTTTTATTGCAAGTTTAAACCACGATACAACACGGAACTCTCTTTGAGAGCATTGACTGTAACTACTGTAACTATTGGGGACTGGGGGAGTAGTGTAATGAGTATGACCACATCCAAACTACTGTAACTACTGTAACTATATTAGCTTACCCCTCATATACACGGGGATAAGCCGTATCTGAATTGTAACAAACCTAAGCCGGTCATATTTCATTGCCTATTCACATCACAGAACTGTAACTGTTTTAAAACTGTAACTGCTTAAATTGTTGATTTCAAAACTGTTTAAAAGTGCATAATTCTATTATTATTTCAATTGTTAAATTAGCATGAATTGTACTTTGCTCCCTCCTGACTGGAGACCCAACATTTTAGGTATCACTGATGATGCTTTATTCCGCGGTATTTTTCCCGAGATCCCAACTAGAGGACGAAGATATCGAGACTGATGAGCTGGTTGCCTAAAATTTCTTATTCGTTTTATGATTCATGATGTTTGTGGAAAACAGTGTATTTCAGATTTATCTTTCATTTTGTTGTAAAAAGTTTTAAACTATTCGAAATATTTAAGTTGTGGCAAATTATACTGTGTTGTTGAATTACCTGCAAGTGGAAACAGCTTACTGCCGCCGTCTCAACAACGGTGCAGGCTGGACATGATCCGATTCGACCCAAGAAATTGGGACCGGGTCGTGACAACGACCCGCACCCGGTTTTCGGACGCGAGCTCGTGAGCAAGCCAGCTACGTATCGAGCGGACTCCAGCCCGACTCGAGTATGTATAAGCTGTCAAGGTCATGGCAATGGGCCTAATCAAGGCAAAGCAAAACTATATCTCAATCCACAATAAGAATATAAAACATGAATGAACACTATGGGTCGTGGTCTGCAGCCCACTAGCATAAATGCCCGATAAGACTCTAAAGGAAATAACAAGAGTCTAAACTGAATCAAGAAACATGATAACTCATGATAAGGTATGAAAGCACGAGCGGATAATAAACACGATAACGGTACATGAATCCCGCAAGAACCGCAAATCCTCCGCCATCCAAAACTACTAGCTAACTCCATGCAAATGCTAAACCTGAGGAGATCATCAGGTCCTCAGAGGACATAGCAAGATACATAATATACATGCCTATCTAGCAGTTTTATCATGCGCAAGAAATAAACAAGAAAGGACAAAAACAAGACAAATGACTACGAACACGAACACAAATACTAGAACATGAAAACGAATCACGAATACTAGAACATGAACACGAATACTAGAACAACTACGCGTAAATGAACTGCCGGATGAACGATAATCATGAGATCAATGGAAGAATCAAACCCTCATCCCGAGTGTGGACTCACTGGTTTGAACCAAAACACTAACCCTCGTCCCGAGTGTGGACTCTCTGGTTAGTTCATGGCAAGGCACCCTCATCCCGAGTGTGGACTCTCTGGTGCAAGTACTACATCCTCGTCCCGTGTGTGGACTCTCTGATGTAAACACCCTCGTCCCGAGCGTGGACTCTCTGGTGCAAGTCAAGTCAAGTCAAGTCTACACCCTCGTCCCGAGTGTGGACTCTCTGGTGCAAATAATCGACATCCTAGTCCCGAGTGTGGACTCACGGATGTAAACAGATCAAGAATAACACCCTCGTCCTGAGTGTGGAC